>OZ024908.1:15220853-15394174 GCA_964017125.1 Flabesymbios commensalis
TTCTTTAAAACCTGTATGCCAAAGCGGGATTCGAACACGCGATCTCCGACTTTCGGCCCAAAAACTTTACCCAGTGCACCAGGAAGTGGCCTAACTGGGTGCTAGGAGTGTTAGCCCAGCATTGGGCCAACGTTTCCTGGTAGCTGGCCTATCATGTATCATTTTAAATTCATCATCTCCGACCAAGTTTGAATATAAATATTTCGTAGTCTTGGTTTACATTGCGGCAATCAGGTCCTGACATTGCCATGAGGAATTCATGTTTATTTGACACACCTTGCTGTAGCCACGCCTCATTACATCCTATACTGCATAATAGTTTTTTGACTAGTGATGCCCAGTTTTTCAACAAAGCATTTCTTGTCACGGTCACATACATATAATTACAAATACATAAGATAGAATTTATCTTATGTATTTCTGATATAATGAATAAACGTTCTGTACAACTTGATTCATTATGAACAATTTTTAACCAGTATGATAAAATTATAACTTTTCTCTCTATAAGCAGCTGATAAAGTGTGATATATGAAAAGTAAAGGTCTATATGTCCACGGGAATGCTGGCAAATAAACATTGTTGTGGGGATGGGAGGGTTATTTCCGTAGACGTCAGTACAGCACGTCTCACGGCCAGCTTCACACGTCGTCAGCAAAAATATCTAGCGTGACGTACATGTACGTCGTTACATTCAGTAAACTAATAAAGATCCTTTACGCTGCAGTAGCTTCCTAACTAACACGAAACGCTCAACAAATACTGATCTAATGTTGGCTCAACGTCTACGACCGTACAACGGTGGACCAGCATTAAACCAGTATCGGGCGAACGTGTCGTGTTTTCTGGCTTGGCTCTACCTAACTTGCCAATTTCAGCACTAGGTATTTCTACGATCAGTTTTATATTTGTGTATCAAATGACCATGATCATGATGATTGAGAGTATAATTTGTTTAATCTTCGTGTATTAGGGCTTACATTCAGGAACGTTAGTAAGTTTTACCCACTTGAAGTTGTGGGTCGCAGTATCAAGTCACAACTTTTGGAGGATGAAAATTAGCACCTGCTGAATCTGAGCTCAAAGATTAATGACCCGGTCACACCTACACCTGAAACAGGAACCGAATGTGTAATTAAACATCCGAAAATAACCAACCTCGTGGCCCTGTGGCCATAAAGAATGCCCAAAGAATTTTAAATTGCGGAAATTACTTAACCCTTTCAACGCGGGTACCGTCTTTAGACGTCAGAATCTGATGTCTATAGACGAGAGAATCTGACGTCTATAAATGGCTACGGCACTGAAAAAAATAAAAAGAATATAATGGCTATAGACCCATAACATAGGTATTCAAATGAAGCGGAAAGAGCTAACTAAGACATTTATGATGCGTTCAAATTGAAAAAACTCTTTGGCCTCCATGGTTTATACAAAAATATTTCAGCGCTGTTGAAGTCTTATTAATTAATTGATTAAACAGATATACACTTATACCACAGTATAGGCCTACTAGGTTTTATGTTAGCGAGGAGGTTATTATGTATATATATTATGTCCTCAACTTTGTCATCAGCGTTAACATACTTTTTTTACAAACTTTTTCAAAGACGTTGCAGTCAATGCCCCCCCCCCCTCTGCCAAACCAGATGGTTTATTTGGCTCAAACTATTTCTGTATTGCTATCAATTCACGGCGTTCGTTTCGGGCGTACAAACCGAAGCAAACCGGATCACTAAACTATTTTGAGATCAGAACGAATTGAAAAGGGCCTTCGTGAAAGTGGTCCCGCTCTAGTCAGTGAAGGTGTAATTTATACTGTCGACCACCTCAGGGGGGGGGGGGGAGGGGGTGCACATTACACATAAAGTCTTCTTAAACACGAACTGACAATAGTCTATTAAGAAGCCTGGTAAACTCTATGATTTCACGGTTGACTGCTCATGGTAATCACCACGTATCACGTACCCCAAGTCACACCTCAGACCCGACATACTAAGTCATCAGCAGTCACTGGACCAGAAAGAGATAAATATACGGAGCCAAGTCCACAGGAGGGGGTGGCCCAGCACTGGTTTAAGCATAAACAGGAATGTAAATGATGCTGCTGATGTTTAATGTATACAACATACTATAGATAATTATGTATAAATATATATTTTAATTCGCAATGACATGTATACATATACCTTACCTGCTGAATCGCCAGTGAGTGCTTCTCTCTCACTTGAGGCTAGAATAATTAATGACGTCGTTTCCACCTTAAGTGAGGATAATACACCCTATTTAATAATAATGTTTGTCTAAATTGTGTTTTGTGCCATTTTCAACACAAAATATTATGACAAAAATATAATTTTCTGATTACAAGCCTAAATTAGTGGGACAAGAGGTTGACAGGGACGTTCATCTGGGTTGTGTCATAGGTTGTATTTAACAATTAGAACGCTGAAATAATTTGGTATAAACCAAGGAAACCAAATGTCTTATTTAGCTCTTTACGTTTCGTTTGGATACCTATATATATGCTATGGGTCCACGGCCATTATAAATATGTTTACTCTTACAGTGCGGGGATCGATTTAGACGTCAGAATCTGACGATCCTGGCGCTGTAAGGGTGAAAGGTCTGGCGTGTTAAAATGAGTTATGTAAATTGTCTAGATGAAGTACCGAGCAAACACATCAGGCAGGGTCACCAATAATTTATTGGACAAGTGAAAACCTTTTTGCAATATGGTCTGTCAAAACTTGGCAGCATGCCAGGTTTGGTGATTAAATGGACTGATGAAAGGAGTTGTTTAACAACATAATGTTAAGGCATAGCACGGAATCTATATATCTTACATATCTTACATATATTACATACAGAGATCAGAAGTTATTCATTTCGGATCTGTTCACACACTGATTCAGTTGCTTTCGGGTTTTTTATACGTAACCCCTTTCTATTCTGTTCTAAGATAGTTGTATCTGATGCTCTGTCTTTATTACATCGCCTAGTCATGGTATTTAATTAATCCTTTCAGCCTGGGGACCGTCATTATACGTCAGAATCTGACATCTGAAGACGTTGGATTCTGACGTATAAAGAAGACTTCAGATTATGACGTATAAAGACGGTCCCCGAACTGAAAGAATTAAAATATTTTTAATGGCCGTAGACCCATAACACAGGTATTAAATGAATCAGAAAGAGCTAGCTAAGACATTAATGATGATTTCAAATTGAAAAAACCCCTTTGGTTTTCATGGTTTATGCAAAAAGATTTCAGCGCTTTTAGGGTTAACACTGGTTTATGGAGGTAATTAAGTAGCCTCGGACGTTGACCCAACATCAAAACAACGTTGTGTCAGCGTATCGTGCTCGCTGTGATAGAACTGGTCTGAACCTGTTAGAACCGCATGATGAACACCATGACCCGTCCCCTTAGTTGAACTAGGGTCTCCTCGCTTCAACTGAGAGCTTTCAACGCGGATTGTTAACCGTAAATAGTTTCAGATAAGTATAAGTGCCTTACATATAATGACCGGCATTTTTCACTAAGCAATCTCTAAATTTTATCATATTATCATGATTATACCGGAGGGGAGTTTTGCTATGAAGATTATAGAGGTTGACTCATTTCGTGTCGCATTTTATTCCACCTTAGAATATTTTACTGTGCCCGTGCCAATACGCAACGCCAAAACAATTTTAACATTCCAGGAATTACTTAAATATCACCTATTTGATCTGGCTCTCCCACCCTAGCCCCTCAGCAGCCCGGCTCCCTGTTGACGAACCTGTTTTGCTTTGATTTTGTAGCTGGGCATGTGCATGACCAAGGATCCTTGTTATATGACGAGCTGGAGTGATTACCACTCTGGTCAATGAGTTGATTCTTACTCTTTGGCTCGACTGGTAGCGATCTGGCATCACGATGTCAAGGTGGTTCGATCCCCGGGCTGGGCAGTTTCAACACTGTTACAGTTCCACTACCAGATCAACCCATCCTGATATACATAGTTATAGTTATAGTTATGGTGTATTTATAAAGCGCCAATTCTCAAATGACTCAAAGGCGCTCTAATCCAATCACAATGATTCCCAGATGTCGACTTTAATCGAGGTTGTTGCAGCAGGATGGCTTCTCTGCCCGAGCGGAGTTCCTTTTTGATCTGTAACGATCCACCAGAGTACACAAGTAGCTAGGGGTGAATGTTTCTTAGCTAAAAATAGCCTGACTGACATAATTTACTGATATGATCATTAAACGAAAATGACTGGTCAAAAATGACGCCGATATTGCGAGCTGAGGGGGCAGGTGGGACATTAGATTCTCCGATGGTAATACTATCAACACTGACCTTGTTGGAATTGCCAATGGAAATGATCACAATGAACTCTGTTTTGCTGTCGTTCATCATCAGCCTATGTTGGATCATCCATATGCGTATTTCCTCAACACAGGCCTCTATTTTCTTCAGAGCCATTTTCTGATCATTGGTGTTGGTGACATTGAAATTTAGGTACACTTGTGTGTCACCTGCATACAGTTGGTAAACAATACCATGCCGCCTGCAGATGGCACCAATAGGGCCCGTGTATAGCGTGAATGGGAAATGACCTACACTGAACCCTGAGGTACGCCAAATCGTAGAGGTACTGAGCCAGATTTTGAAGAGCCTATGTTTACTGTTTGATGACCCTCCTGCATGTAGGATGCAAACCATTTGAGAGCCACTCAGTCGACACCTATGCCCTCGAATCTCGCTAGTAGCAATTTAGGATCTATTGTGTCGAAGGCAGCCGAGAGGTCTAGCAATACCAGCATGGTTCCCTTTCTTCTCTCGTCAAGTGTCATATCTTTGCTGACTCTCAGCAATGCTGTTTCTGTGCTGTGTGATGGTCGATACGCTGACTGATTCGGCTCATGTTGGTTAGTTGATAAGAGAAAGTCAGACAACGTGGTAAGAACGACTCTCTCAAAGTCCTTTGAAAGAAAAGGCAAGTTGGAAACTGGTCTATAGTTTTTATGAATATTTGGATCCAAGGAAGATTTTTTAATGAGTGGTGTAATTAAGACCTGCTTAAACTTCGATGGTACTATCCCAGAAGATTGCGAGCAATTGATCAGCTTTGTAATAGCTAGTACTAACAGGTCTAGATGATCTTTCAGGAGCTGAGTGGGAAGGGGGTCTAGACGGCATGACTTAGTCGGAGACTTCATGATAATCTTCTTAATCTCAGTCTCCGATGCTTCGTCAAACAAACTAACCCGACTCTGATGTGTATGGTGTGAGGGAGGATCAGTGCCCCGAGTAGAGGTAGTCTGAGAGGCAGCCTGATCTAGCTTCGTTCTTATCAGCTGAATTTTGTTGTCAAAGTAAGTGCTGAATGCCTCAGCTATTTCATCAAGGGAGCCTAATTCTGGTATTTTGTTGATTTCTTACGACCAATGAGGTCATACATTATGCGGTATAAAGACTTAGCATCTTTACCACAATCCGATATTTTGACATATGTAGGAGACGTCTGCAAAGAATCCCCCTACCTATTGCGGGGTGTTTCTGCAGCGAGACTCCCCACTGGCTGGGTAAAGATATAGGTGGATTATTCTATTTGTGGTGCCACTCAAAGCCAAGCTGTACAAAAGCAGTATATAGCTGCAGGCTCCGCCGGGCGGGGGCCCTAGGGTAGTGGTTAGCACCGCTGCGTTTCACGCCAGAGTTCCGGGTTCGGTTCCCGGTCTCGGCGGTTTCTAAAAAACAAAAATGTTTCTTCCCCATCCACGTGTGAAAGTCAGTATTGTCGGGAGCCTCCATGACCGAGAGGTAGCGTGCTCGGCCTCAGACCGCCAGGGCTCGAATTTCGAATCCTGTGTCTGGAGGACAGTGTCATCTCATTCATCTCATCATCCTCAGGAGGTTCTCCTGGCCCAGTTTAGCCTATATGTCCACAAAGGTGGCCTAAAGCCCGATTCATTTCATTTCCACTTCATTTGCAGTGTTCAGCACAGGAAGAAATAGGTGGGGACATTTGTCTCACTGCCCTGGAACAAAAGGAGACGTTTGGCCTCTAATTGCGTAATTGACGATGATTTAAATACCAGTATGTTATGGGTCTACGGCCAATATAAATAATTTATTTCTTTCATTGCGGGGACCGTATATATACGTCAGAATCTGACGTCAACAGAATTCAGATTCTGGCGTATAAAGACGGTCCCCTCCCTAACTCTGCCGTATAAAGATGTTCCCTGTGCCGAAAGGGTTAGGAGCATTTTCGTCGTCTTCAAATATGATACTTATCATTATGATGAAATTATGTTACCACTACACAATTAAATATCCAACATACATGTGGGCAGCAGCTTCAAGCTTGTAATTTATTAGTTTAAATCTTTTAATTAGATGAATGTCCGCTAGTACCAGAGACATTGCACTAAAGTGGCCTGAAGGAACATTAATTCATTCATTCATTCATTCATTCATTCATTCATTCATTCATTCATTCATTCATTCATTCATTCATTCATTCATTCATTCATTCATTCATTCATTCATTCATTCATTCATTCATTCATTCATTTATTCATTAATTCATTCACTCATTCATTCATTTATTCATTCATTCATTCATTCGTTCGTTCGTTTGCTCGTTCGTTCGTTCATTCATTCAATCATTCAATCATTCAATCATTCATTCACTCATTAATTCAATTATTCATTCATTCATTCATTCATTCATTCATTCATTCATTCATTCATTCATTTATTCATTCATTCATTCATTCATTCATTCATTCATTCATTCATTCATTCATTCATCCATTCATTCATTCATTCATTCATTCATTCATTCATTCACTCATTCATTCATTCATTCATTCATTCATTCATTCATTCACTCATTCATTTATTCATTCATTTATTCATTCATTCATTTATTCATTCAGCTACAATTTTCATGAATAGTTAAAAGAAAACCCTATATTTAATGAAACAAGCGTCTGGCTCGCAAAGGGTTGAGGTTAACTAGGTTAATTTAGGAATATTATCCACGCAAGAGGAGATAGAAATGAACAAAGGCATTTGTCGCTGAATATGTGTCTCGTGTAGTAGAACTTATGACTCCCTACTTAGTAGACAAAAGACGTTGGGCCAATGCTGACTGAACGTTGTGTACTGATTCGCTCTATTGACATCACTTTACTTGCATTGAATAAAGACATTGACTGTGTTAAAAGTGTCATAAGTCAAATACCACACCCACTCTACCCTACAGCTAAACTGAGATAACTAGATATATTGATTGCGCTCTAGGTAGACTTTTATACATGCATGTAAAATGTATAATTTGTATTTTAAAACAGCAGTTCAGTATAATATTTAATAATGCAGTAGTTACAACTACACATGGACATTGAATTATTCTACACAACTATCAGGATTTACTTGATATTGTGTAGTAGAGGAGCGCGCAGCGCGAGGGCTGACGCGATATTATGCACTAGTTCTGGTATAAACGTTATAGTGCCTCTCTCTTTTCACCTGGTGAGGGAGGTGATTGTACAAGCATTGGCAAGAAGTCCAGGAGACAAGGAACCAGGGCAGGGCTGCTGAACCATAAAGAAACAGCCGTTTGAGCGACCAGCCACCAGAGTAAGGGCAAGGACTGACTCTTTTGAGATGTGCTCTGCTTTCTGAGCAGTGTGTTTGAAACCACCATCATGAACCGTCATCGTTAGCCAACCATCCGTGTCCGCCGTGCCATCACCCAAGCTAGCAATGTAATGATAAAGAGCTCATTGCTTAAGACCAGAATCCGCCTCCTTCAGTGCTATGATTGAATTGATATTGTGTCCACACATACACTATTTTTATCACATACCGTGAAAATAGCACTTTGATGAAACCATTAACTACCATGTAATAGCTATTGTTCTCATGGCGTGCTTTGTTCTATTTCCAAGAACCTCCGTCATTATGATATATTTAATTCCTTATGTTATGCCACGTGTAAGAACTACACCTAATTATACGGTCTCTGTGCTGACTGCTATACCTTATATAAGTGTCACATGCCTGGATGAATGCTTTGCTATTATTTTTCAGTCATTCATTAACTTGCAACATAAACTATATCTAATTATTCTACTCAGGTCATGTAGAAGTTCGTGCTAGAATATTGTTCGTTATTTGAAGCTGGACATTATAACGTCAGCAAATTCAAACTTCAAATGACGACAAATATTCTCACACGAACTTCTACATGAACTGAGTAGAATAATTAAATATATTTTATGTTGCACGTCAACTAAACTATTTCTAAATGTGGATTATTTCAACGTGTACAAAGACAATTTCTAAAATCATACCAGGCGTAGAAGATTTAGTATAGTATTTAGATGTTAATATATAGTTTGGAGTAGGCCTACTGAATAGCGGAACCACCATCAACATTTACGTATGCACCTCAGTAAAATTTGATCACTATTTAACGTTTTAAGTGCGATTTTGTGGGCTGAATATTCTTCACCTTATGCAGTCAAATTATCTTTTGCAAGGATCGTCATAGATAGATCTTATGAAATACCCATGCAAATACTGTATAATCAGTGTTGTACAAACAATCTAGGTAATTTAAAGACAAAATTCTGTATTTGAGAACGATATTCGAGGTCGAAAAATCGGATGTTACTGTTAATATGTTAATGATGGGGACATTCTGATGTAGATCAAATCTAAATTACCACGATATGTGAAGGAATTTCTAGCCCTGGGACTTACAATGTCAATGACAGGACAAGGGGGTACAGATTAGCATTTTGTTTAGTTCACGGGCTCATGGTTGACAAGTACATCACTCAGCCACGTATGTGTTGATCGTCTATTTCCTTGATTTATGCATGCATGGCCAGACCAGAGCTGTCCAGTAAACAGTGACTGAGCAGGGGGGCAAGACACTCTAACCTTCTCAACTGTTAGTCGGCATTCTTTCATTCATTTGAAGCTGGAATTGCTAGCGCTATTTCCAAATGACTAAGATATATATTTTTATTCATGAAAAATAGACATCTCCGAATTATCAATTCTGATCATCTACTACAAATTGTATCAACCATTGAAGCGCTGAAATACTTTCGTATAACCATGGAGACCAAATGTTTTTAATTTTAAAATCATCATAAATGTCTTAGTCAGCTCTTTCTGATTCATTTGAATACCTATGTTATGGCTCTACGGCTATTATAAATAATTTTACTCTTTCAGTGCGGGGATTGACTTTAGACGTCAGAAATATGACGTCTAAAGACGTCAGATTCTAACGTCTGAGGTCTACAGAGTCAGATTTTGACGTGCGGGGATCGACTTAAGACGTCAGAATCTGACGTCTACAGAGGCCAGATTCTGACATGCGGGGATCGACTTTAGACGTCAGAATCTGACGTCTACAGACGTCAGATTCTGACGTCTAAGGTCGATCCCCGCACTGAAAGGGTTAATGTCAGTGACACTTTAGTTGCTTTGTAACATGCTTCTATGTTTTTTTTAAGTTTCAAAAGACATACTTATGTTTTTAAACCATATGTTATGTTTTAAACCATATGTTTGTTTCTGTTATATGATGTTTATCTTTGTGACTAAACATGTCAAATTAAATGCTAACTCTGCGGATTGGTAGAAATTGCGATCTGGACCAATGATCGACCTGAGATCTAGGTCAAGCCAATCGAGAATACCTGTCACGAGGAAACCAGTCTCAAACCTGGAACCGATTTGTGTGACCAATCAGCTCTCTAAGTTGACTCAAATCTTTATCAAAACCGACATTGGTCACGTCGCTATATAAAATATCAGCATTTAAACACGTGTTTACATTCGTTTAGAAAAATATGCGCCATTTATCATGTAACTCTCATTGCCTTGAGGTGGGTGATCGTGTCAGCGAGACCCAACTTCAAGTGGGTGGGAATCATAGTACCGGTACTCAAAGGGTCGAGTTCATCACGATTATGGTGTTTAAAGGTTTGCCAAGCTAACAAAGCAAAAATAAGTAGGTGAATGACTGAACTAAAGCTGTTATGGCCGGTTTAATTTGATTGAAAAACCTCCCATCAGCCAGCCATGTATTATAATAAGTGGTATCCCAGCAGACAGTCACACAAGACGTTGAATCAATGCTGTCTTAATGTTTTGCATTAACCCTTACAGCGCTGAAATATAATGTAAAAACTATGGAGATCAAAGGGTTTAATTCAATTTGAAATGATCATAAATGAATTAGTTAGCTCTTTCCGCTTCATTTGAATACATATGTCAAGGGTCTACTTCCATTATAATTTTTTTAATTCTTGATTTCTTTCAGTGCGGGGACCGTCTTTATACGTAGAAATCTGACGTCTTCAGACGTCAGATTATGACGTATAAAGACGGTCCCCGCGCTGAAAGGGGTAAATAAGCATTGCTAGCTGGGGGACTACAAAACTGTTGATATTTAAATCCCACATGAATCACTAAGTGAATTCTCCAGAACCAATCTAGACGCGAGTGGCCGCCAAATGTTAGCATACCAATCCCTCCAGGTAGTAATCTTTTCAAGTGCACTTAGACGGAAAACTGTTTGAATGTCAGTCTATTCTGGCATTAATCTATTCAAACACTTATTGACTCAAACGTTTGCATACCAATCTTGCCTGATAATAATCTTTCAAAGTATTAAGAACTGACATTATATAAAAAGGTTGGGCAAGGTCTTTGAACATTTTAAAGGTAATAATGATTAAAATAGATACTAGTATTGTATCTACATGTATATGCTCACCTGACTAGGCTTGAACTCTCGTGGGGCTGTACATTTTACAGATAATGATGATTGAAATTGACGTATGGGCTTGACTGAATTTGAACTCTAATATATTTGAATATCTAACAAAGACGAGTTTCACTGCATACCAGTCAGCCTTGTGTGTTTATCCCTAACAACGCTGAAATATACTTTGTATAAACCATGGACACCAATTTTTTTTTCAATTTGAAATCATCATAGCTGTCTTAGTTAGATCTTTCCGCTTCATCTGAATACCTATGTTATGGGCATGGGCATTATAAATATATTTTTTCAGTGCGGGGATGGACTTTATACGTCAGAATGACGTCTATATACGCCATAATCTGACGTCTAAAATTGGTCCCTGTACTGAAAGGATAAAACATCACGTATAACTGAGGAATTTGATGAGTTATGTTGGTTCTGCGCTGCTCTCTTTGAAATTGAAAGTACACAATTTACATATAGAATCACCCCCACATCCCCCGTCCAGTCAAAGAAATCATTATTATCTTTTCACCAACACTAAGTTGATAACCTCCATACATAAGGCCCTGGGCAGGACAAGGTGAGATGGAGGTCATATCTCCAGATCTCACTGGTTGGTGGAAGGGGCGAGTCACAAGTAACAATGCTCTAGGTCTCAATTATGAATACACCAGTTTATCATTTGCATACACTCCCATACACATCTAATTATATTATGTGGCGCCAGGAGAGCTCATTGGTAGCGTGGTTGACTTAGAGCCCGGGGGTACCGGGTTCGAGTCTCGCTGCGGCCAATATGTTGCCTTTATGTACACATATGCGGTGACCCAAACTGTTCAAATTCGTGAAATAATATTGAAAACCGAACGCATAACCGATTCGCGCCGCATAAAAAAACGTACAAAAAAATAAAGAAATAAAAATGACCAACATGTCAAAGTTGACATGTAAACGGTCGATAAAACCTTTTAGATAATGTTAATAGTATTGAATTAATGGTAGCCATAATACATCTAACAACTGCGTTGCCCTCATGGTCATGCCATATTTAATACAAAAACAACATGGTATTATGCCATAAGTTTAGCTTTTATTGGGATATTGCACTTGGATATCTGATTAACTTTCAGGTGTGTATGATGAGATATAGATATATGGTTTGTTGTCGGGGTAATATTTTAATAGAGAACCACCGAGGACCAAAATATAAAATACAGGAATAACATTAAATATCATTCTTATTTCTCTTTTAACTGGTGAATGCGCAACCCAAAGATGCAATAGACCTATGCAATTCTATGCCTTAGAACATTTTGAAAAATTAAGTACAAAATAAAAATGATGATTTTGGCGTGATTGCGTCGCTTAAAATGCCCATTAGCCACTGGGTCAAGGTATATGCTTGTGCAAAATATGAAGTTGAGCCATCAATGGCCAGGTGGTACATAACCATGACATATGTTCCGTCCTTGTAGTATAAAAGATGGAGTGTTGGCCCACCGTCTACGACGCTGGCCCAGCATTAAACCAGCATCGGGTCAACGTATCGTGTTTGCTGAATAAAACACGAGACGTTGAGCCAACGTTGTTTTAATGTTGGCTCATCGCTGCGACGCTGGCCCAACACTAAAACAACATTGGCTCAAATGTGGTGCGGAATGAGGTGAAATCTTCTTTCATTTGCTAAACAGCGGTTACAATGCAGCTAGCTAGCTCACTCTTAGAAAAACGTTTTTGAAAGTTCTATTGAAGCTACTATAGGTGGTTAATGCGCAGGAATAACAGAAAATGTTCAATAACCTTTTTTTCTATAGAGGGTGGCCGTGCCGGGTGGTAGCTAACTAGATCACTCTTAGAAACACGTTTTTTGAAAGTGACATGTATATGTTGAAGCTACTACATGTATAGATAATTTAATGCGCAGGAATAAAAGGAATGTTCAATAACATTTTTTCTATGGAGGTTGGCCATGCCGGGAGGTATTGAACCATGTACATTACCTTACAGAAGGAATCTATACCCGTGTGAGTGAAAGAGCAGGGGTGCCTTTGACTGGTTCCCATTATAGATAATTATAGACAGCTATGAATGGAATTAAACATTAGTACATATTTCTATATGTACAATCATAAGGCTGATCATCGGGCCGTGTATAGATTTTATGCAAATTTAGCAATGTTTTCCAAAGTAAAGTCGTTACAATTTGGAGGAGCTGTGTTTGTTAGCTGTGTTTGTATCAAGAACTTTATAACGTGGGAATGTGTACATTTGAAGAGATGGGTGAATGCATGGTTAAATACATCAGTTGAGCGTTCAGCTTCGGTACTTAAAGGGTCGTTCTGTCTGTTAGCGCTATCTCTTATCTGAACGCGTGATACAGAGATCTATAATAAAGAGAGGGTTTGTGGCGGATGACTACCCTGCCTTGGGGCTGTGTAATTAAGTCGTCTATGTATTATTGCGCCTGCCTAGCTTGTCCATAGCGCAGCTCCATGACACGATCTCACTGAGATAAGATAACACATCAACAAAATGGCGGCCCTCTGTAATCTACACAAAGACAAACAGCAGTAACTGCTTACTTGACAAGTAAGCAGTTACTGCTGTATGTCTTTGCAGAGTAGTGTTGGCGTAATGGTGGGCCAGTGTCTCGGACTTTGGCCCAACGTTGAACATGCGTCAAAATATCACCCAGCTGAAGATGGATAATGGACATTGTGTGAACCAAGGATTCTATATATAGTATCCTTGGGTGGACGTTACATTTCACATGTATTCTAAAGTGCGGCAGGAGGCAGTTAAACCAAGAACGTTCTTGGTTAAACCCTTAAAGTGCTTAAATAGTTCGATATGAACCAAGAAGTCAAAGCGGTTTTTTCAATTTGAAATCATTATAAACGTTTTAGTTAGCTCTTTCCCCTTCATTTGAATACCTATGTTGTGTGTCTACGACCATTATAATTGTTCAATTCTTTCAGTGCGGGATTGACTTTAGGGGTTAATGCTGTTTGTATCTGTATTGCATGAAAGTAAGACCGTACCAAGAACTTTATATAGATAGAGTTCTTGGTAAGGCGTTTCTGCCCCTTAACTTTGTATTGCTTTGCATGTCTGACATGCAATGCAATACAAATAATTTCAAGGCAAACCACAGTAACTGCCTACTTTTCAATCATGACAGTCATGATTGAAAAGTAGGCAGTTACTGTGGTTTGCCTTGAAATTATTCATTTAACCCTTTAAGTCCTCACGATGCATTAAAGCATCATTTTACATCCCTAAAAACAGACTTAATTAACCTACAATTAAGGGTTTTAGAAGGAAAATTTCCATGAAACTGTTTTACTAATACATGGCACTTTCCTTTTAATTTTTCACCCACATCAAGTCATCTTCATCCACTACAAGTCGAGAATTGCGACAGCAATTCGCGGCTTGTAGTGGATGAAGATGACAATGGTAAACTCAGGCTTGAAAGGGTTAATTCAATCTTGGTAACCATGGTAACACGCAACGACATTACATCAAAGGGCATATTGGCAAATGAACATAAAGGAAAGCGTGTGATGACACATGACACAGGTACACCATGATATGAACCCTCTGGGCAGGCAGGCAGGGATGATATAGTGATAAATCTAATGCGCTTACATTAACCCTTCCAGGCCTGAATTCAGCATTGTGACACATGTGAACCCTCTGGGCAGGCAGGCAGGCAGGCAGGCAGGCAGGCAGGCAGGCAGGCAGGCAGGCAGGCAGGCAGGCAGGCAGGCAGGCAGGCAGGCAGGCAGGCAGGCAGGCAGGCAGGCAGGCAGGCAGGCAGGCAGGCAGGCAGGCAGGCAGGGATAATATAGTGATAAATCTAATGCGCTTACATCAACCCTTTCAGGCCTGAATTCAGCATTGTGACACATGTGAACCCTCTGGGCAGGCAGGCAGGCAGGCAGGCAGGCAGGCAGGCAGGCAGGCAGGCAGGCAGGCAGGCAGGCAGGCAGGCAGGCAGGCAGGCAGGCAGGCAGGCAGGCAGGCAGGGATAATATAGTGATAATCTAATGCGCTTACATCAACCCTTTCAGGCCTGAATTCAGCATTGTGACACATGTGAACCCTCTGGGCAGGCGGGCAGGCAGGCAGGCAGGCAGGCAGGAGAGCACATTGTATAATGGATTGGAACAATTTTATAGAACTTCAAATCGCATTCGACGTAATTAGAAATGCTATCAGCCATAGTATATGGAGCATTTTCTAGGTAATTCTGACGTCTATAGACGTCAGATTATGACGTCTAAGTCGATCACTGCACTGAGAGGGATCAGATATTGCCTACTGGAGTCCATGGGGCATGCATGGTTGATGATATAATACGGCTAATCAGCGATATCAGTGTTAATCGTTTTATTAAACAGCATATCATTTATTAAACAGCATAAATCTATGTTTATACAAGCCTGGAATCAGACTAAAAAAATATGATATTGATAAGTGATGATAAAAATCTAAAATCATCACTGATGTATACTAAGCGTTGTCGTACTAAACCCAGGTGTAGATGTTGAAGGGATTGCTTATGTTGACATGTCAATTTTGAAAAAAATATTTCTTTGAAGTTATAGAGCCTACTGATCTGAAAAAAACATATATGTACTGCTTGCAGTATACAACTCTTTTTCCACAAATAACCACCGGCTCCGACTGACCACATGAAAGACACCATCGTTAATTGGTGTCTGAAATCGAGGACACGGGGGTGATCAGTCAGCACTGATTGGGCCGGCGGCATTAACATGTGGCCCAATGCTAACATTCAACCATTCTTTAGGTGTACCAATAGTTTGTTTATGTTTTCTCTTGATTCTTAGAGATGTTTTTAAAAATCTGAAAATTTGGGAAAAATTGAGATCATGATCTGCGGGATACACTGCTTCAAACAAAAGACCCAAATTGGTGTCATCTCACAGAGTCACTTTAACCCTTACCGTGCGGCGATCCACTTTAGACGCCAGAATCTGACGTCTGTATAAGTCAAATTATGACGTCTACGCCATCAAAAGCAATAAATTGACGCATCACATCAACATGTCCGATCATTTTCCAGCATTGGGTCAACGTCTTGTATCAGCTGAACCTAAGTCCATAATTATTATTTACATAAAATATAATCATGTATGTTATGTGGGTGCCTGTGGCCTTTGGGCAAACACGTGTGACCGAAGATCGATGGCAAATCAATTTAATCGCAGTTCAATAACAGATGCAGAATAAGCTTTGCATATTATGTCTATTTTATGGGGGATTATAGCCGTCACGTAGGCGTGTAGATACAGAAGTCATGACGTCATGCGAAGGCAAACACGTCCTGTAATATTCAGAGGTATTCGTTTACACTCTGAAAGGAACGGAGAAACGCTGCAGTGCCAGCAGTGGTCCCCCAGCAGTCAGTGTGAGCACACCCAGCAAACAAAAAAAACCATTTGTATAACATTTGTGTTTACTGGGCACAGCTAGACCTAGGCCCCTATAGGGTGAGGCAAACAACACTCTAAAACCTTTACAACGCTGAATTATTTTCTGTTTAATCCTTCTTTGCGGGACTAAAACGTATCATGAATAATAGGCCTATATAGGGGGCTCACCCGTAGTAAATTGATTAGGCCTACAAATGTAGTGTAGTGAATACAAATTATTCAAATCATTTCAGGTGAAATTGGGGTCATCCCAAGGAGTCCCTTTAATATTCAAGTTCATATTTGGGCCATGGATATATTGCCAACTGTATAACATTTTAGATTTAGGCCTATTATTACTTTCTATATGAAGCGTTTTAACTATAGTCTGAAAAGTGCTACTCCTCTATTTTTTACACACTACAAAGGTTATCAGGAACGTTTCGGAATCCTTAGAGCCTGCATGAATCATGGAGATAGTAAAGTACTCTACCAGTTACTATCTCCATGCATAGACACACAAGCTAAAGCTGTGTTTCATGCACTGCAGGGGGGTATATTTAATTTATTGTCATTGAGTGGTGTGTATAGCTGGCTGAGCCAGGTGTGTATAGATGGCTGAAGCAGTGCTCAGCAAATACGACCCATCGACCCAATATTGGCCTGCCGTCTACGACGACGGTCCAACATTGGGTCGATGTGTCGAGCTTGCTTGCTGGGAATGTTATAGCTAGCTGAGGCCTCACCAGTGAGATGAGAGTTTTCTTATGTCCATTATTTAGCGCACGCCTGGCCGCGTGGCGCGTTGTGCCGTGCCGCGCCACGCCGCGCACGTCCCCGCATGGCCCTGTATGAAGTGCCCTGACCGACATGCATGAAAAATCACCATCAAAACCAGAACACGGCCTGGAGGAGGGGGGTGGGGGGAAAAACAGCAGTCACAGCAGACGTCGGTGAATCGCGCCCAAGGGATCATCAACAAGGCGGGAGACACGAGACGTTGATCCAGTGCTGGTTTAATAATGGGCCAGCGTCTGCGACGCTGTCCCATCATTATATCAGCACTGGTGATTGTTTGGAGAAGGGGGAGGGGACCGGTGATGGGGGAGGGGCACCATGCCAGCAGGGTCAGACAGTGCCAGCCAATCAGAGCGGAGATCTCAGCGGTACAGAGATCCTGTTTGTGCTTGGCTTTTTACCCCCCCCTCCCCTCGTCAGCCCCCTCCCCCTCCCCTCGTCTGTCACCACCCCCCTTCTCCACACACACTGTTTTCACTGCCAGCCGGGGAGAGGGTCACTGCCAACCGGGCGGGGGGGTTCTCTGCTCACTGAAAGAGATACCACTGACAAACCTCAAACCCTTTGCATCTCAAAGTCACAGTTATATCAAGGAGGTTATGACACAGAGTACTGAGTCCCAAACATGGACTGACGTCCCACTTTGCACTGTAGGGAGTGTAACTCCTTGGTTATATCAAGGAATGTAGAATAAGATTCTATTTTCCTTGGTTTATAGTTAGGCCTATATCAAAGAGGTTAAAACCTCAACTTGGCCGAAACTGAGTCTGAAACTGGTTTCAGCCATATAAAATCGTAGGACATTTCTCTGGACGGTCCTGTCATAAGTGTATCCATTAAAAACCAAGTAAAATAGACTCTATTTTCCTTGCAAAGACTTGGCCTTGATTGATCAGTCGACAATATGTTTATTAAACCATTACATTACAGCTACATGATCAGCTGATTTCTCGCACAGTCATTGAAAAGTTATGAGCATTGTTCTGACCTTGGGGTGGAGATCGCTCTCAGTCAACGCCATGTTCAACAACGTTGCGAGTAGTGTACAGTGGTACATAGCAGCTGGTAGGGTCTAGTCATCAGGTCATGAGAGAAATGCATGACGTCATACAGTTGTTCCTATATTATGCAAATTACTGATATTTGTTTTATTTGCAATCCAATATTTGCAAATTTAGATGTTTAAACACCACTTTTGTTCCTAATAACAGTTATTAATCAGCTGATAAAATAGATTAAAAACAACTTTAATCGTATTTAGCGCTCAAAGGGTTAATTTAGCTTAGGTTTAGCGTCCAGTTGTAGGTGAGATTCTGTTATGCCCGTACTAATATTTGCAGTGCTAGTGATGAGAGGGTTGAGTACATGATTGAGTATGCACCGGTCGGGGGACGGGGGGAGCATAGAGTCATTGCAGTGTGCATGAGATAACGACCATCGAACCCTTGTCATACTACAGCTCCGACCAGAACACGAAGTGACGAACTCCGCGGCGTCATGACAATGATAATAGCAGCCCAGTAAACACAAAACATTTGTATAACATTTGTACAAAGTTGGACCTACGTCGAAAACGTTGGGCCGACGTTGTACAAATGTTATACAAATGTTTTGTGTTTACTGGGAGAGGGGCTCAGGGGGGAGACATCAGACATTGCACCTATGCTAGTTCAGTGCTGGGTCGACGTTAAGACCCGGCCCTAAATCAACATTGGGATACTGCATACGAATAGGTTTCATTACTCCACAAAGACAGGCATATTTCTTAATAAAGTAAAAAAAACACACATAGGCCTACTTAGCAAGATTTTGTAATAATTCGATATTATGGTTGGTCTTATATCTATAATGTATTTGTAAAATAAAAAGTGTTTTTTGTTTATCACATTATTTCGTTTAGAATTGATATCTCCATGGTCACCGCGTTTAGATGTGAAATGCGCCATTGACGTGTCCACCATATAATATGCTGCCGTGCAAAGACAAACAGGAGTAACTGCTTACTTTTCAAGAAAGAAGTTACTGCTGTTTGTCTTAGCACGGCAGTTACACAGGGCGGGCTGTATATAGAGCACGCACGCTCAATACAGCAACAGCTGGTGTCAATAAACAAACTAAAAATGGCCGCCAGTCAACTGTTCCCGCCAAATACACTAGATTCCTGAGAGTGCACCTGCCAGTGCTGGCTGCACAGGGCATGTTCATTCAATGTTGTTTTGATGCTGGCCAGCGTGGCAGACGGTAGCCCACCTTTAAAACAACATTGGGCTAAGTTCTTGTGTTCCGCCAGTACAGGGAGCACGGGGTACGAGTGATAGGAGGAGTGAACCAAAGACCACAGAATGGGTTTCAGCGAACTGACAGATTGCTGTAAATGCTACAATTTCTACCTCCGCTGGAATATTGAATAAGTTCCATCCACACTATAGAATTTGCCAGTATAACCCAGCAAACTCGAGACGTCGAAACTTTTGTTTACTGCATGGACCAGCGTCATATACGGTGGTCCAGCATTAAGCCAACATAGGGCTATTTTCTTTCGTCTGCTAAGCGTTGGAGAAGCGTTGTTATTGACACAATTGACCAAAGCTGGCCGCATAGAATGCCTCACCACTATTGGTCAATATTGTCACAGAGTGGGCTGTCAC
Organism: Flabesymbios commensalis; assembly: GCA_964017125.1. Taxonomy (NCBI): domain Eukaryota; kingdom Metazoa; phylum Annelida; class Polychaeta; order Terebellida; family Flabelligeridae; genus Flabesymbios; species Flabesymbios commensalis. The sequence goes on from OZ024908.1 coordinate 15,240,547, forward strand.
AGCTACCACTTTTTTACAAACCCAACTGGTTGCTATGGCTCCAGATTCGACATGAACAATAACACAGAAATACTTTGTATCATGAGGTTTGTGATTATGTGAAAGTGGTACGTTGCTAAACCCTGCTGAAATGTATATTTCTGTTTTTTTTTAATTCATTACAAGCTGGAATTGCTAATATAACGCATTTTCCAACCTCAAATGGCGAAAAATATTTATATTTAAAAAACATAGACATGTACTAAAATGAATTATTCGAAAAAAAATACCAATTTCAGCAACACAATATCATCAAATCCATAGCATTCTTTTGAGGATACTGGTAACTGGTGTGATTGCATGTACATGTATTGTGAGCTCACAGGATTGTATGTTTGAATGACCACCAGTATTTATTTGCATGCTGTTTTCTTATGGTTATAACTGTATAATTATGCTAGTGTTGAGAAAGTCAGTATAATAAACAAACAGCGTGTGTTTGTATAACTCGTCCTGTTGGTTCCAAAAGGTCATAGTAGCGGATACGACATTTTGATTCTAGTGGGACAATATTATCTTGTGTTTGATTTTTTTAATCATATTGATGCCCATTTGATCATATTGGTATCGTCGGTCTGCTGATGAGGGTTCGCATTTTTATGTAAATAATAAAATAATGCGAGGTTTTGTCGGCTATTGGACGTTCTTTGTCGTAAAATATATATGTATATTTTGTACTTTGCAAACACATCGCAAAATGTGCACAATAAATTTCACTTGACTTGAAAGGGTGAGTTGTCAAGGTATGATTCATTGCTGAAATATCTGTGTTAAACCTCTTTGGTGGTGTAACCAGACACTTTGTGTACAAACTCCTCATGTGCGTAGCCCAGTAGATATAATATATTCATTATATTCTGGCTTATTACTGGAGCGGCATAGCAGATGGTGAAACAACATTGAACCAGCATTGGCTCAATGTCTTAGCTGTCACCCAGCATCCACGAGACCTCAAACCTCTAGTGTTTTATTGCTGGGCCACGTCTTACTACGTTGGCCCAGCATTAAAACGACATTGGATCAACGCATCGTGTTTGCTGATAGCGGAGCCTCAGTGACAACGCCCAGCAGACACACGACATTGAATCAATGTTGATTTAAAGCTGGTCCACCGTCTGCGACGCTGGACCAACGTTAAAGCAGCATAGCTTCAACGTCTTGTGTCTGCTGGGCGTGTATGTGTAAGGTAAATGTGGAACAAACACCAGGCAATGGTGGCCCAACGCCGCAGACGTGGGCCAGCATTGATCCAGCATTAGCTGAACGTCTGGCGTGCTGGGGACATGAAAAACACTTACATACATAACGCTCCACCCACTAAGTACTATAAGCTCTTACCTGGAGAAATAGTGATTCTTTGTTGGGTCCCAAGCAAAGAAGACAACATGAACCAATGTTATTTCAATACTGGGACATCGTCTGCGAAGCTGCCCAGCATTAAATTCATTCACCAAGGTTAACGGTTGTTTCATTCGCCGTATAATTAGATTATGTGAACGTACACCCCCACACAGCTATATTTTCCTCTTGTGCACAAAATGTGTACACTATATTCAGTTGCTCATGCAGATTATAGATTAGTGACATCATGGAGATAGTGGAGGTCTCCATGGTGATATAAAGGAAAAGTGCTGGGTGATTAACACGATATTAATCAATATGACCCATTATGCATACCAGTGTTGCTGAGCCTGTATCTCTGATAGATCAACCATTTGATTACTGGGATTCTTAGTAGGCCTATAGGACTTAAAGGATACTAGAATCCTTGTTAAAATGAACCAGAGTTGGTTGAATATATTATACATTATATTGTTACCTGGAATTTTAAATTCTGGCTCAATGTTGTGCCAGTGTCCGAGACGCTGATCCAACCTTAATCCAGCATTGGGTCTGTGTGTCACGTGACGGCACCCAAGAACCATAAAATAGTCCAGTGACTCCCGTCATTGTCACCAGATGTCGCTAGCAGCCGGTGTCTGGCGGTCACCGCCGCCAGCTAATGACGTTACACCCCCTTCCCCTCTACACGCAGCCGCCCCCCGTGTCCACAAGGCCTCCCCCCGACACACACACACCGGCGGCGTCCCTTTGAGAGCAACAGCTACAGATCAGTTGGTCTAATGGACCACACGCTAATTAAACACAAGGGCTGGTCTCTTAATGGCCGGGATAATAGGGTGATACCATGACACGTGAAACCAATGCTGGCCCAACTCACACAGCACTGGCCCAATCATGACCGTTTTCTCGCATGGAGAAGTAGATGTGCTCTAGAGCCGGTTTAATGTTAAGCCGACGTCGCAGAATATGACTACATTAAGCCTTTACACGCTTAGATCTATCATTTAAAATTTCACAATTTTAAGTAGGTGAAAATGTTAGTAAATTAACTTAGCAGGATAAGAATTAACATTAATCTCCAGGTAACAATATAATGTATAATATATTCAATCAAGTTTGCTTCATTCTGACAAGTATACAATATTCTCAGTAATCAAAGGGTAGATCTATCAGATATACATGCTTTGTCACACTGGTATGCAGAATGGGTTATTTTCCTTGGTTATATCAAGGAGGTTATATTGATTACTATGGTGTTAGCTCTTATCCTGCAGTGTTAGTTATATTTTGATTTTCACCCACTTGAAGTTATGTCTCGCTATCGCGACCCACAACTTCAAGTGCATGGGTTTAAATTACTCCTATTTGTTTAATTTGAGACCAAAAAATTGCAAATTTTGATGTGTAAACACACATTTTATTCCCCATAACAGTGATTTAATCTGTTAATAAAATGGGTTGAAAACGATAATAGTCGTGAAAGGGTTGAACCGTGTTTGGCTCAACATTCAGCCAATGGCTGGTTTATTATGGGGTCGGCGTCCATTGTCAAACCACCATCGAGACTCGCCCCCTTGGATATGAAAGGGTGTATCTGCCACTTTACAAAGTGGCAGATACACCCTTTCATGCCCAAGGGGGCGGAGTAATGAATGGGCTGCAGAGTGGGCCCATTGTTGGTTTAACCCTTACAGTACTGAAATATTTTCGTCTAAACCATTGAGACATTTTTTTCAATTTAAAATCATCATAAAATTGTCTTATAGTTAGCTCTTTCTGCTTCATTTGAATATGTATATTATGGGTCTACGGCCATTATCAATATGTTGACTTTTTCTGTACGGGAATTGACGTTAGAAGTTAGAATCTGACGTCCATAGACGTCAGATTCTGACGTCTAATGTCGGTCCCCGCACTGAAAGTGTGAATGTTGGTGTCGCATGACTGTCAAACAGACCAGCGATCAAGTGAGGGGTGTCAAATGTACACACGTGTACACAATAGCTGTGCACAAAGCAAGGTGTGTGCACACTCTTTGTGAGCTAGGGTGTCACTATCTCCATGCCTGTACACACCTGACAAGGGGTGTGCACAAACCATGGTGCATGGACACTTTCAGGCCTGACTCTTAATTATGCATCCACTGCATGCGGCAGCAATTTTAAACATGTAGTTGATGTAGATAACTTGAAATTGGTAATCTGGTAATATTCGCGAGGTTTTAATTTTCGCGAATTTCGCGAGGAGAAGAATTGGATATATTATTATATGTTATTATAATAGTGCTACTAAAGAAAAATAAAAATTCGCGAAAATTTAAACACGCGAAAATGACCAGATCTACAGTATTCATATTGTAAAACGGCGTCATGAAAGCTCTCGTTTTTTTTCTGGAAGGTAAAATAATGTTTTCGTGAATCATCAAGGCTTAAAGGGTTAACGCACTAAACCCGTTAACCGCCGGTCCCGATTATATATATTTGGTACAATGTCTTTTTTTTCTGGGTATTTATTGACAAAGTTACAGGCTGTAGTAGAGATTGCTCACATCGTTGTAATTAACTCTCACAGTGCGGGGATCGACTTTATACGTCAGAATCTGACGTCCGTAGACATTTATGATGATTTCAAATTGAAAAACCTCTTTGTTCTCATTGCTTTATACAAAATATCGCAGTGTTAAAAGGGTTAAGCAACCAATCCACCTTCCATTGGTCTGTCTAAGATCCTCCAAATCTGAACCAGATGGATTTATTTCACCAAAAAAAGATAATATAACAAATATCAGAACAATTATATCAATAAATAAGTAAGGTCTGGAGACACTCAGACAGGACTTATTGATGTAAGTATCTCATTCCACAATATATTTGATAGCGACTTTCTCTGAACACATGTTCTAAAGGCCTATTTTATCAATAACAGGCCATTATCATATTACATTGAGGTATTATATTGGAGGAAATGGATCAGGTTACGACCAGATCAATTTCAAATATCTAATCGCTGGCAAATTTGTAACTAAATTATAGCGATCAATTTCTCCGTAATTAGAAATATGATCGTTGATATTAGTTAGGAATACAGGTGTATCAGGGTTAGGCGTCTCCTTTAACCCTTCAACCGCCGGTGCGGCATATATTCGGGTTTTAATTTTTTATTAGCACATTAAATACCACATTTTAAATATGTTGAAGATAAAATGTGACATCAACCAGCAGGATTTGAAAAGATTTCACCTCCATTTTGCCAGATCTGAATAATTTTCACTCACTCGAAGTTGTGGATCACGTCAGCGAGACACAACTTCAAGTGGGTGAAAATTCAAATTGAATAATTTGGCGGTTAAAGGGTTAATGCTAATCTGTGCCTATGTGGCGTTATTGTGAAGTGTCGACAGAACATGTTATTCTATTTATGAAATATATTTCTTTGTCAATCATTTCCAATTAATCCGATCGTTTAATAGAAGGATGACCATCATCAAGGTGAATTAGTACAGTATTAAATAGAAATTGTGAATATCCGATAACATATAATGACACTTACCATGCTTACTGGTGGCACCAGAAAATTAAATAACCTATGCTCGACATTTATTACAGGAATTGAATTGACCTGTCCGGTTTTGTGTATCTAGGCTATCTATACTGGTAACTAGAGCGAGACGCTAACAATATCCCCCGCCATTATTAAAGGCAACTTAGCAATGGCCTCAAAGTCCAAGGGTAAAAAATAGGTCAAAGGTCATAACCCCTGAAATGCACATGTGCACCCCCTAAGAGATGTGTATATGTGCAATATGCAGTTAATCCAGCAAATGCCTTCCGAGATATCCTTCGGAAATTGAACTTATCATCCGCTATTAATTAAAGTCAACAAAGGCTTCAAAATCGAAGTTCAAAAATTAGCTCAAAGGTCAAAACCCTCAAAGACACATCTACACCCCCTGCGAGATGTGTGTGTGCAATATGAAAACAATCCGGCTAACGGTTCCCGAGATATCGTCCGGAAACGGGCTGTGTGTGTGCAATATGAAAAAAATCCGGCTAACGGTTTCTGAGTTATCGTCCGGAAACGAAACACGGACGCACAGGCGCATAGACGCCACCCACAACATGAAGTGCATGGTTGAAAATTAGTGATATTTGTTCAATTCGAGCACAAATATTTGCAAATCCTGATGCTTAGACACATATTTCATTCCCAATTACAGTAATTTAATCGACTAATAAAACAGATTAAAAACGACAATAGTCGTGATCAGTAGGTGATGTTGTTCTCTGAGTGACGTACATTGTATTGCATATAGCTTGATGATCTGTAGCTGTACAATCAAATTGTGGTATCAACAAATATTTATGGGCAATTTTAGGGTAGGGGGGTGTATTAATGGTACTACCTCAGAAATTGGAATATGTACACATAATTATCAATATCTTTGTCAATACGAAATCAATTTTAAAGATTTTAGCATTAAAATGTAATGTTTTTAATGGTTTATGTAGCAAAACATTACAACAATGTTTAAGTTGGGAAGGTCAATGAAGGTTACATCTTGTACCACGGCGATCTTAGCAGATGTTTTGTTATCACGCTATATGTACTTCAGCATCATTTGTTGATAAATAAAATTGACCAAGGTTGGACTTAATAGAATTATAGTATAATACCCTCTGCAAGAACCTCAATTAGACAGTAGAGCGAAATTGTGCCATCAATATTTTTTGTGCAGCTTTTTTTCAATGTAGGGTATCTCATAAACCATTATCTGTAACATTGAATACGAGTGACAAAATTGGCAATACATTTGTCAATAGTCATTCAATTGTAAAGATTATGTATCCAAAACGTAAGACGTTTAACGAGCTGTAAACATAAGAATAAAAAACAACAAATTTGATCAGGTTTTAAAGGTCATTAAAGGTCAAAGCCTTATACGATAGGTTTTTCGTTTTTTTTGTCACAGCGTTGTTTCTATTTTCATATTACTTGTTAAACTTCAAGACTAACCAAGATTTGATTTGATCAGAGGACGAAATAGAGATTCTAGAACAAAACCAGATGTCATCCATAGTCAAGTTAAGGTATATAAATATTTTGAAGTCAGTTTACTACACCCGGTGTCACGGCACATGGCATTGTCTGTAACACATAGTAACATTACATATATAGCCATAAATTTGCTAAGGGACCTCTTGGGATGAGACATTTTCAATGTTGTCAATTTTGAAAATTTAATTTTTATGAAGCTATATAGCCTACTGATCTTAGCTAAAAATACGAAAAAGTCAAAAAGCAATTTTAAAGCACCGAAAAAGAGCGAAATAGTTGTATTTCCAGGTCGTATATTGCCATGTAAACAAAACAAGTCAGCAATATTAAGCAATATCAGAGCAGTTGCCGCTAATCGGTGTCTCATAGTCAGGACACGGGAGGACACACCTGCAGCACTGATTGTCTACCCGACGCTGGGCCGATGCTATCAGCATGTGGCCCAATGCTGTGAAAACATTCAATCGTCCTTCAGGTATACAAATAGTTTGTTTGGGTTTCTTCTGGTTTTATAGAAATGGTGATTAAAAATATTTGTAAAAATATAAAAATTCTGAAAAAAATAAAATTATGATCCGTAGAATACACTACTTCAGTGCGGAAGTGAAAACGAAAATTGATGTTATCCCAAGGGGCTGCTTTAATCAGATTTAACAATTTTAGGACCAAAATGGTAAACTTTAAATTTGAAAACTTAGATGAAAACAGCATAGTCGAAAATATAAAAAATTATAAGCAAAGGTCAAAAGTCCATGCCACAGCGATCTGAACAGTTTTTTTTTCATAATATTATTTTTACGTTGACATACCACCCTAAATACCAAATCGGACCAAGGTTGAAATTGGTGGAATAACAAAATAGATATTCTAACACAATCACGCGTAGCCTGTATAGCCAAATCGAGGTATACATAATGTTTTAAAACCGTTTTAACCGTTTTGTTTCTTCTGTTGGGATATAAAAAGGCACAGTCTGAATCATAGAGTGTAATGACATTATTGACAAATTATTTGACAAAACTTGATAATATTTAGGTATTTTGGCATCAAAACTGAAAGTTTTCAATTGGTATTATTTCAGGAAAATTATTAATCGCTACATTGCAAAGACCAGCAAAAGTCAAGGCCTCATACCACACCGATCTAAACAGGGTTTAGTTTGCATCATGCTATTTATAATGTTTATACGTTGACATAATCTCCTCAACATCAGAACTAACCAAGGTTTGAATTGATGGAATTAACATGTATTATATATATATAATAAACGTATATAGTATATACAGTCAAATTAAGGTATGAATAATGTTTTATGGTCTTTTTTCATTTGTATCAGATTACACAGTCTGAAACACGTAGTTGAACTTACATAAGTAGCACTATATTTTCAAATAATAAATCAAATTAAAAAAAATCGGTGCCATATCGCCAAGCTATTGACGTGGCATACTTCTACTGTAACAAATAATAGGAGGTGCTGGTTATAAAGTTCAGCAAAGATCCAAAACGCATGCCACATCGTTCTAAACAGTTGTTTTTCATCACACTATGAGTGCGTTGAAATATCTCCCTTGACAGCAAATTTAAACAAAGTTTGACTTTATAGAATGATAAAATTAAGCATATCTAAATATCATCCGGTATTATTAAATTGTTGTCTAAATAATGTGTTAATTATTCATTTTCATATGCAGTAATAATATCAAATATCATAATATGAAACAAGGATTGAAAGCCATAATTGACAAAATATTGCACATAATCAATCAAATGTATTGTTTCTGGTATCAAAACATCCACATTTTATTGGGCTATGTATTAAGTAGCAATAGACGTGACACAATTATATGAACCAGGTGACACCCATCTAGCCTGCAGTTTCGTTATACAACTAATAACATATTCTGATATAATTTCCCCTCGTATGCCTGCAAGATTTAAATAAGCTAAAAGGTAAAATAAGTTATAGATTATCATATCACACAGCTTATTTGACAAAATGCTACGTCATCAGTTACAGTTACGAGCTGTGGAAAATAAAAGCAATTCAGTTCAGTTTACTTTTGTAGTAGTAATGTTGCTTTGACCATGAAAAGTCCAGCGCACAGCTTTTGTTTGACACTTCACAATGTTTTTTGTATACTGGATCACATACAACTTGCATACAACATACACACTTACATACAATATTGTCCGTTGAATGTATATTTGACAAATAATGAGCCTAGTACTACGAGACATATTTTATGTAAGGTAATCATATTTAAGTTGTTTTTGATTCATGTTATATATAAGCTTGGTGTGTGACTATTAGCGTTATTTCAAAATGACTTCAACATATACTTGTAACAATATATTACATCTTACCCAAGGAAAATTATTATTTACATCGCGTTAGTGGAATGTTCACATGAAGTTTTGGCTTAAAAATTGTGGAGGGATGATAAGTCATTATGGCCTATGCAAACTTGCAGGCACATAAGGGTAAAATTGTTTCAAAGCCGGTAAGTGGTGCAAAGAAACTACTGGCTAAACTAGTGTCACTTGATTTTTGTATAGCTTTGCCACGCATATTGCTACTTACAAAATATTACAAATAAATATAGCTGTGCTGGTGTAAAACATTGTTAATTATTCTCAAAACGATTTAATTATTTCATTCAACTCTGTGTTTTATATTATGTCATTTAATATAACTCCAGACGACAAAAAGTACTTGAAATATTATTTGTACTCAAATTTGACTATACAAACGTCCTGGAATTGTTCTGGAGACCCTATTTTATTGCTTTGACAGGCGAAACCTTGGTTAGGTTTTGTATTGATAACATTATTTCATAGTTTAAAAATCATGATCATAACATATGTTTAGATAGAAGTGGCATGCGGCTGCGGACGTTTTCTGATCTTTTCGACTTAGCTATTGTTATTTCGCAATTTTGTCAGTACACATATTCCTAATGCAAAATGCTACATTCCGATGCAAGAATATTGAAATATGATAAAACATAGGCTTATGTATTATCACTTTTGTCAATAAACTATGTATTTCATATATACTCCACATCAAAAGTTTTTAAAATATATAAATACACCGTAATTTGGTTATACACACTCTCTAGCCTTGTTCTAGAGACTTTATTTTATATTTCTATCAAGTCAAACCTTGGTTAAGTTTGGAGTTCAGGGAATTATGTAAGCGTTAAAATAGTATGAAGACAAAAACTCATGTTTTGATCACTGTTGTATACTAGTTTGACCTTTACTGACCTTTACAACTTCGTAATAGTTAGAATTGTTTTTAGGATAAATATTGCCGAATGAATAAAACATTTTTAAAAGCGAAATAGGTACATTTTATTGATTATCAGCGAATACATTGACAATTATGTCATTCTACTACATGTCACATACTATGCTATCTGATATACCCCAGTTGGAACAAACCAACATTAAAACGTTTTTTATATAATATTTCGACAATACACACTATCTGGGTTTGTTGTATAGATTCCATGTCACTGTCCCATCCATTCAAACCTTGGTTATCTCTGGTTTTGAACAAAACATATCGAAGTACAGCTAACTGATGATAGTCAAAAGTTGGCAAAATCACTGTCGTATGCTGTTTTGACTTATATTGACTTTTATAGCACAACAGTTGTTACTTGTTTTTCTCTTCATATACATAGTTCAATATGTGCTTACGTCTTTGTGGCAGAATATTTACTTTTGAACGACTATTGATAAATATATGGCAAATTTTGTCACTCACATTCCATATTTCAAACTAGGCCATGTACTACACCCCCAGATTGGAAAAATCGATACAATGGATAATGTTACCAATATGTGCCTTACGTTCTAGTTCAGGTTATTCTAGAGGATTTATGCTATTATTCAATCAATTTAAACCTTGGTTAGTTTTATTATTCAACAAGTGACATAAAAGTACAGATAGTGTGATTGCGAAACATTTGCTAAATCACTGTGGCATGCAGTTGTGAGCTTTGTTGACCTCAATAACTTAGACATTGTAATAATATTTTTCTACATATATATTAAGCATTAAAAACATTACATTTTTGTGCCAGAATCTTTAAAATGGATTGAGTATTGACAAAGATATTGCCAATTATGTACACATACTTTATTTTTTCTTGTGATACCACACAGTGCACCCCTACCCTAAAATGCCCCCTAAAAAATAATTGATACCGCAATTTGATTGTACACATTACCTGGGGTTGTTCTAGAAGGTGCATACTACCATCTTATCAACTCAAACTTTGGGTACTTTTGATGTTGAGATAAATCCGTTTTTAAGCGTCTTTCAGGATTTCGCTCCTGGACTACCGGGGAGCCGAGTATAGTTTCAAGGGAGGTATAATCTGGAGTGCTATACTGGCATTGAACTGTTTAGTGCATGGTCAACAATCAATTTAAGACGCCGAAAAAAAGTGCGCACTCAACTTCTATAAGAATTCAGGGTCACGTTAAGAAAATATGACCAATTACAAATTCGAATTAAGCTGGTATAAACAGTATAAACGGCCGTCATTTTGTTTGACTTTCTCGAGTCAATAAACACCATCGTTCCATGTCTGGAAACGAAGTGTCAGACAGGCATCCCGTCTAGAGGACCTGCAATGACAGCATGACATGACAGGGCAGCTAATTACACTGCTGGGTAGTCCTCTACATAACGAGAAAACACAGCCGGACCTCGAGGAACCGACTTAAAGGATCACACACCACCCTAACCTTTACTGTCACTGGCACTGCATTCCTGTTAATGTGTATGTATGTAGCCCTGAATACAAGGCTATTCCGCCCGAGCTGCATGCAGCTCGGGCGGAATAGCCTTGTATTCCTGTATGTACCATGCATGTACCAGCCTGTTTCGCTATATTTCTGTCCCTCTTGCACATTTGCAGTTGTAATTAGAAAACTTATTATTTTTAGCAGTATGCAGTGTTATGAAGGTCTTATTCCATTTGCACAACTGCATGGTATGTGTATATATTATTGAAAATATATTTAACAAACCGGTCCATAGCTATATTAAATCTAATTTTTTTGTAGTTGGACTTAGATAACTTACTATTTCTAATAGTATGCAGTATATTCAATGAAAAAACGTGTTTCATCGGTGTTATCCCATTTGCACAACTTGTACATACGTAGCATGAAAATATATTTAACAAAACGGTACATGACTATATGAAATCATTAGTGGGACATGAGTTTTATTTTTATAACCTTTTAACTTTTTTTATTTATAAAATCACATTTTCAAACCACCCGATACATATCAGAATACCAAAATATGCCTATTGTTTTAGGATTGTAAAATTATGTGTCCTAAGATCTCAAATTATTTCTTTCAGTGTGATGAACAGCTAAATAAGTCAGGTTTGAGACGGGATCAAAACACAAATAAATTTTACCCTAATATGCCTAACTAGAATATACATATTCAGAATCATTTGTTATGTCCATCTTTTTATTTAAATACAGATTTGACCTGATGACTGGACTGATGACTTTACGTTTTATCTTTTTGTTTCGAAATTTACATGCACCCCACAGTTGAAAATTCGATTATCGCTCAACATGTGATTATATTTTGTCTGATATTTTGTCTGAATAAAAAGTTAGTATTATTCACAGATATTGAGACTTTCGCAACGTCAAAAATGGTAGCAGAGCGTGGTTATATATAGACTTTGAAAACTTGTTGTTTTTATTCAGAAATATCGTGTAAAAATGAGTTTAAACAACAACGTAATCGCCGATGTCGGCGATCACGCTAATATCGCTCACTCGGAGCCAGTCACGGCTCAGATTCAGTCCCTGTCACACTCACAGTCAGTGTCAGTTCCAGTGCCTGATGTCAACGGCCAAGCCGGCATAGTCAACGATGATAATACTTCCAGCCATAAAAGTGGTGAAACATCGATCAGCCAACATCCCCAGCCTGATAAAAATGAACCCACACCCGGTCCCAGTACTGCCACCACTGCCCCTGGCAGTGCGCCTAGGCCTACAACCTCAGGTCTTCCCCGAAATCGCGTCATAACAAACTATCGTTTGCAAAAAGCTAAGACAAAGTCTGCATTCACTAAATCAAAACATCGCCTTACAGATTTATTAAGCAATGTTTCAGCCAATACTGATACTAGTCCAGCCCAAAGACAGGCTCTAATAATTGCTGCTTATGAAAAGTTTCAAAATGCTCAGACAGCTGCCATGCAAGTCATGGAGTTATTAGCTGCTGAATACACAGGTCAACTTGATGATGATAATTGTATTAAAATCATAGATGAAATGGAAACATTAGAGGAACAATTTGATACCACAGCAATGAAATTCCAAACAATGTATCAATCTAATTCTGAAGCTTCGATCAAATTGACTACTGTAAAATTGCCTGAAACAAAACCGCCCGACCAGACACCTGTGCAGTTTGATGCTAATTATAATAGTCCTAGGCCTACAGACAGGACACCTCCACCGTCGCTTAATGCTAATAATAATAGTCCTACCGGGCCAACCACTCATGATTCTGTGAAAAGCAATCATAATGGCCAATCTCCTGTACAGGAGCAATTGCTATCAAAAAGGGTAATATCAGATTCTGCCCGCATAGACTTTGATTTGAACGGGAGATTAGAAAGGCTGAAAAAATCATGTAATCATATCCCTCTACCGGTACCTCCTCCTGCTGGTGCTGGTGCCCAATGTAATGCTGCATCTATACCTGATCAGTCACCAATTGGCAGTCAACATACCCATTGTTCTAATCAGTCACCAGATGGCAGTCAACATCCCCATCGTTCGTCACCGAATAAATGTGATAATCAAACTTTGCTAGGCCAAGACATGTGGAAACAATTAAAGCGCGTGTCCATTCCTGTATTTTCTGGGAATAAAGCAAATTATGCTAATTGGAATGCAGCCTTCACAGCATGCATTGATCAAGCGCCGGCTACGCCAGAATATAAACTTTTGCAGCTTAGACAGTATCTAGCTGGTGAAGCATTAAAAACTATAGAGAAATTAGGTCATTCTGGTGCAGCTTACCAGGCGGCCAAAGACAGACTCGATCGTAAATATGGCGGAGCAAGACGTCAAGTTGCTTTACAATTAGACGAGCTTGAGAATTTTCCACCGATCAGAACAAATAGTCCACAAGAGCTAGAGAAATTCTCAGAGCTTCTCGATGTAACAATAATAAACTTTGCTGAATTTGGACTAAAAACAGAGTTGTCTAGTAAATCACTTTATGCTAGATTGCTGAGCAAAATGCCAGAATCAATGGTAACAAATTATCATAGATACATATTTGACAAATCTCAAGAAGAATCAGTCCAAACCCTTCGTGAATGGGTGAATAGAGAAACTGAGTTTCGCACTCAGGCCTATGAAGCTGTCAGAGGTGTAAAAAATGCTGATAGCAAAAGAGGTCGCACAATGTTTGCAGAACAGGAAAATAGGTCCACATCACAATTTGATAATAATTGCTGTGTATGTGGCGGTAACCATGGAGTGTGGCGATGTGAAAATTTTAAACAAAAAACATTGCACCAACGATGGGATCTCGCTAAAGAAAAAAAGTTATGCTTTCGATGCCTTAGCGACAATCACAGAGGTATTGATTGTCCCAGAAGTAGACCATGCGGAATTAATAAATGTACAAAATCTCATAATAGGCTCCTACACCAAACTACTCATAAAACACAGGAAAGTAAAAACAAATCGAAAGAATGTGAAAATGCTGCTCCTGAAGAGACAGACACACAGTTAAAATTAACAGAACATTCCCTTACAACAACACTGACATCAGAAAGAAGCGACATACATAGCTATTTAGCATTACGTACAGTTCCTGTAATTTTGAAAAATGGGAATAAAGAATTAGTAGTGAACGCTTTACTTGATGATGCCAGTACACGCACATATGTTAATTCAGATGTAGTAGCGGAGCTCGGTGTGCAAGGAATTTCAGAAACTATAAGTGTTAGTGTTCTAAATGGGCGAACAGAAACATTTCCAACAACAACAGTTGAGCTGAATCTGCTCAGTGTTGACGGCTCTATCAATATCAATATGAGCGCATTAACTACTAACCGAGTCACCGGGAATATGAGGGCAGTAAACTGGAATTCACATAAACAAAAATGGCCACACCTTGGCGGCATACAATTTCCAAAATTGGGCAGACGACCTACGATAGACCTTTTAATCGGCATTGATCATCTCGAGTTACATTCTTCACAAGGTGAAGTTAGAGGCCAGCCTGGCGAACCAGTAGCAAGGCGTACTCCATTAGGATGGACATGCATAGGCAATTTCAGTGACTCACTTGATACATTGCATACCAACTTCGCACATACTTATTTTGTGAATGATAGATGTAATGGTGTGGAAGACATTAACAAAACCTTACAACAATTTTGGGACATAGAAGCCATGGGGACTATGCCAGGTGCTAACAAAAACACTCTGCATGATGAGACAATTTTGAATAGTGCAAATGCATCATTAACATTGCATGGTGAGCAGTATCAAATTGGTGTACCATGGCATCAGGTGATTCCTGAATTGCCTGATAATTATTCTATGGCGCGCAACAGACTTGTGAACACAGAGAAAAAACTGTTGAAAAATCCAAAAATAGCTTCAGCCTATTCAGATTGTATAATAAAATATGTTGAGAAAGGCTATATTCGTAAAGTGCCTGCTGATGAGTTACCACCTAAACAAAAATGGTATCTTCCTCATTTTCCTGTGATTAGGGAAGATAAAGCTACTACAAAAACTCGAATCGTCTTTGATGCCTCAGCAAAATGTGGTGGAGTCTCGTTGAATGATATAATCTACCAGGGACCGAAACTACAGCGAGAACTATTTGATGTGTTACTCAGATATAGAAAACACCCCATAGCTCTAGTGTGTGACATTGAAGAAATGTACCTTAGAATTAAAATACCTGAAAAAGATAGACCATTTCATCGATTCTTGTGGCGTGATCTAAATCAAAATAAGAGCCCAGATGTATACGAATTTAGTCGTGTAGTCTTTGGTGTAAATTCTTCTCCTTTCATGGCTCAATATGTTGCTCAAGAGCATGCAAGGAATAATGAAGAGGAATTTCCACAAGCAGCAAAAACTATTCTTAGATCAACATACATGGATGATAGTATGGACTCGGTGCCAGATAATGCAGCTGGTATTAAACTGTATGAAGAATTATCAAAATTATGGAAAAAGGCAGGCATGAGAGCAAGAAAATGGCTGTCTAATAGTCAAAAAGTATTAGAAAATATACCCGATGAAGACAGAGCAACTCAATTAACATTATCGGACGGGTCTCTGCCATCAGTAAAAGCATTGGGCATATTATGGAAAGCTGAAGAGGATATATTGACATTTCAACCTGCTTGTGAAACTAATGATATTTGTACAAAGCGTGTTTTGTTAAAAACAGTTGCTTCTCTGTTTGACCCACTGGGTTTCTTAGCACCATTTACTATTCGTGGTAAGGTGCTGTTACAAGAGGCCTGGCTAGCAGGTATTGATTGGGATGAAACACCAAATGAACAACTTGTGAATAAAGCCAAAATATGGGTCTCAGAGTTGATCGATCTACCAAAAATTCAAATACCGAGGTCACTTTGTTCCCAGCACAAAACATTAGTTTCCTTTAATCTTCATACTTTTGTTGACGCATCAAAAGACGCATATGCAGCTGTTATATATGCAAGAAATACGTATACTGATGAATCTGTATCTTGCCGGATTGTTGCTTCGAAAACACGAGTCGCGCCACTTAAAGCTATATCTATACCAAGAATGGAGTTAATGGCGGCAGTTCTTGGTACACGATTAACAAAAGCGGTGTCTGAAGCTCTGGAAATATCAATAAACAGTGTTACACTCTGGTCGGACAGCACCAATGTCCTTTACTGGATTAAAAGCTGCAGTCGCAAGTGGAAGCTATTTGTTTCACATCGAGTGGGAGAAATTCAGAGTGTGACTAACCCAGAACAGTGGAGATATATTTCAACTGCTGAAAACCCGGCAGACATACCCACGAGGGGGAGAACAATAATAGAAATGGCTACGGACATAAAGTGGTGGTCAGGCCCATCTTTCCTTCAATCACCTGAAGAAAGTTGGCCAACAGATAAAGTTAGCATAGAAACAGAACCGCTTGAAATTAAAAAGGAACTCTGCAAAGCTAATAAAAATGTTGTTATGATGACTGTATCACAAACTGAACTAGCTGAATTTGAACGCTATTCAAATTGGATAAAATTAATTCGTGTATATTCGTGGATAAAACGATTCGTGGATAATTGTCGTGCTGATAAAGAAAATCGTTCTAGTGGTGAATTGTCTGTGCTGGAAATACACGAAGCTGAAATTTATGTCATTAAATCCACACAAAAACATTATTTTGCTAGCGAGTGGTCAGCTTTGAAAAAACAAAATGAACTCCCGCCACACAGCAAGCTAGTAAACCTTTATCCGACAATTGATGAAAATGAAATACTTAGATGTCGTGGGCGACTGGAAAATGCGGATTTCTTGCCACATGATGTAAAATATCCAGTCATCTTACCTCGAAAAAGCTGGGTGACAAAATTAATAGTCAAGTATCATCATGAATTGGGTAACCATAAATGTGGAACCAATCAGACATTAGCCTCTCTTTCATCTCAATATTGGATTGAGTCAGCTCGTGAAGTTATTAGACAATGGGAGAGAGAATGTTGCAAATGTGTCAAGTTAAAAGCAAATTCGGCGTGTCAACTGATGGCGCCACTGCCTAAAATAAGACTAAATACACCCTTACGTGCTTTTGCTCGCATAGCTGTGGATTATGCAGGGCCTTTTCTAACTATACAAGGTCGCGGGCGTGCACGTCAAAAACGATATTTGTGTTTATTTACATGTCTGTTGTGTCGCGCAGTGCATCTGGAGATATCGTTTGGATTAGATACGGACTCTTTCCTTAATTGCTTTAACCGCATGGTGAATAGGCGAGGCGTACCTTTAGAAGTATTATCAGATAATGCTGGAAACTTTGTCGCTGCAAATAAAGAACTCAAAGAACTAGTCAGTAAGCTGGACAATAAGCAGATTCAGCGTGTTAGTGCAAATAGAGGAGTGAAGTGGAATTTTACACCTCCTTTGTCACCACATTTTGGTGGTGTGCATGAAACAATGATTAAAGCAGCTAAACGGGCAATGAATGCCGTAATAGGGAATGCGGATATAACAGACGAAGAATTGATAACAGTCGCCACTGGTGCTGAAGCGTTGGTGAACTCGCGTCCCCTCACATATCAATCGGCGTCGCCAGAGGATGACCCACCACTCACTCCCAACCATTTCCTGCATGGTCAAGCAGGAGGACAATTTGCACCGGACTCCGTCGATTCTGGTGAATTCAATATAAAGCGAAGGTGGAGACGCCTTCAGGAAATTATAAAACATTTTTGGCATCGCTGGATGCGTGAGTGGCTCCCAGGATTAAACGCTCGGAAAAAATGGAATCAACCCAAAAAGGATTTAATCATCGGTGACATTGTGCTTGTGATTACCCCCTCCTCTCCACGTGGTCACTGGCCTCTTGGGCGTGTCATAGAGACTTGTCCTGGACAAGATGGACATGTCCGTGTTGTGAAGGTGAAAGTGGGACAAACTGTGTTCACTAGAGCCGTGAATAAGTTATGTTTGCTCGACGGCGTATGTTTAAGTAATTAAACTTGTTTTTCTATAATTTATCGACAGTATGTCTGTCGATGAAGGGGAGAATGGACTGATGACTTTACGTTTTATCTTTTTGTTTCGAAATTTACATGCACCCCACAGTTGAAAATTCGATTATCGCTCAACATGTGATTATATTTTGTCTGATATTTTGTCTGAATAAAAAGTTAGTATTATTCACAGATATTGAGACTTTCGCAACGTCAATGACGATTCTGTGAATCCTTTTGAAGCTTCTCATTTCGTTAGCAATTCCAACATCAAATAACAGAGACAGACGTTCTGAATGACTATCCAGGGCCTGGCTATCCCTCAGCTTAATATATGATGTAGACTGGAGCTGAAATCTATAATATTGATCACGCCATGAAGCCTGCTGGGTGCACGCCAGGTCAAAACAGACGCAGCTTGTCATGCGGTTTATAAACATGGCTTTAAAAAACACATTCATTCATTCATTCATTCATTCATTCATTCATTCATTCATTCATTCATTCATTCATTCATTCATTCATTCATTCATTCATTCATTCATTCATTCATCCATCCATCCATCCATTCATTCATTCATTCATTCATTTATTCATTCATTCATTCATTCATTCATCCATCCATCCATTCATTCATTCATTCATTCATTCATTCATTCATTCATTCATTCATTCATTTATTCATTCATTCATTCATTCATTCATCCATTCATTCATTCATTCATTCATTCATTCATTCATTCATTCATTCATTCATTCATTCATTCATTCATTCATTCATTCATTCATTCATTCATCCATCCATCCATTGATTGATTCATTCATTCATTCATTCATTCATTCATTCATTCACTCATTCATTCATTCATTCATTTATTCATTCATCCATTCATTCATTCATTCATTCATTCATTCATTCATTCATTCATTCATTCATTCATTCATCCATTCATCCATTCATTCATTCATTCATTCATTCATTCATCCATTCATTCATTCATTCATTCATTCATTCATTCATTCA
Organism: Flabesymbios commensalis; assembly: GCA_964017125.1. Lineage (NCBI taxonomy): Eukaryota > Metazoa > Annelida > Polychaeta > Terebellida > Flabelligeridae > Flabesymbios > Flabesymbios commensalis. The sequence continues at coordinate 15,259,783 of OZ024908.1, forward strand.
TTCATTCATTCATTTATTCATTCATTCATTCATTCATTCATTTATTCATTCATTCATTCATTCATTCATTCATTCATTTATTGTCTTTCATTCATTCATTCATTCATTCATTCATTCATTCATTCATTCATTCATTCATTCATTCATTCATTCATTCATTCATTTATTCATTCATTCATTCATTCATTCATTCATTCATTCATTCATTCATTCATTCATTCATTCATTTATTCATTCTTTTATTATAGTTAAGATGTAAAATAACTTTCCTTGTATTAAAAATAAGTCAAAATGAAGGTCGAGGACCTTCTCCCTAAGTATCTTAAAGTAAGATTATCTTTACTTTCTCTCATTTCCATTCGAAACGTTAAGGGCATCTTAATTTTTCTATTTAAAAAATAATTGTAGTGAGATGAGTTGAAAATATTTCCTGCTGAAATTTGCCACCAGTACTCTGAACCCTAGCTGATTGAGTCAGAAGTAAAGCACAAGGGCCATGACTAACAGCACAGTGTGACAGGAAGGTAGATGTCTACATGTGATTACGTCAGCAGAACCAGAATCCCTGGTCTGAGCTTTAGTGGGGGATTAAAGGATAACATCCAGAGAGAGACAGGCATGGATCGTGGAGACTTAGCCTCTCCTCTACTTAACTGCCTGCTCACCATCTATCCATCTCAAGACAGGGCGAGGACCCTGGTGCAATGGGTAAAGCTGCCTGCTTGGAAAGTCGGCAGCTTTACCCACTGCGGGCTCGAGCCCAATTCTGGCATTCAAGTTTTAAGACACAAAATGTTTATTCCCTGCTCACTCGTAAAAGTCAATATTGTGGGGAACCTCCGTGACCTAGAGATAGCGTGCTCGGTCTCGGACCGCCAGGGCTCGAATTTCGAGTTCTGTGTCTAGAGGGCAGTGTCATCTCTTTCATCTAGCCATCCACGGGAGGTTCTCCTGGCCCAGTTTAGCCTACATGTGCACAAAGGTGGCCTAAAATCCCCTCCGTTTCATTTCATTTATCTCAAGACAAAGTTTGTCGTTCTCTGCAAACTGCAACCAGCAAGCACAACGCGTAATATAACATTCATACAACGTTGGCCCAACGTCTTCGACGTTTGTCCAGCATTGCATAAATAATATGTTTTGCTGAGAAACGACCCACCCAACAAATACAAGACGATCACCAAATGCTGGTTTATTGCTGGACCAGCGTCGTAGACGGTGGTCCAATAATAAATCAGCATTGGCGAATCACTTGTGTTTGCCAAGTAGATTACAGGTGACTTGTTTGGCGTTGTTGTCATCTGGACTATTCTCTACTAAGGCAATACCGGCCATCATAACCTGATAACTACCAGCTCTGTCAGCCTTTCATAAAAACGAATGTATTGAGTTATTGAGCAATATTTTTCACTTTTTAAAGCAGCGCCTTGGGATGATATCAATTCTCATTTTTAGTTTTGTAATGAAGTAGTGCATCCCCAGATCATGATTTAATTTTTTTCAGAGTTTTTAGATTTTTTCAACATTTCTATTAATCCGCTTAAAACCCGAACAAATTTTTTGTATACCTAAATACTTGCTAAAGGACTGTTGAATGTTTCTACAGCATTGGGTTACATGTTGATGCCGTCGGCCCAGCGTTGGGCAGACAGTCAGTGTTGCAGGTGTATCCCCCCATGTCCTGACTATAAGACACCAATTAGCGGCAATTGCTTTGATTTCACCGTCCAAGACATGGGAATATGTGGTGTAAAGTGCTGTATATTGCTGACTTGTTTTGTTTCCATGGCAATATACGACCTGGAAATATAACTATTTCACTCTTTTTCGGTGCTTTTTTGTATTTTTAGTTAGGTAGGCTATATAGCTTCATATAAATTATTTTTTCAAAATTGACAAAATTGGAAATGTCTCATCCCAAGGAGTTCCTTCAAGTATTTCTTCCTTTTGAAGGTGAAAGTCAATTGACTGCCTGTAGTCTTGACTGCCGATGAGGAGTAGGTATGGAACAGAGTTATTAGTTGCATGGAGCCGCCACAGCTGAAAGTCTGTTGGATTAAATAGCTTATTAATAGTATTATACGCTCTTTGGTTGGATCCTAATGGTAGGCTTTAGTGGGTTTTAATCTGCACTGGCAGTATGGCTTGCATGTCTGGCTGACTGGCTGATACAAACGAACGAACGAACGAACGAACGAACGAACGAACGAACGAACGAACGAACGAACGAACGAACGAACGAACGAACGAACGAACGAACGAACGAACCAGCCAGCCAGCCAGCCAGCCAGCCAGCCCGATCAAGCAAGCAAGCAAGCAAGCAAGCAAGCAAGCAAGAAAGCAAGCAAGCAAGCAAGCAAGCAAGCAAGCGAGCAAGCAAGCAAGAAAGCAAGCAAGCGAGCAAGCAAGCAAACAAGCAAACAAGCAAGCAAACAAGCAAGCAAACAAGCAAACAAGCAAACAAGCAAGCAAGCAAGCAAGCAAGCAAGCAAGTAAGCAAGCAAGCAAGCAAGTAAGCAAGTAAGCAAGCAAGCAAGCAAGCAAACAAGCAAACAAGCAAACAAGCAAACAAACAAACAAACAAACAAACAAACAAACAAACAAACAAACAAACAAACAGACAAATCGTAATAATTGATAAGCATTATAATCGCGGCTAACGGAAATGTTTTAAAATCAAAGCCTTCACCATGGGCAATAAAATGACAACCAATTTTCTAGCGAAACACATGCGTGCCTCGAGTAAAGTCGAGGATAACTGTCATAAGATTTGACCAGGTCGTTTCTATTTGAAAACAGATTGATTATTTAGTACTTTCTGTTTCTGTTCACACAGTCAGTCATATCTGTCATTTACATGACACTTTTTATACTGTTTTTTTTTACAAGCAGCCCAATCACAGAATGTGTCCGCTCTTACTGGTAAAGTAGGACCACGCCCGAGCCTCGTGTTCATTATTCACGACGCCAACAATGGATGGTTTGCTTTCCAGAGAAGTGATGAGATTCTCTCTCCAGCTCATACAATTTACCGCCTGGCTGGATCAGTACGTGGATAGAGGTCTGGCTGGGCAGGATTACAGGCGCTGCCTAGCAGACAGCAGTCACTGGGCCTATGTTGGTTTAATGTTGGTTTAACCCTTTAACCGCCGGTGCCGCATATAATCGGGTTTTCATATTTTATCAGCACATTAAGTACCACCTTTTAAACATGTTAAAGATAAAATGTGACATTCATCAGCAAGATTTGAAAACAGTTGACCTCCATTTTGTCAAATCTGAATAATTTTCACTTACTTGAAGTTGTGGATCGCGTCAGCGAGACACAACTTCAAGTGGGTGAAAATTCAAATTGAATAATTTGTCGGTTAAAGCGCTAACCACTACAGCGCTGAAATACTGTAATAATTTCGCGGAGACCAAATGTTTTGTTTTTTTGATTTTGAAATCATCATAAATGTCTTAGTTAGCTCTTTCTGCTTCATTTAAATACCTATGTTATGGGTCTACGGCCATTAGAAATGTTTTATTTCTTTCAGCGCGTGGATCGATTTTAGATGTCAGAATCTGACGTCTTCTCTTGTTTGCTGGCCAGCCGTGATTCGTATCGATTGGGGCTTGCAACCTGGAGGTACCAGGCTCGAATCCCGGTTGGCCGGATATTTGTCATCGTGGTTGTGCATATACAGTGCTCTAAATGGTTCAAAAGCATGGAGTGTACAGTGCTGCTTATGGTACTGTGCATATGGTACTGTGCACTATGAAGACGTCATTCGAAATAAGAGTAGGGCATAGTCCCGGTTTCGGGATTCCTTCTGTTGAGATATTGTCATGGTTGTGCAGAAAGCGACGTAGAGCAATTTTCATTCATTCACTCTTGTTTGCTGGGTGTTCAGGTGGGAATATATGGCCTTCTGGTCAGCCATACTGGGTCTCATATCAATATTATCCTCACAAGGAAGACAACACAGATTAGATTGAGAAAAACATATTTGAATTAGGATTGAGAGTGGGATGCATTTGAACTAACATGCTCCATATCGAGGCTCCTTACGACGTTAGGTCAATGTTGCATTTTGGCCCAAATCAAATCAATATGTTCTCAACCCCCAGTTTTTGCTCGGTCCATCAGAATTCATGTGGCATGTGTTGCATCTCCTCTGTTAAAGTTAAAGCCATACATAAAAACTGACCGACATTGGGCTAACATCTTGGCAGCTGGCCCAACGCTGGTGAAACTTTGAGCTGTCGTCTGTTGTCGTGCCAGCTAGGAATATTTGCTCGCTTTGATGGTGACAGGACTATGTATGGCACGCTTCATGACACCCCTCCCCCCGGGACATGTGATGACAGTCACCAGACACAGCTTGTCACGCTAATAAGCATCATCATCTGCCGGGGGTAGCGGGGGGGGGGATAACGAGATTGTGATGAGGCCATGAGCTGCACATCTTGTCCTGCCATGTCTCTACCCTCGTAAAGCGAAGCTTTAGATTGCGTGCTGCACACAACTTGCTGGGTGGAGATGCGAGCTGCAGTTATCACCACATACATGAGACAGTGACCCACCGCTGGAGCAATGTTGGGGGCGACGTCGGGTTATTGCTGAGACAGGACTGGTTGACAATCCTTGTCCAGCATCCTCCATCAGTTATTACAACATGATAGACCTGCACAGTAATATGGATCTATCATTTTCGCTGATTTTAAGTCCATTTTCAGCCAATTTTCATTTTTCAATTTTCAATTTTCATTTTTATTTCAGCCAATTTTCATCAAATTTTGCAGGCATTATTTACTATGACACTGACAATTTCACAAATATTTTGCAAGTGTTTCAGAAGCTATTATAGACCATTTTGAAATGAAATGTAACTCTGAGAAGTTAATAAGAGTTTATGAAAATGTGTCATTCACTGCTGCTTTTAAACTATACAAAATTTTTCAATAGAATCCTACATTATTGTGACTGATGGGGAATGAAACAACGGGACTGTCAAGCTAAAAAACAGCCCTGTCACTCATACACTATCCTTATTTTAGGCGGCGTCCTTGCCTGCTTGGAAAGTCAGAAATCGCGGGTTCTCCCCCCTCCCCCCCCGTTCTGACATTCAGGTTCCAAAGAAAACCCCACCCAGGATCCGTGGGCTTTGAACCCGGAACGTATGCATGACTGACGAGGTAGTCAGGCGCTTTACTAATGCGCCACGCCCCCTTCGCAAAAAAACAAAACATGCATTCACCCTTGATATTTATATATTGCTGAGCGGCATGAGATGCCACCCCAGCAGACACAAGACGTTGAATCAATGCTAGTTTAACGTTGGTCCGACGTCGCAGACGGTGGACCAACGTTAAACGAACATTGACTCAACGTCTTGTGTCTGCTGGGCATGATATGTGAGCATCTCGAATCTGAGATGAGACTGTAACCTCCCTATAAACACGATATCCAATGTTGTTCTAATACTGGGCCAACGTATCATGTTTGCTCGTCTGTAACATTGCTCATGGCTGCTCATCATCATGACACGGCGCGAAACTCCCAGGAGGACCAAGCTCAGAGGCGCAGATGTGTAACGATGATTAATCTGCGTGTCTGCCTGCCTTGGTATTACTGTAGCCAGCAAGGGTGAAGCTAGTCTTCGGATTTCAAAGAAATAACTTGTTTCCTTCCCGCTCACTCGTAAAAAATCAGTATTTCGGAAAGGTTCCACGACCGAGAGGTAGCGTGCTCAGCCTCACACCACTCAGATTTCGCTCGAAATTCGAGTCTTGTGTCTGAAGGGCAGTATTATCTAATTCATCTGACCATCCTCCGGAGGTTCTCTTGGCCCAGTTCACCCTGTGTGTACACAAGGATACTATGCTTGGTGTACATATATGTAACCTGAAACCTCATTCATTTGTTCTTTATCCAGCAAACACGTGACGTCGACCCAATGCCGATATAATGAGAGTAATTTAGCAGTGTCATTCCCCCCCCCCCGCTTTGTCCCCTCAGGGCTTAGTGTCACCTGGTCCTCACGAGGCAACACCTGTCAGCTAGTTATCAGGTTATGGCCGCCGTCACTCTCATCCCAGCAAACGCAAAAGCTAATAAAAATGTTGTTATGATGACTGTATCACAAACTGAACTAGCTGAATTTGAACGCTATTCAAATTGGATAAAATTAATTCGTGTATATTCGTGGATAAAACGATTCGTGGATAATTGTCGTGCTGATAAAGAAAATCGTTCTAGTGGTGAATTGTCTGTGCTGGAAATACACGAAGCTGAAATTTATGTCATTAAATCCACACAAAAACATTATTTTGCTAGCGAGTGGTCAGCTTTGAAAAAACAAAATGAACTCCCGCCACACAGCAAGCTAGTAAACCTTTATCCGACAATTGATGAAAATGAAATACTTAGATGTCGTGGGCGACTGGAAAATGCGGATTTCTTGCCACATGATGTAAAATATCCAGTCATCTTACCTCGAAAAAGCTGGGTGACAAAATTAATAGTCAAGTATCATCATGAATTGGGTAACCATAAATGTGGAACCAATCAGACATTAGCCTCTCTTTCATCTCAATATTGGATTGAGTCAGCTCGTGAAGTTATTAGACAATGGGAGAGAGAATGTTGCAAATGTGTCAAGTTAAAAGCAAATTCGGCGTGTCAACTGATGGCGCCACTGCCTAAAATAAGACTAAATACACCCTTACGTGCTTTTGCTCGCATAGCTGTGGATTATGCAGGGCCTTTTCTAACTATACAAGGTCGCGGGCGTGCACGTCAAAAACGATATTTGTGTTTATTTACATGTCTGTTGTGTCGCGCAGTGCATCTGGAGATATCGTTTGGATTAGATACGGACTCTTTCCTTAATTGCTTTAACCGCATGGTGAATAGGCGAGGCGTACCTTTAGAAGTATTATCAGATAATGCTGGAAACTTTGTCGCTGCAAATAAAGAACTCAAAGAACTAGTCAGTAAGCTGGACAATAAGCAGATTCAGCGTGTTAGTGCAAATAGAGGAGTGAAGTGGAATTTTACACCTCCTTTGTCACCACATTTTGGTGGTGTGCATGAAACAATGATTAAAGCAGCTAAACGGGCAATGAATGCCGTAATAGGGAATGCGGATATAACAGACGAAGAATTGATAACAGTCGCCACTGGTGCTGAAGCGTTGGTGAACTCGCGTCCCCTCACATATCAATCGGCGTCGCCAGAGGATGACCCACCACTCACTCCCAACCATTTCCTGCATGGTCAAGCAGGAGGACAATTTGCACCGGACTCCGTCGATTCTGGTGAATTCAATATAAAGCGAAGGTGGAGACGCCTTCAGGAAATTATAAAACATTTTTGGCATCGCTGGATGCGTGAGTGGCTCCCAGGATTAAACGCTCGGAAAAAATGGAATCAACCCAAAAAGGATTTAATCATCGGTGACATTGTGCTTGTGATTACCCCCTCCTCTCCACGTGGTCACTGGCCTCTTGGGCGTGTCATAGAGACTTGTCCTGGACAAGATGGACATGTCCGTGTTGTGAAGGTGAAAGTGGGACAAACTGTGTTCACTAGAGCCGTGAATAAGTTATGTTTGCTCGACGGCGTATGTTTAAGTAATTAAACTTGTTTTTCTATAATTTATCGACAGTATGTCTGTCGATGAAGGGGAGAATGGACTGATGACTTTACGTTTTATCTTTTTGTTTCGAAATTTACATGCACCCCACAGTTGAAAATTCGATTATCGCTCAACATGTGATTATATTTTGTCTGATATTTTGTCTGAATAAAAAGTTAGTATTATTCACAGATATTGAGACTTTCGCAACGTCAATGACGATTCTGTGAATCCTTTTGAAGCTTCTCATTTCGTTAGCAATTCCAACATCAAATAACAGAGACAGACGTTCTGAATGACTATCCAGGGCCTGGCTATCCCTCAGCTTAATATATGATGTAGACTGGAGCTGAAATCTATAATATTGATCACGCCATGAAGCCTGCTGGGTGCACGCCAGGTCAAAACAGACGCAGCTTGTCATGCGGTTTATAAACATGGCTTTAAAAAACACATTCATTCATTCATTCATTCATTCATTCATTCATTCATTCATTCATTCATTCATTCATTCATTCATTCATTCATTCATTCATTCATTCATTCATTCATTCATCCATCCATCCATCCATTCATTCATTCATTCATTCATTTATTCATTCATTCATTCATTCATTCATCCATCCATCCATTCATTCATTCATTCATTCATTCATTCATTCATTCATTCATTCATTCATTTATTCATTCATTCATTCATTCATTCATCCATTCATTCATTCATTCATTCATTCATTCATTCATTCATTCATTCATTCATTCATTCATTCATTCATTCATTCATTCATTCATTCATTCATTCATCCATCCATCCATTGATTGATTCATTCATTCATTCATTCATTCATTCATTCATTCACTCATTCATTCATTCATTCATTTATTCATTCATCCATTCATTCATTCATTCATTCATTCATTCATTCATTCATTCATTCATTCATTCATTCATCCATTCATCCATTCATTCATTCATTCATTCATTCATTCATCCATTCATTCATTCATTCATTCATTCATTCATTCATTCATTCATTCATTCATTCATTTATTCATTCATTCATTCATTCATTCATTTATTCATTCATTCATTCATTCATTCATTCATTCATTTATTGTCTTTCATTCATTCATTCATTCATTCATTCATTCATTCATTCATTCATTCATTCATTCATTCATTCATTCATTCATTCATTCATTCATTTATTCATTCATTCATTCATTCATTCATTCATTCATTCATTCATTCATTCATTCATTCATTCATTTATTCATTCTTTTATTATAGTTAAGATGTAAAATAACTTTCCTTGTATTAAAAATAAGTCAAAATGAAGGTCGAGGACCTTCTCCCTAAGTATCTTAAAGTAAGATTATCTTTACTTTCTCTCATTTCCATTCGAAACGTTAAGGGCATCTTAATTTTTCTATTTAAAAAATAATTGTAGTGAGATGAGTTGAAAATATTTCCTGCTGAAATTTGCCACCAGTACTCTGAACCCTAGCTGATTGAGTCAGAAGTAAAGCACAAGGGCCATGACTAACAGCACAGTGTGACAGGAAGGTAGATGTCTACATGTGATTACGTCAGCAGAACCAGAATCCCTGGTCTGAGCTTTAGTGGGGGATTAAAGGATAACATCCAGAGAGAGACAGGCATGGATCGTGGAGACTTAGCCTCTCCTCTACTTAACTGCCTGCTCACCATCTATCCATCTCAAGACAGGGCGAGGACCCTGGTGCAATGGGTAAAGCTGCCTGCTTGGAAAGTCGGCAGCTTTACCCACTGCGGGCTCGAGCCCAATTCTGGCATTCAAGTTTTAAGACACAAAATGTTTATTCCCTGCTCACTCGTAAAAGTCAATATTGTGGGGAACCTCCGTGACCTAGAGATAGCGTGCTCGGTCTCGGACCGCCAGGGCTCGAATTTCGAGTTCTGTGTCTAGAGGGCAGTGTCATCTCTTTCATCTAGCCATCCACGGGAGGTTCTCCTGGCCCAGTTTAGCCTACATGTGCACAAAGGTGGCCTAAAATCCCCTCCGTTTCATTTCATTTATCTCAAGACAAAGTTTGTCGTTCTCTGCAAACTGCAACCAGCAAGCACAACGCGTAATATAACATTCATACAACGTTGGCCCAACGTCTTCGACGTTTGTCCAGCATTGCATAAATAATATGTTTTGCTGAGAAACGACCCACCCAACAAATACAAGACGATCACCAAATGCTGGTTTATTGCTGGACCAGCGTCGTAGACGGTGGTCCAATAATAAATCAGCATTGGCGAATCACTTGTGTTTGCCAAGTAGATTACAGGTGACTTGTTTGGCGTTGTTGTCATCTGGACTATTCTCTACTAAGGCAATACCGGCCATCATAACCTGATAACTACCAGCTCTGTCAGCCTTTCATAAAAACGAATGTATTGAGTTATTGAGCAATATTTTTCACTTTTTAAAGCAGCGCCTTGGGATGATATCAATTCTCATTTTTAGTTTTGTAATGAAGTAGTGCATCCCCAGATCATGATTTAATTTTTTTCAGAGTTTTTAGATTTTTTCAACATTTCTATTAATCCGCTTAAAACCCGAACAAATTTTTTGTATACCTAAATACTTGCTAAAGGACTGTTGAATGTTTCTACAGCATTGGGTTACATGTTGATGCCGTCGGCCCAGCGTTGGGCAGACAGTCAGTGTTGCAGGTGTATCCCCCCATGTCCTGACTATAAGACACCAATTAGCGGCAATTGCTTTGATTTCACCGTCCAAGACATGGGAATATGTGGTGTAAAGTGCTGTATATTGCTGACTTGTTTTGTTTCCATGGCAATATACGACCTGGAAATATAACTATTTCACTCTTTTTCGGTGCTTTTTTGTATTTTTAGTTAGGTAGGCTATATAGCTTCATATAAATTATTTTTTCAAAATTGACAAAATTGGAAATGTCTCATCCCAAGGAGTTCCTTCAAGTATTTCTTCCTTTTGAAGGTGAAAGTCAATTGACTGCCTGTAGTCTTGACTGCCGATGAGGAGTAGGTATGGAACAGAGTTATTAGTTGCATGGAGCCGCCACAGCTGAAAGTCTGTTGGATTAAATAGCTTATTAATAGTATTATACGCTCTTTGGTTGGATCCTAATGGTAGGCTTTAGTGGGTTTTAATCTGCACTGGCAGTATGGCTTGCATGTCTGGCTGACTGGCTGATACAAACGAACGAACGAACGAACGAACGAACGAACGAACGAACGAACGAACGAACGAACGAACGAACGAACGAACGAACGAACGAACGAACGAACGAACGAACCAGCCAGCCAGCCAGCCAGCCAGCCAGCCCGATCAAGCAAGCAAGCAAGCAAGCAAGCAAGCAAGCAAGAAAGCAAGCAAGCAAGCAAGCAAGCAAGCAAGCGAGCAAGCAAGCAAGAAAGCAAGCAAGCGAGCAAGCAAGCAAACAAGCAAACAAGCAAGCAAACAAGCAAGCAAACAAGCAAACAAGCAAACAAGCAAGCAAGCAAGCAAGCAAGCAAGCAAGTAAGCAAGCAAGCAAGCAAGTAAGCAAGTAAGCAAGCAAGCAAGCAAGCAAACAAGCAAACAAGCAAACAAGCAAACAAACAAACAAACAAACAAACAAACAAACAAACAAACAAACAAACAAACAGACAAATCGTAATAATTGATAAGCATTATAATCGCGGCTAACGGAAATGTTTTAAAATCAAAGCCTTCACCATGGCAATTTTCTAGCGAAACACATGCGTGCCTCGAGTAAAGTCGAGGATAACTGTCATAAGATTTGACCAGGTCGTTTCTATTTGAAAACAGATTGATTATTTAGTACTTTCTGTTTCTGTTCACACAGTCAGTCATATCTGTCATTTACATGACACTTTTTATACTGTTTTTTTTTACAAGCAGCCCAATCACAGAATGTGTCCGCTCTTACTGGTAAAGTAGGACCACGCCCGAGCCTCGTGTTCATTATTCACGACGCCAACAATGGATGGTTTGCTTTCCAGAGAAGTGATGAGATTCTCTCTCCAGCTCATACAATTTACCGCCTGGCTGGATCAGTACGTGGATAGAGGTCTGGCTGGGCAGGATTACAGGCGCTGCCTAGCAGACAGCAGTCACTGGGCCTATGTTGGTTTAATGTTGGTTTAACCCTTTAACCGCCGGTGCCGCATATAATCGGGTTTTCATATTTTATCAGCACATTAAGTACCACCTTTTAAACATGTTAAAGATAAAATGTGACATTCATCAGCAAGATTTGAAAACAGTTGACCTCCATTTTGTCAAATCTGAATAATTTTCACTTACTTGAAGTTGTGGATCGCGTCAGCGAGACACAACTTCAAGTGGGTGAAAATTCAAATTGAATAATTTGTCGGTTAAAGCGCTAACCACTACAGCGCTGAAATACTGTAATAATTTCGCGGAGACCAAATGTTTTGTTTTTTTGATTTTGAAATCATCATAAATGTCTTAGTTAGCTCTTTCTGCTTCATTTAAATACCTATGTTATGGGTCTACGGCCATTAGAAATGTTTTATTTCTTTCAGCGCGTGGATCGATTTTAGATGTCAGAATCTGACGTCTTCTCTTGTTTGCTGGCCAGCCGTGATTCGTATCGATTGGGGCTTGCAACCTGGAGGTACCAGGCTCGAATCCCGGTTGGCCGGATATTTGTCATCGTGGTTGTGCATATACAGTGCTCTAAATGGTTCAAAAGCATGGAGTGTACAGTGCTGCTTATGGTACTGTGCATATGGTACTGTGCACTATGAAGACGTCATTCGAAATAAGAGTAGGGCATAGTCCCGGTTTCGGGATTCCTTCTGTTGAGATATTGTCATGGTTGTGCAGAAAGCGACGTAGAGCAATTTTCATTCATTCACTCTTGTTTGCTGGGTGTTCAGGTGGGAATATATGGCCTTCTGGTCAGCCATACTGGGTCTCATATCAATATTATCCTCACAAGGAAGACAACACAGATTAGATTGAGAAAAACATATTTGAATTAGGATTGAGAGTGGGATGCATTTGAACTAACATGCTCCATATCGAGGCTCCTTACGACGTTAGGTCAATGTTGCATTTTGGCCCAAATCAAATCAATATGTTCTCAACCCCCAGTTTTTGCTCGGTCCATCAGAATTCATGTGGCATGTGTTGCATCTCCTCTGTTAAAGTTAAAGCCATACATAAAAACTGACCGACATTGGGCTAACATCTTGGCAGCTGGCCCAACGCTGGTGAAACTTTGAGCTGTCGTCTGTTGTCGTGCCAGCTAGGAATATTTGCTCGCTTTGATGGTGACAGGACTATGTATGGCACGCTTCATGACACCCCTCCCCCCGGGACATGTGATGACAGTCACCAGACACAGCTTGTCACGCTAATAAGCATCATCATCTGCCGGGGGTAGCGGGGGGGGGGATAACGAGATTGTGATGAGGCCATGAGCTGCACATCTTGTCCTGCCATGTCTCTACCCTCGTAAAGCGAAGCTTTAGATTGCGTGCTGCACACAACTTGCTGGGTGGAGATGCGAGCTGCAGTTATCACCACATACATGAGACAGTGACCCACCGCTGGAGCAATGTTGGGGGCGACGTCGGGTTATTGCTGAGACAGGACTGGTTGACAATCCTTGTCCAGCATCCTCCATCAGTTATTACAACATGATAGACCTGCACAGTAATATGGATCTATCATTTTCGCTGATTTTAAGTCCATTTTCAGCCAATTTTCATTTTTCAATTTTCAATTTTCATTTTTATTTCAGCCAATTTTCATCAAATTTTGCAGGCATTATTTACTATGACACTGACAATTTCACAAATATTTTGCAAGTGTTTCAGAAGCTATTATAGACCATTTTGAAATGAAATGTAACTCTGAGAAGTTAATAAGAGTTTATGAAAATGTGTCATTCACTGCTGCTTTTAAACTATACAAAATTTTTCAATAGAATCCTACATTATTGTGACTGATGGGGAATGAAACAACGGGACTGTCAAGCTAAAAAACAGCCCTGTCACTCATACACTATCCTTATTTTAGGCGGCGTCCTTGCCTGCTTGGAAAGTCAGAAATCGCGGGTTCTCCCCCCTCCCCCCCCGTTCTGACATTCAGGTTCCAAAGAAAACCCCACCCAGGATCCGTGGGCTTTGAACCCGGAACGTATGCATGACTGACGAGGTAGTCAGGCGCTTTACTAATGCGCCACGCCCCCTTCGCAAAAAAACAAAACATGCATTCACCCTTGATATTTATATATTGCTGAGCGGCATGAGATGCCACCCCAGCAGACACAAGACGTTGAATCAATGCTAGTTTAACGTTGGTCCGACGTCGCAGACGGTGGACCAACGTTAAACGAACATTGACTCAACGTCTTGTGTCTGCTGGGCATGATATGTGAGCATCTCGAATCTGAGATGAGACTGTAACCTCCCTATAAACACGATATCCAATGTTGTTCTAATACTGGGCCAACGTATCATGTTTGCTCGTCTGTAACATTGCTCATGGCTGCTCATCATCATGACACGGCGCGAAACTCCCAGGAGGACCAAGCTCAGAGGCGCAGATGTGTAACGATGATTAATCTGCGTGTCTGCCTGCCTTGGTATTACTGTAGCCAGCAAGGGTGAAGCTAGTCTTCGGATTTCAAAGAAATAACTTGTTTCCTTCCCGCTCACTCGTAAAAAATCAGTATTTCGGAAAGGTTCCACGACCGAGAGGTAGCGTGCTCAGCCTCACACCACTCAGATTTCGCTCGAAATTCGAGTCTTGTGTCTGAAGGGCAGTATTATCTAATTCATCTGACCATCCTCCGGAGGTTCTCTTGGCCCAGTTCACCCTGTGTGTACACAAGGATACTATGCTTGGTGTACATATATGTAACCTGAAACCTCATTCATTTGTTCTTTATCCAGCAAACACGTGACGTCGACCCAATGCCGATATAATGAGAGTAATTTAGCAGTGTCATTCCCCCCCCCCGCTTTGTCCCCTCAGGGCTTAGTGTCACCTGGTCCTCACGAGGCAACACCTGTCAGCTAGTTATCAGGTTATGGCCGCCGTCACTCTCATCCCAGCAAACGCAAAACATGTGTATAACATTTATACAATGTTGGATCAACGTCGAAGACGTTGGTCCGGCGTTTTATAAATGTTATGCAAATATTTTGTGTTCGCTGGGATTTACTCACTGTTTAGTTTTCCAGATTCATCAAATAGAAATGTAACTGGTTCGCATTGCAAACAGAATAAATGAAAATGGGTAATAAATAAATCATGATGGTAAATATATGCCTTATAGAAAAAAACATATACTGCTTGAAAATTATTTTATAAAAGTAAGTTTTGTTATTAAATTTGAATTCCAGGTACACACGGTATGATGCAGAATAAACCGTATTGACCGACTGACTGACTGACTGACTGACTGACTGACTGACTGACTGACTGACTGACTGACCGACCGACCGACCGACCGACCGACCGACCGACCGACCGACCGACCGACCGACCGACCGACCGACCGACCGACCGACCGACCGACCGACCGACCGACCGACCGACCGACCGACCGACCGACCGACCGACCGACCGACCGACCGACCGACCGACCGACCGACCGACCGACCGACCGACCGACCGACCGACCGACCGACCGACCGACCGACCGACCGACCGACCGACCGACCGACCGACCGACCGACCGACCGACCGACCGACCGACCGACTGACTGACTGACTGACTGACTGACTGACTTACTGTCTCACTCACTCACTCACTCACTCACTCACTCACTCACTCACTCACTCACTCACTCACTCACTCACTCACTCACTCACTCACTCACTCACTCACTCACTCACTCACTCACTCACTCACTCACTCACTCACTCACTCACTCACTCACTCACTCACTCACTCACTCACTCACTCACTCACTCACTCACTCACTCACTCACTCACTCACTCACTCACTCACTCACTCACTCACTCACTCACTCCCTCACTCACTCACTCACTCACTCACTCACTCACTCACTCACTCACTCACTCACTCACTCACTATCAGAGGATTGTGGTGGTCAAATATATACCTCTTTCCTGGTGTTATATTTTAATAGTAAAGAGTATCTTTCTGACAGCACTATTCATCACCCAAATAATCAAAAAGCAGACATTATGCCATTCTATGTTCTTTGTCCCATATATTCTAGAATGCCATATGACTGCCTCATTATCCTCTATTCATTTTACCTGTTTGTTACCCTTCTGATTGGTCGAAATCACATTCTAGACCAATCAGAAGGGTATACCAAATAGGTCGCACGAGAATAGACACACTGTATGATTGTGATGGCTACATTGGGTGTCACTTTGCTGTCAGATCCCCTGACAGCACAAACACAGGTTCCGAACTGGTCCGATCCCTGTGAGCTCGCCTCCTCCTCACTCCCCACGGTTTATTTTCCCGCTCCCTTTCCTAGTCCTAATTGTCTTTTATCCCTCTTCCCTTTCCCAGCCCTGATTGTCCCTGTTCTATTTTCTTTGCTGTCCTGCACAGTGATTCACCGCCACCGGTAATGAAATGAGTTTTATGCAGAGTGTCTCCGGCTGCCTGCCTGGACCGTACATTGTCAGCTGAGAGCTTCTCTGCTATTGTTGGCATGATACCAGCTTAATGGTGGGCCTGACAACCGAGGAAACCCAATGTTGATTTAAATCTGGACCAACCCCAACAATAAAACAACATCGGTTTAACATTTGATGGAGCAGGTTCACACCTATCCGTGGACGAGGGAATTGCTGAATTCGTTTTACTCAGGGAAATCAACGTTTTTCAAAATTGTGGTGATTGACAGCGATCCCAACCCCACAGTTTGAAAAATGTTCCTGTGTATAGGATAAAGCCCGAGGAGCTGTACATTCTTAGCTTTGAAAAAGGCCGAGGGCGAAGGCCGAGGACATTTTCAAAGCTAAGAATGTAGAGCTCCGAGGGTTTTAACTGACTTAAAATACATACTATATATACGACTATATTCAAATAATGAAAATCTCCCATACACAATAGTTCTGTCGCGCCTGACTGATTATAGTTCTATATAGGCCTACCATGATTATTGCCTGTACTTGATGAACAATAACTCTCCATTACCGGCTTAGAATGTCGTGGTCGGACAAAGATAAAAATGTAGTGGTGTGTTTTAATCAAGGCCAAGTCGATGACCTTCAACAGAAAAGTCCTACGTTTTTTGATCGGGCGCAATCTGTGGTTGAAACCTTCAATTTCAAGTACTGTTTCAGCCACGTTGGAAAAAAAATGAAATGAATGGGGTTTTAGGCCACCTTTGTGCACATACAGGCTAAATTGGGCCAGGATCACCTCCTGAGGGTGGTGAGATGAGTGAGATGACATTGCCCTTCAAACACAGGATTCTTAATTCAAGCCCTGGAGGTCTGAGGCCGGGCACGCTACCTCTCGGTCACGGAGGCTCCCCACATTACTGAGTTTTGCGAGTGGCTGGGGAAGAAACATTTTTGTTTCTTTCAAACCGCGGAGACAAGGAAACGAACCCCGAACCCCCCGCTCCAGCCAAGCTGGGGCTAGCTCACACCGAGCAAGAATCATTGAGCCAGTGATGGCCTGATGTTGTGCAACATTGGATTAGGGACTTATGACGACCCTAGAAAAAAAAAAAGATCAAATGATGATTTAATTATGGACCACCGTTGCAAAAAAAACTACACTGGGTTCACTTCACATGTTCCTGGGCGAGCACCTTGCTGACCCACGCTGAATAAAAAGTTGTTTTTTAATTTGAAATCATCATAAATTTCTTAGCTGGCTCTTTGTGCTTCATCTGAATACCTATGTTATGGATCTACGGCCATTATAATTATTCCAATTCTTTTAGTGCGGGGACCGTTTTTTACGTCAGAATTTGTCGTCTACAGCCTTCAGATTCAGACATACAAAGACGGTCACTGCACTGAAAGGGGTAAGCCTTAAGCACGACATTAGTCGTTTTTAATCAGTTTTGTTATTATTCTTATTGGGAAAGAAATGTGTGTTTAAACACAGAAATTTCCAAAAAAATAATGTGAGTGATTTTCATCCACTTGAAGATGTGTGTCGCGGTAGAGAGACACAACTGGTTGTCGCTGACAGCATGCACGTTACGTGGATCTATATAGCTTCCTGGAGACGTCTCCTTCACTCCCGCCCTGACAGCTTTCCCAGGGCTGTCTTTCTCTCCATGGAGAGGTTAATGAGGGAGAGATTGGTGTGCCGTCCTGGGGCTTGTCCTGTCTCCCACTGGGCACACGACGTTGTAGCGAAGTTGAATCAACGTCATTGACGTTGATTCAACGTCGCTACAGCGCTGTGTGCCCAGTGGGCTGGTCAGTGTGGTCAGAGAGTCCTGCTTCAGCAAACGGGCAAACAATGAGAGAACAACTAAACATAGATCTAATGTTGAATTATTGCTGTGCCAGCGTCGCAGACGGTGGCCCATCATTAAACCAACATTGGATCCGTGTTTGTTGGAAAGGTCGTGGACAGCCATACACCGTAATTGGGTGAGCCGTGGATCCAGAATTTTTTTTTCATCTGGGAAATCAATTTTTTTTCACCTTGCCAGCGATCTCCATCCCAGCACTGCCCAAGACCCGAAAAATATTCACACTATTTTAAAACTAGCAGGGCTTGTGTAAATGTAGCTGAATTTTTTTCTAATAATCTTGTTCTTGACCTGATTAATCGCGACAAAGTCTTAACTCTTAGAAAACTAAGCTAAGAAATTTTCAGCCACTAAAAATTATTTGAATTAGCTAAATTGAAGTCAAAATGTTTATGATTATCGCAGATTTGTAACATATGCAATTTTTAAAAGCTTGATATAAGGTAAGAAAACAATACTAAAATCGACATCAGGTTAATATGAGCGTCCACTGATCCATATGGATACATACACGATTTTGCACGGTTGCAATCTGAGGCTCAAATGTTGGGAGAACCCGGCAAACACAAGAGGGGTCAAAGGGGGAGGGGGTGGTCAGGGGATTCTACCACAATAATGTTTTTTTTAGTGTAAAATTTTAGTGCTTAGATTAAGTTTTTGAACCTGAAATGCCAACCAAATCAGGAAAACATACCCCCCTTTGGTACTCAGTGGGAGCAGATCCCTCGGACCCCAGGGCGGAAATACTCCAAGACATTGACCCATTGTTGATTCAATGCTGGACCACCGTCTGCGATGCTGGCCCAGCTTTGATCCAGCAATGGGTGAATGTCTAGTGCTTTCTGAGAAAGGCGCCAGCAAACACGAGACGCTGTGAACCAATGTTAATTTAATGTTGGCCCAGAGTCGGAGACGATGGCCAACATTAAATCAACATTGGTTCAGTGTATCGTGTTTGTTGGGTTACTATCTCATTGATAGCAGAATCCATCCGGGCGGTAAATTACGTGTGGTGGAGAGGGATTCACATGGGTGTCAGAAGAGAGGACACGTCGTCTATTGTAACGCCAGGATAACTCATTGCTAGCGTGGTTGATTCAGAGCCCGGGGGACGGGTTCGAATCCCGCTGCGTCCGATTTTACTTTTTTGGAGCACACATATACAAGTGACCCTAAACTGGTCAAGTACATGGGATAATGACAAACCACAAAAATAATCGATTAGCACCACATAAAAATAAATAAATTGATAAATTTAAAGGTGCACCGTTGGAGAACATCAATTTTGGTATTTTGTTTTCTATGAAGCAGTGTATCCCGCAGATCATAATTTAAATTAAAAAAAATCAGAGTTTGAAAAACATTTTTATCAACATTTCTAAGAATCCAGAGATAACCTGAATGAACTATTTGTACACCTACAGGATGGTTGAATGTTAGCACAACATTGGGCCACATGGTGATGCCGTCGACCGCTGGGCAAACAATCAGTGCTGCATAGCAATCCCCCAACCCCTAACTTTCACACACCGATTAACGTCGGTACCTATAGAAGTACCCTAAATTCCGCGGTCTGAGACGGTGGATATTTATGGTATAAAGTGTTGTATACTGCACACAGCTTTAATAAAACTAGTTTTACAGAGTCATTCAAGCTTCCTTGTCGCAATTATGCAATATCTTGTAAGCATATATTGTAAATGTGAGCAACATCTTATAATCAGATCGTAAGTTTATGCAACATCTTGTAAGGATTTTGTAAGTTTATTCAACATCTTGTAAGCATAATTATTGTAAGTAAAATTCATTGAGAAAATTGGCCAATTCAGGACAATAAGATCTGTGAGATTTCATTCGTATTGAATTTCATTTCATATATTTTACCTTGTTATCTTATAAAACCAGATCATTTTAATTCACCTTGGGTGCATCTCAATATGAATGGAAACGAGAGCAAATCTGATATTAGGAAGTAAACCACAAACACTGATTTCTACCCTGCCCTGCAAATACGAATAACTGCGACACTATCCTATCATTGATCCAACAATGGGAGAATGTCTCGTTTCCTGAGATTTATTCTGGCAGTGCCTCCTTCCGCCTTGCGGCTCATTTTCCTGCTCTCGTTTCCTTCCACATGCTCGATTTACCGTTGTAGGATAGTGCTTCATCGTCACTAGTAATGAAATGGGTTTTATGGGACGTGTCAGGCTGCAGGGCCATGGCGAGTAATGTGACACAAAACCCGCGCTGCTGCAAGCTGGGACCAACCGAGGAAATATTTAACCCTTGAATCGCTGGTGTCACATATATTCGGGTTTTCATTTTTTATTAGCACATTAGGTACCACCTTTTAAACATGTGACAAAGATAAAATGTGACATCAATCAGCAATATTTGAAAACAGTTGACCTCCATTTTGCCAAATCTGAATAATTTTCACTCACTTGAAGTTGTGGATCGCGTCAGCGAGACACAACTTCAAGTGAGTGAAAATTCCGAATAAATAATTTGGCGGTTAAAGGGTTTACCCAGGACCGATATAGCATATCTACAAAACAGCAGCATCATAGCACATATCGCCGGGCGGCTTCCCAATAAAACCTGCTATTACCTTTTTAGTGTATTTTTGATCCAAACACACTTTTTCAAAAATACTATGCAATAGGGACATATCCAAATAACTTAATACAAAGCATACGATGGCTTCACTCTGGAAGTGACCATAAAATTTTAAATATAAGAAAAAAATGTGTATTTGTTGAAAACCTCAAAAATAAATCAGCTATAAGGAAGTACAAAAAATAGAAATAACCGAAGACCTTCTCAAATATCTCTTAGCTAGGACCAAAATAGAATATCTTTAAACTGGGACCAACATAGTACATTTTTAAGACAGGACCACCGTACTATAGTGACCATAGTGTATCTTCGAGAAAAGACTAGCATAGCACATATTTGAGGTAGGACCAACTGAACAAGACATATCTTCAAGCCAAGGCCACCATAGAACATCTATCTGGGACCAACATAAATTCATTCAAGTTTGGACCACCATAACGCCTATTCAAGATAGGTCCAACATAGAAAATATTCAAGCTAGTACAAATAATACAACATCTTCAAGCTACGACCACATAACACATTTAAGGGCCAACATAGAACACGATCAAGCTAGACCACACGAGCAGAGCATTCGATTAGCTGCAATCCTCACGAAATGAATATGTTTGTGTGCCAATATGAATACCAATATAACATTTTCAAGCCAGGATGAACATAGCACATTGTCTGTCTAGGAACATTACAACAGAGAACACCACGCGAACAGAAGATTTGTTCAGCTTTGCATATCAAATCAAATCAAATGCATTAACCACATTATATCCGTACCCGATTCAGGATTATACATTAAGCACATAACTATGTGTACATTAATGTACAGTGATGATTTACATTAAAAATACATTATGTATATAATGCATAGATATATGCATATGTATAAAAAGAAAAACAATCTAGCATGATGCAGAAAGAGCTAACTAAGACATTTATGATGATTTCAAATTGAAAATAACCCTTTTGTCTCCATTGTTCATACACATATATTTCAGAGTTGTAAGGGTGAACATTTGTGTAATTACATTCTAAAAGTGTAATACGTATTAAATTCGTTGAACAGCTATTCTGTGATTCTCATATTATGGGTATTGCAATCTAAAAACCACCATGGCATAAGTTTAAGCTAGGACGAACATAGCTCATCTTCAAGCTAGGATAAACATAGCACAAAACAATGCATATAAAACACCACGTGGTTGCTGAGCATTTGGTTAGACGTGATAGGTGTAGATGGCTTCCTGGGGATGTCTTATTTCCCTCTCTGTCAGACCAGACTATAGCTAGAAGAGAGCTCTATGGTCTGACAATGCTGTCTGTCTGCCATGGAGAGGTAAATGCCAACCAAAAGGCAGTAACTGCTTACTTGAAAAGTAAGCAGTTACTGTCTTTTGGGTTTGCAGAGCTCAATGGAGGAGAGATTGCTCTTGTTTCCCTTGGGGGCATGTCGGCAGTAGCTAGGGAAGCCTAGGATAGGGACCAGTCTCCCTCATGCCTGACAACACACCGGGACAACACACCCCGAACCTGACAACAGGATCTATTCCTGACTGATCCACCCAGGCGGTAAATTGCATGTGTTGCAGAGAAAATCTCATCGGTTTTCAGGAGAACGAATCATCCATCCTGCACTGCAAGACAAAAGGTGGTATCTACGTAATCGTGAAGTAGTGAGCAGATACTGCCTTTTGGTTTTGCACGCCGGTATTGCTCGCGTCAATAATAAAGGGAGACGTAGTACCACTTTGCCAGTGCTACCTAACACAATCAGCCATCATTATGTCTGGGGACGTCATAACTACTGAGGATGAAAGCACAGTATCTACAGAACAATAAATGGGATGACTGCCTTATTTATCCATTTAAGTCCTCACGATGAAATAAAGCATCATTTTATATCCCTGAACACAGACTTAATTTTCCTACGACTAAGGGTTTTAGAATTACAATTTCCATGAAACTGGTTTGCTAATACATGGCAATTTTCATTTATTTTTCACCCACTTCAACTCATCTTCATCCACTACAAGTCGAGAATTGCGACAGCAATTCGCGGCTTGTAGTGCAATGGTGAGTGCAGGCCTGTAAGGGTTATACTGAGGCTATATCTACATAATTATGGTCTTTATGCTGCATGTAACAAACGGTAATACTGTGAATCACTTTCGACAAGAAAGATTTTAACCGCTAGAGCTGTGATGCCGACGAAAGTAGTCTTTTTGTATTTGTTTTAAACCTTTCAGAGCGGGGACCTTCTTTAGACGTCAGAATCTGACGTCTAAAGACGGTCCCCGCACCGAAAAATAAAATATTTATAACAGGCGTAGACCAATAACATATGTATTCAAATGAAACAGAAAGAGCTAACTAAGACATTTATGATGATTTCAAATTAATAATAACCCTTTTGTCTCCATGGTTTATACACATATATTCCAGCGTTGTAAGGGTGAACATTTGTGTAATTACATTCTAAAAAGTAAAATACGTATTAAATTTGTGAAATGCAGCAACATCCTGACTTACATTTTACAAGTGTTTTCAGTCACTCGAAATTGTGGATCGCGGTAGCGAGACACAACTTCAAGTGACTGAAAACATTAATTTAATTGTTCAAAGTTCTGATGGGTATACGTTCTATTGGCCGTTTACATGCCGATTATTTTTTTCAACGTGAATTATTCATGATTATGTACATACCTTTTTACTTTCTGAAATAATACATTCCAATTGATTTCGATGTTGATTATCGCAGTTGTTTTATAACACGTTAATACAATAAACTAGAAACATGGTATAGAAAATGACAAACACCACATCGTTAGACATCGCGCTTCAAATAGACGGTGACATATATCTCATGTCTGGCTCGGTGAAATAACCTCAAGCTATACATTAATTCACGGATAAGTACAAAACACTTTCACATTTGCATTACATAATTAACATTTGCACATCAAATATTAGTCTGCATGTTAGAGTGCGTATAATTATATACGAAGTGTTTTGATATTATTAAGGAAGATGAGCAGGGGCAGATCCAGGATCTAACGAAAGGGAGGGCGCCGGGGCATATATTGTCCAATTTAGGGGACTTTTTCAAACTGAGAGATAGCCAGTCCATGGATGGCCATTCAGTATATACGTCTGCCTGTGTTATCGTCATCATGTCAAATCTGTATTTAAGCAAAATAATGGACGTAACAAATGATTCTGAGAATGTCTATTCTAGTTAGGCCTATTAATTTTATTTTGTGTTTTTATACATGGTGGGAGAACTTCATTTCATCACTGTAGCCACAGTATACATCACATTGAGCTTTCCTTGCTTCTTTTGGTCTGTGGCTGCTCATGCACACTCCCCACAGACTGTTGCTAAATATGTGATATCAACCCTGGGGGGGTCAGCGTCTCAGGTTACTAATCACCCTTAGAACTCTGATATTGTCATTTTTATTTTTTTATTACGTGTGTAACCTTTTCTTCAAAGTGTAATATTTCTTCAGTCTGAGACGCTGATATGATGCGTTGTGACCTATACCTTAAATAGCTGAAATATGTTTGTATAAACCATGGAGACCAAAGGGTTTTACAATTTAAAATCATCATAAATGTCTTAGTTAGCTCTTTCTGCTTCATTTGAATACGGGTCTACGGCAAATATGAATATTTCACTCTTTCAGCGCAGAATCTGATGTCTATATATATATATGGACATCATATTCTGACATCTAAAGTTAATCCTCGCACTAAAAGGATTAAAAAATGGATGGAAACGTATTGATTATGTGTTTGTATATCGTTGCCTCGGAGGTAAGGGATCCTATCTGACACTCGTTAGAGTGGCAGATAGGATCCTTTAGCTCCGAGGCGACGATATATGATCTGAGGAATGACTGCGTTGAATTGTGATAACAGGTTATTGGTTCATCAAAGGAGAACGCTTTCGTCTGGAGTGAAAAGGGAGAGAGATGGAGCTTTATAAAAGACGAGGTCATTCTGCCGCCTGTCTGGGTGACGACCTTCTGCACCGGCAGATTCCATAGCGACCTAGTGGAGCTTACCGCAGGATTTGACCTTAGATGTGACCTTGGTGATGCCCTGTATGACCCTGATGAAGGGCTTACCCTCTCTGCCGACCTGAACCACTGGGCTGATCAATATTATAGATTGCGCACCCAGTCTGCACTCCACTCCACACAGATCCCGGCTGTCCTCATGATAAGTACGGGGATTATCATGCTGCCTGTCTGTCCCAGGGCTGATCCAGATTTTCCAAAAGAGGAATCCAATCGATAAAATGAAATCGATGATTTTGCCATCTCACAGTTAATATATGGTAGCTTGAAACTCTAAATGTACTAGGATAGTGCCCTCAACTTGAGGCACAAACCTAGTAAATTTGGAGTGTCAAATACCGATACTTTAGCAATTTTGCTCAATGGTGAAGCAATTTAGTTTTGGAAAATGGGAGGGGGGGGGATCAGAACCCTCCCTGTGTTTTTTGTAGGCTGGTGACAAGTGTATGCTGAGATGAACAAGTTCATGAAATATATGTGGGTAACCCTATTAAAATGATAAATTCACCAACAAAGATTGTGAGCCAAGCCCTTGCTACAATGGATGAATGAATGAATGAATGAATGAATGAATGAATGAATGAATGAATGAATAAATGAATGAATGAATGAATGAATGAATGAATGAATGAATGAATGAATGAATGAATGAATGAATGAATGAATGAATGAATGAATGAATGAATGAATGAATGAATGGGCCAAGAGAACCTCCTAAGGATGGTGAGATGAATGAAATGACAGTGCCCTACAGACACAGGATTCGAAATTCGAGCCCTGGCGTTCTATAAGGTCGAGCACGCTACCTTTCGGTCATGGAGGCTCCCCACAATATTGAATCTCTGCGAGTGAGCAGGGAAGAAACTTTGAAACCTGAATGCCAGAATGGGGGGGGGGGAGCGAACCCGCGATCTCCGATTTTCCAGATATGCAGCATTAACCATGCACTGTACCAGTGCCCCGTCCCATTGCTCCAATGATATGTAAATCTGTCATTATTTACTATTTACTGTATATAGATCAGTACTTAGTCCATTTATATATTATATGAATCGATAATCAAACAAGGACGCATAGGCCTATAGGATCTGTTGTTTGGTCATTGTGTGAATGTGTCGTGCTTGCTGGCTGTCGAAAACTAAGTCGTTTCTGAAGATCATAAAAATGGTGTGGAATAACGAAAATCTTCCAAGCTAAAAATTAGGGGCGAGCCAGATGACACGTTTGGGAGGGGGGGGGGGGGAGGAGTAGAGGTTTTACCCCAGAGCACAGTACTTTTTACTGGCAAAATCAAACGTATTTTTTTAAATTAGTGAGGCAAACAGTTTTTTATCAAAGGTCTCTATAATAAACCGACAATATATGGGTTTATATAGACATGTAATAAAAGCAAACCTTGTGAATTTGTCACATGAAATCACACTTGTAGCGTGTAGAACCATGGGGCGTGTTAATGATGCAAACAATGCACAGTGGTGTAGTGGGCTATGATTAAATTGTGGACCCCTGAGAAGAGGGGGGGGGGGGTGAAGGTTGAAGGTTAACAGGGGCCGGGGCACACTGGTCAAGTATATATGGATGTTTACCCGCCGTGGAGTACCCTTCATGTGACGTCCAAACAACCAGAGTACCCATAGTTTGTGACCCAGCAAACGCATTTAGCCAATGCTGGTTTAATGTTGTGCCAGCGTCCTAGACGCTGGCGCAACATCAAACCAGCGTTGGCGTGATCCCATGTGTTCGCTGGATGGGTTTGAGCTGATACAGGTTCTCGCCCAAAGTCTGGTATGTTTTATGGTGTTATTCAGTAACGTGGCAACAAACACAATGCGCTAATGGCACAGGCTTGTCTGGCGACTGTTGGGGAATGTCAAAAATAGTGTTATATTGTGTAAAGCTCGCAGTCTGGCAATCATTTCAATAAGAACACCAACTTAGTAGACCTGTGGCAAGTACTGAAAGTGAACAGAATGGTTGTAGCCTCCCTGGTAGCTCCGATCATGTAGATAATGCAAGCTACATGTATTTATGATTAATTCTAGAAGGGCGTGTCGGTGGTCAATACAATTATTATTGATTTGGTGCGTGAAAACGGTTTCTCTACACATATAAATAAGAATATGCACTTCAACATTATTATATATACACATAGTTTATTGTCTGATTGAAAAGAAACTGAGAGAGAAACTAAACAGGATCGATTGGATCACGATTGATCTAACCTTGGGTAAACATCTTGTGTGTGCTATGACTATGTTAGAACTGCTACAGTATACATTTAACTCTTACCCTCTGGATTGTTTGTTGCTATTGTTTCATTCATTTAAAGCTATAATATTTATATTTATGAAAAATAGACACTTCCTAATTTACATTGTGAAAAACTTTATCATTTTCAGTGACGTTTTATTTGATTTGAAACCGTATCATAAATACAGTCTCAGCAGCACAAGCGTTAAGGTATGAGACGGTTAGAGAATGGATATCAAGTTCAACCCTCTTAAGAATGAATTGATCAGTGAAATCACTACAAACCGTGCTTTGATGCATCATGAAATGTAAAGGGTTAAATGCTCAATGTAATGTTTGGGTGTAAAGGGTGTCATTATGTGTTGCTTCAGGGTAAAACACCACCCAAGGACTGCCATAGTGCCTATCTATAACGTCGCCTCGGAGCTAAAGGATCCTATCTGACACTCGTCAGAGTGGCAGATAGGATCCTTTAGCTCCGAGGCGACGATAAGCTCTCAGGGGTTCAAAGGGTGGGATCGTGTTAAATCCCGCCTGTCAGGCATGGTTGTGGTAAGTGGATCAAGTCTGTAAATAAATGTACGGCGCTCTGAGATTATGTCAACAAAGACAAGCTGCCTGTGAAGCGGGGGGGCATACGTGAGAGGTGGAGGGGGGGGGGGAGGGGCAGGTAGCGTATCATGAGTATCAACGGTGCTCAAGTAGTGGTAATCTTCTTACAGCTGTAGTTATCTAGTCATGAGATTTTTTACAGTGCCAATGTATATAGTTTTTTAATTTGTCAGACAGAGACCCATGACTCAGGCTATGAGTGTTTAGTATTATATTTATCTATAAAAAATAAAACCTCTAAAAATAAAACCAATGTAAAATTAAAAAAAATGAAAGCTCTAAAAATGAGTGAGTGAGTGAGTGAGTGAGTGAGTGAGTGAGTGAGTGAGTGAGTGAGTGAGTGAGTGAGTGAGTGAGTGAGTGAGTGAGTGAGTGAGTGAGTGAGTGAGTGAGTGAGTGAGTGAGTGAGTGTGTGGGTGTGTGAGTGGTACAGGATATTCTATCAGAATGTGCTATGGGACAGTCCAGTGTCCATCCAGCATAGCACTATAAGGCCACCCGGTGTTGTAGTGTCCTTGGTGAACATTCAGCCATCACAATGTGATCTCACACTGTCCACAGCCTGTGTGTACTCAGGATTCTATTGTCCTGGGGTGGTCCCCCCCCCCCCCCTAGACATCGCAGTGTTTGATCCTTTACAAAGTGCCAGACGATCCCATCGAGTGAGGTTGTGTGATACTAGTAGGCCTACTTCAAATAAAGCATTTGTTCAATGTTGTGTGAATGTCGGACATTGTGGCCCAGCCGCTCGGTCTCAAATTAAACAAATATGAGTAATTGTCAGCCACATAAAGTTGTGGATCGCGTTAGCGAGACACAACTTTGAAGTGGTTTAAAATTTAAATAACTTGGTGGAGAAAGGGTTAATTTTAATTATATGTATAGGTATACCACTCAGAAAACACGAGATAATCAATGTTGGATCAATACTGGGCCAGTGTCGCAGACGGTGGGCCAACATCGATCTAACATTGATTTGAATGTCTCGTGCTTGGTGGGAGCTCTCCCAGCAAACACGAGACATTGAACCAATGCTGGGTTGATGTTGGCTCACCGTCTACGACGTCGACCCAACATCAACACAACATTGGTGCAATTTCTAGTGTTTGCTGTGTCAGCAGCTGAGGCTGGTATGTCAAGATACAGAGTGGATATGTGAACCAGTCTTAAACGGATTAAAGCAGATGTTGACACTGTCATCCAAGCCGTCAGATGTTGACACTGTCATCCAAGTCGTCAACACTCGAATGTTAGCATGACAACCAAACGATCTTCTGTGTGCTTGTGATCTGTATGTGGTAAAGGACGCCAGTTACAATGCTGGTCAAATGTTTGTCCACCGTCTGGGACGCTGCAGGCCAAACTGAGTTTTCACGTCTTATCAGGACGGGGTTCTAACACCTGTCACGGCAGAGTCCAGGGGTTCGCTCCCCATCCCCGGGGGATTTAGTATCAGGGGGAGGTCTCCGTCACCGAGAAGTAGCGTGCTCGACCCGAGATCCGATTTTCTAATCCTATGTTTGTATACAGGGTAGTGTCACCCGATTCATCACACCATAGTAGCAAGGTGGGCATATAACCTCCTTGATAGTATAGTAACTGGCCCAAGTTTGACAAGCTCATTAAAAAAACTAGGACATCGTCTGATGCTTGGAGTCACTAGGGTCGGCTTTATTGACGTATTATTTGGACACAGCAGTGCGCCGATCAAGTATTGTTTTGTGCCGAGAATGATTCTGAAATCAAGGTTGGTCGCAACTCGCATTGTGTGGAAATGAATACATATCCTGAGATATTGTTTGTAGCTTAGCTGGTGGCGTAGGGACGATTTAAGGGGCATTCAATCAAATTTGCATGACAAGCAGTGAGCTCGTTAAACGTACATCCTGTTTTCAAGTCGCCGTCATATACAATCGTACAGAGAAGCCCACGACTAAATAAACATCATTTCAAAGTGACACAAACTGCCCCCATGTGACCTCGATGACGTCACTGCCAGTTCAGTTTGTCCCCGTGTGGTCTGCACTTAGCAGCCATTTTGAAATTCACCCAGAAAACACTACACCCAATGTTGTTTTTAATGTTGGGCCATTGTCTGCGACGATGGTCCAACATTAAAACAACACTTGTTGTACGTCTCATGTTGTCGTGTATATGTTTACCATCATACTTGTCTATTATCGCTCAGCTGTCTTTATTGAGCTATCACTCAAACGCCACGTTTGTATATCATGGCCGCTATCTGGGCAAACAGAGAAGTCTAAGGTGGATTAATATAATTCCTCGGTTGTCAAATCTATAAACCCTTTAATGCCTCTGACGCAAAGTAACATTGTTTAGACTTCAGAGGTAAAGCACGTTGATATATTTCAAAGTATGCACATTTTCATAAAAATATAATTTGTATGATATTATGCAAATACACATGTCACAAAGTGTGATTTTGAAATGCAAAGAAACAAACTATTTACATTTCTGATGTAGTGTATAATATCCACACCTATATTTGTGACAACTATTTTCGATCAAATTGTAGCAAGGTAACTACAAAATATAATCGTAATTTTAAACATAAGCTTTACTCTGTATACACAAGGCTGGTGTGAAATCTTACCTTAGAGCTTATAAGCTCATTTCAAATCACAAATTAATCACTATTGCTGCAGTTTCAGTTTGCACAGCTCTTGGGTTTTTTTCATAATGCACATGATAATGAATATGAAATACTTGTGTATATTGATTATCTTAAGTTTCTATCATTTCCACTACAAATATTAAAAAGCCATTAATTTTTCTAATACATTTTAATTTAAATATTTTCGGTGGCTCCTATTCTTCATTATATTGCCTCTGAGTCTGTCTGCATGAGTGTAAAGTTCACTTGAACCCAATTTCTCAAACTTTCTTGTCACCGCACGTCAGTTTACAAAGAGAACGTTCCATTCTTTAGACAGACCCCTTTATCATGCAAGGAAGATTCACAGCAAATAGGGAAACATTGGCTCAACGTTGGGCCGACGTCGTACGACGTCGGCTCAACGTTGAACCAATGTTTTATATTAATTTTCTCAGACGTTATTGATCGTATGCCCAGCACTCCTTCGCCAGACCGCGCCAGTCGCTTCACAGCCACGTCTGGCTAAGTTGATTGGATTTTCGCAACAATTGCTCGGCAATTGGATTTTTCCTCACGGAGCGTTCCGGCAGATTCCCGCCATTCGCGTCACCCGGGCTCCCGAGCAGTCACGTGACTGTAATGGTTCTTTGAGGGTTAATCTAAAATGACGAATGTGCCGTAAATGGGATTAGGACTGAGGCTTATTGGCGAGGCGTGCCAGGATTATGGCATGTGATGGCATGGCCATGGCATGGCCTGGAGCACACCTGGACCGACGAATCACTGCCATTTTCAGGCAAAATAATAAGATGAGAAATACAGGCATTTTTGGTAAATATAAGAGATTTAGAGGTGATTTATAGAGATTTATAGGAGATTAAAAATTTTAGAAACAAGAACCTTTATCAATTCAAAATGGCCCGCAAGTAATAGAAAAATAGGAATTACAATTGCCAAATTGACGCGACATTTCAGATGACGATTTTTGCAGATGCATGATCATAGTCAAAATTAAAGGCCTACACTCTTTTTTTTTCTTTTGCAGAGAGCTGTTTCCGGTCAATTATACTTCATACTAGTATTGGAGAAATCATTGAAATATATTAATCAAACTCATTCATTCATTCATTCATTCATTCATTCATTCATTCATTCATTCATTCATTCATTCATTCATTCATTCATTCATTCATTCATTCATTCATTCATTCATTCATTCATTCATTCATTCATCCATCCATCCATCCATCCATCCATCCATCCATCCATCCATCCATCCACCCATCCACCCATCCATCCATCCATCCATCCATCCATCCATCCATCCATCCATCCATCCATCCATCCATCCATCCATCCATTCAATCATCACCGACCGGAAATTTCTCCATTATACATTTCTGAAATCAGACAAACCCCTCTGGCCCTCTGTTATATATACCATGCATTCTTTTTATTATTCAGGGCTGTTTTATGTGATCTCAGGCCCCTGTGGATCACAGCTGAACACACTGAAGCGGTTAAATCTTATATAATATTCATACTCACAGGGATCAACTAATCTTATTCAAGTTATGCCATATGGTACATAAATGCCACTGTAGCTTAAAAGGCTAACCCTTTCAGCGCGGGAACCGACTTTAGGCATCAGAATCTGACGTCTATAGACGTCAGATTCTGATGCCTAAAGTCGATCCCCGCACTGAAAGAAACAATTTACAATGGCCGTAGACACATAACACAGGCCTTCAAATGAAACGGAAAGGTATAGCTAAGGCATTTATGATGATTTCAAATTGAAAAAACCCTTTGGTCTCCAAGGTTTATATAACAATATTTCAGTGTCATAATTAAATAGAACTGCTGTCTCAGGCTCCTGTACATCGTACTGCTGAACGTGTTGAAGCTCTGATATTCCTACCCACTGCGATCTATGGGATTATGTTATGTAATCTGCAGAATCTATCTAATCCCCTCTATCTCTATCTGGACTTATATGATATTCCTACTGACTGTGATCAGCTAATCTACAGGATTATGTAATATAATCTGCGGAATCCTCTTTATCTGGATCAACAGTGTCCGCGAGACAACAGGATAATCACGGTGGATCATAATTAACACCAGACTTACTGTGAGCATGGATCTCTACTATATCCATGCTATGAGACAGCAGGATAATCATAGTGGATCCTCATTAACACCCTTAAAGCGCTGAAATATTTGTATATAAAGTAAAACCATCTTATAGTTTGTATATTGCACCTTTTGTTATGCTAAGGAGAACAACTAGCGGCAATCTATGCTGTTTGCAATCTTTTTGACAATAAATTTTGTTCAAACCATAAACCATGGTGATCAAATGTTTTTTTTATATTTGAAATCATCATAAATGTTTTCCAAGAGTAATCCAGCACTGTCCAATTATTTAAACAGATTTAGAAAAATATACATTTTATGTATACACTTATTATCTCAAATTGGACATATAAGACTCTGACTGTTGGGGTGTGATAGTTATAGATATATTGCGAAATCACATTTATTGGTAGATATACTCACTGCACCTCCCTGGCAAGCCTATTGGTATTGGCTGTAGCTGTTGGCAGACCTGTGGAAGGTTAGCTTTCAATGCTTTCAATGTAACAGATAGCCTCACACGTGGACAGGGGAATAACAGATGATCCATATGCACGGGGTTAAAGGTCAGGGTTATTTACATACACAGTAACATGGCTCAAATATCATCTGAATTTATTCAACTGCTCATCGATCGACATATTCTATCTGAGGAAGCCAGATAATCAATCAATCATGATACTAATATTGCCTTATTTCGTACTGCAATGTACATTATGTCTGATCTCATTTAAAGATATGACATTTAAAGGCAGTGAGGGGAAAATATATATAATGTTGTTATTCTGATGCATACGTAGGCTTACTTATGTTTTTGCAAAATAAATAAATCAATAAATAAGAATAGGGAACTATTTCAATGACGTCTTAATTGCAACAAAGGTATATCAGTGAATCAATAGCTTCAAATCTACATTTAGTTCTACATTCTAAAAGAACATTATGGTATGCAATCCACGATCTGACACGATAAACTTTCCAGTGGTATAGTGCAGTATACAAAACCATAATCAATTTAATTATATACACATTCAATGACATCACAGAATACGATTTAATTGATATATATATATATATATATATTATATATTGATAGATATATGATATATTGATAGATATAATTATGATATATTGATAGATATGTGATATATTGATAGAATATATGATATATTGATAGATATATAATATATTGATAGATATAGAAATATATATGGTACAATTCGGAAGCAGTGTATATCCCAGCGAACACGACAGTGTACCAACAATAAAACAGCAATGGCTTACGTCTCCCCTTTGCTGGGTAGTAGGCCTACTATTTAGTGGGGTAAAAAGGTTATGGTACATGAAGGGTTAATCCCTCAGTAATCAGGTTAGTCAGATCAGATAAGAGCGGCTAACACGCTATCAGCCGCTTATCACGTGCTCCATACACCAGCTGCTTTGTTATTTCACAGACGTTGACCCAAAGTTGTTTTATTGTTGGGCCATCGTCGGAGACGGTGGTCCAACTTTAAAACAACATTACCCAACAGACACATACGTTGAATCAATGT
Organism: Flabesymbios commensalis; assembly: GCA_964017125.1. Taxonomy (NCBI): domain Eukaryota; kingdom Metazoa; phylum Annelida; class Polychaeta; order Terebellida; family Flabelligeridae; genus Flabesymbios; species Flabesymbios commensalis. The sequence goes on from OZ024908.1 coordinate 15,293,773, forward strand.
TGGTTTAACGTTGGTCTAGCGTCGTAGACGGTGGATCAACGTTAAACCAACGTTGATTCAACGTATTGTGTCTGTTGGGTAGGTTATTGTCCCTGTCCCATCTACCAGAGACGTTGACCCTATATTTCCCCAGTGCTGAGCCAGCGTCACAGATGGTGGACTGACATTAAAAGAACATTGGTTTAACGACTTGCTGTCTTGCTGTTTGCTGGGTTATCCATGTGGTGCAGACACCTTGCCAATATATACCAAAGCACGAGTCACACCATCACAACAAATAAGAGATGCTGGCTCAATGCTGGTTATTAAATGTTGCGTCGCCGTCCTAGACCGTGGCCCAATATCAAGACAGCGAACGTATTCTGCAGGTGTTCTGTTTGCTTGATGGCAAATGAACGTTAAATTATAGCACATTAAAAAAGTCGATCACGTCAAAGCTCAATGAAAAATAGATGCGCAAAAAACGGCCGTAGAATAATCAATCAATTTATCAATCAATTTATTCCATACAATGCAGTACATCGTTCTGGTATACACAGAAAACAATAATATATAAAGTAAAATAATAAGAATAAGAAAGTATCGACTTGATAAACGAGTTACGTCCAAACTACATGTAACTAGGTATCTTACTGAAATGTGAGGTGGTCATTTTCAAAACTTTGAACATTTTTTTATTCATTTGAATCTGAATGGAAATTTCGGTTTCGGTGGATGTTGCTTAGTAATCAATTTTCGTCTTCCAATGGAAAGAGAACAAGATACCAGAGATTAGAACACGTACTGCAGGAGTCAAAGGGTGCCAACCTGATTACAGTCACCTGAAGCTACCTGTTCCTCTTTGTTACACGCAATCCTCTGTCCACAATAACACATAGAAGTCCTTCTATATTCATGGTGAGCATGATTAGCAATTGCATAAAACCTTGTGTTGTAGGCCTATAGTTATCAATTTACACATAGTTAGGGCTTACATAATATTACAGTACTGAAATGTGATGATATGCTAATGTATGGATTTAAAAACAATAAAAAGATTTAAAGATGTGTTTTCTTTATTTCTTTCAAGAATTATTTGTTTTATTGCTATTGCTTAACCCTTTCAACGCGGGGGCCGTCTTTATACGTCAGGATCCGACGTCTGTAGACATCAGATTCTGACGTATAAAGTCAATTCACGCACTGAATTATAATATTTATAATGACCGTAGACTCATAATATATGTATTCAAGTGAACCGGAACAAGCTAAGTAAAACAATTGTGATGATTTCAAATTGAAAAAACCCTTTGGTCTCCATGGTTTAAACAAAAATAATTCAGTGTTGTAAGAGGTAATGATCACTATCTGGCAATCATTTGAACGTCACATATAAAATGTGAGTGAAATGCTGGATATAAAATGGTGAACAGTCAGTCATGTATCATATCTAGCTTGCAAACTCTTGTCACTTTCAGATACGCTGCCGTAAAAGGCCAATACTGATGTCAGATAGAGTTTTGTTTCACATTATATTATTTACAGAAATTGAATGTTATTTTATATTGATATTTTAACAGTGTTTAATGTCGAGACGGGTTATTGTCCACATTTTTAGATGTTGACATATCATTCGCCATAATAAACAAAAGTGTGTTATTCTAGCATAACATGTCGATTTAAAAAAAATTGCAGTCTTCTGAGCATTACATTAATTGTTTCTTTCAAATATTTAAAAAACGTTTATAAGAAACCAGTAATATTTTAAACATACTTTCAGACAGTCTAGATGAAAGATAAAACATTCGACTTGGATTGCGCCACATAATCAGTGTTTTTACCCTTCGAATGGATCTCCCTGGGTACATCATTAAACAGAGTGATACGTCAACTATTCACGAAACAAAATAATGAAGACTAATTTATAAATTGTATTTTTTGAGTTGTGACGTAGTGATATAATGGCTAAGGGTTACAAATATGGACAAACATGACACCCACTTATATTTTACAGCAAAAATCTCTGGTTATAGCTATATATATATATATATAGAGAGAGAGAAAGAGAGAGAGAGAGAGAGAGAGAGAGAGAGAGAGAGAGAGGGGGAATTGTCGATCCAATGGCGGCTTAAAGGGACCCCTTGGGATGAGACATTTTCAATGTTGTCAATATTGAAAATTTAATTTATATGAAGCTATATAACCTACTGATCTTAAAGGGACCCCTCGGGATAAGACATTTTCAATTTTGTCAATTTTGACAATTTCATCTATATGAAGCTATATAGCCTACTGATCTTAACTAAAAATACAAAAAAGTCAAAAAACAATTTTGACGCACCGAAAAAGAGTGAAATAGTTATATTTCCAGGTCGTATATTGCCATGTAAACAGAACAAGTCAGCAATATACAGCACTTTACACCACATATTCCCACGTCTTGGAAGGTAAGATCAAAGCAATCGCCGCTAATTGGTGTCTTATAGTCAGGACATGGGGGGACACACCTGCAGCACTGATGGTCTGCTCAACGCTGGGCCGACGTCATCAAATTGTGGCCCAATGCTGTGCTAGCATTCAACCATCTTTTAGGAGATCTCATTGTATGTTTGGGTTTTGTCCAGATTCTTTTAAATATTATTAGAAAATGTTTCTAAAAATCTGAAATTCCTGAAAAAAATTAAAGAATGCTCTGTAGGATACACTACTTCATTACAACATTAAAAACAAAATGTTTCTAAAAATCTGAAATTCCTGAAAAAAATTAAAGAATGCTCTGTAGGATACACTACTTCATTACAACATTAAAAACGACAATTGAGTCGCTTTAATATAGGACCACCGTCTGCAACAATGGTCCAACATAAAGCCAGCATTGGGTCTATGTTTCATATCTGCAATGGTTGGATGTCAGAAACACAGTACGTTTACTTGTTGCTCCGGAGGTGAAATGTACCAAACACAATGTCATGCGTGTCAACTGGTGATATCTGCAGGCCATAGCCAATCATATGTCTGGAATTTGTCGCACCGCCAGCGAAGGCTTCCGCAAGTTTCCGGTGTGGACGGCTTCTGAATGTAGAACAATATAAAGCAGTTGATAAGGTTAGAATGACAGAGTTAAGTGACCGCAGGGCGGTAAATAATAGGGAGAGCTATAAAACCAGATTAATCTATGTAGACATTAGGTACATTGGAATCTCTAGATGGTCTCCCAGTGCTGTATCAATGCTGGCCCACCGTCGTAGACGGTGGGCCAGCATTGAAACAGCAATGCTGTTCAGAAACACACATTTCACAAACATTGTATTAACGGTGGGCGAACATCTGAGACGTTGGGCCATAATCTATTCAGCATTCGGCCGATGTTGTTATTAGTTGGGGAGAGTGGAGTAATTGAAATTCAGACCACAGTGGTAGAGGGTGTTATTAGCGCGCGCGATCTGCCGCCTGCTGCCCCACCCTCCCCACCCCAGCCTCTGACACGGTGTGCTGTTAAAGGTAACGCCCCACTGACAACCGTCTACCCAACACGGAGCCTGCTGTATTTTGGTTGCCATTGTGAATACTTTTCGCTGATTTTCTCAGTCAATTCTCAACCAATTTTCATGAAATTTTCCGAGTAGTCGCGAAAGAAATGGAAAATAGCAAGTGCGAAATTTCATGACAATAGCTTGAGAATTTACTGAGAAATGAGCAAAAATCATTCAGCACTGTAGATATTCAAATAGTCTTTGTGTATTGCTGAAATGAACACATTTTATTGTAATCAACCTGGTATGTAACCAGGCAAGTACATAAATGTAGGTGTGTTTTTATATCTGTGGAAAGTATACAAGAGATGTATTACAGGGAAATCTTATAGCACCCTGAATGATAAATCTGGGTAAAAAATTATCATTTTGAAAATCTGTGGTTTCCTGTAGGAATCAAAAGTCACATAAAAGACCTTTTGATTCCAACAAATCGACATAATGGATTGGACAGATTTCTTAACCCTTTAAGCGCCATGTCAAATACCAGTTTTGTAGTATGAATAGTATTGATGTTCAACCAATGGGTGAGTAATTTTCACCCAATTGAGTGAAATAAAATGGAAAAATAATGCGCATGAAAGTGCGAAGAAGACGAGAGTAGAACATCAAACATTGATGTTCTACCTAAAAGCGAACAACAGACTATAAACTGATAAACTTTATGTGTCCACTGTAGACAATCTATAGTACAGAAAGCCGGCCGCATTTTACTTAAACCGAAGGAGGGACCTCCTTGCTTATACCACTCCTGTGCATTGAGAATAAAAGAGGCTTACCCTATGAAGTGCTGCAGTGCTTACAACGATATACTGACCCAATGTTGGTTTAATGTTGGCCCAGCGTCGTGGACGTTGGGCTAATAATAAAACAACATGGCGCCTGGGTGGCGACCCACAAGGACTATGGATAAACCTGAAAACTATATGCTGGATAACACTGTACAGCCCTTCCCAGCAAACATGATTTGTTAACTCAATGCTGGTTCAATTCTGGGCCATCGTCAACGACGATGGCCCAGAATTGATCCAGCATTGTGTTAACAAATCGTGCCTGCCATCGGACTGATAGTGGATCGCTGCAGGCATATAGACGCAACTGTTGTGGAAATGCCTTTTGACTTTTTTGTATGGAGCGGTTGTTTGCGAGCTGGGAAATATCTTCATTGATTGTGTGAACGCATTAGAGAAAGGACAATTGATTGTGAGGGGCGCCAACTGACCACATTCATTGTCTGGTAAAAAATGAAATGAATCGGGCTTTAGGCCACCTTTGTGCACATATAGGCTAAACTGGGCCAGGAGAACCTCCTGAGGATGGTGAGATGATTGAGATGACACTGTCCTCCAGACACAGGATTCGAAATTCGAGCCCTGGCGGTCTGAGGCCGAGCACGCTACCTCTCGGTCACGGAGGCTCCCCACAATACTAACTTTCACACGTGGATGGGGAAGAAACAATTTTGTTTCTTTCAAACCGCCGAGACCGGGAACCGAACCCCGGACTCTGGCGTGAAAGGCAGCGGTGCTAACCACTACCCTAGGGCCCCCGCCCTCATTGTCTGGTGTGATCCAGAAGGGTGGCCTGCCATGCCAGATATACAGCCAGGAAAACTAGAGTGTTCAGAAAGGTGGCTGCGAGCCAGATACAGCCAGAAAAACTTGAGTAGAAACTCCACATACTCATGTATATATAGTATTGTCATGCAAAAGACACTACTATTTTAAAGAACTTGAATTTGAGGAATGTGAACTTGAAGATGGGGGGCGCAGTGGCGAAGAACGCTAAATTATATAAGCAATGTGAACTAAATTTTAAAGTGCCAAGATATCTAATTTTTTCAAATTTTCTTTGTGTCGCGATTTGCGGTTGCAAGTCAATGAAGATATTCATATTTAAAATTATATTCATTGTCCATATGTAATCAGAGTGCCTATATATACAAAGGATTAAAATCGATGTCATTCGCGCGTCGGGCATAAACCGTCAAAGGTGATTAGGTGATGTTTGCGAACGTTGATTGAACAAAGAGTGCTAAGTGACCCCGCCCCCCTTCCCGTCCCGCCACCAGACCTAATAAGTGCCCTCTTATGATGTTATGCATCGCGCGTTCTGAATGATCAAAATAATACAAAAAACAATGATGATCATTGTATTTCATGACATGCTGGTTTAATGGACGTATCTTGAGCATAAAATGGGCATTTTATACCCAGTTGACAATAACCCTTACAGTGCGGGGGTCGACTTTAGTCGTCAAAATCTGACGTCTGTAGACGTCAGATTTTGACGTCTAAAGTCAACTCCCGCACTGTAAGAGTAAAAATATTTCTACCGTAGAACATTAACATATATAGGTATTCAAATGAATCAGGAAGAGCTAACTAAGCCATTTATGATGATTTCAAATTGAAAAAAAACCTTTGGTTGCGATGTTTTTTTTACAAATTAATTCAGCGCTTTAAGGGTTAACCCTTACAGCGCGGGTATCAACTTTAGTCGTCATAATCGGACGTCTGTAGAGGTCAGATCAGATCCGTACACTTGCAATCAGCAAACACAGCAAACATGAGACATTGACACAATGTTGTTTTAATGTCGGGCCAGCATCGTAGACGCCTGTGCATCCTTACAACAACATTGTTTTAGTGTCTCGTATCTGTTCAGTTCCGTTGTATCATATAGATAGACCCCTGGAGATAGTAAAGCAAACACAAATTAACATTTGTATAACATTTGTACAATGCTGGACCAACGTCGAAGACGCTGGGTCGACTATGCACAAATGGTATACAAATGTTTTGTGTTTCCTGTAGTAGGACTATTCTATCTCTTTGCCTGTACCAAGAACTGTTTTTATATAAAGTTCTTTTTTGTACCATTTATAACAAACAGAGAGTCTATCAAAACAAGACACTTATTCAATGCTAGTTTAATGTTGTTTCACTGTCTGCGGCGCTGGCCCAGCCTTAGAACAACATTGGTTCAGCGTGTGTGGTTCACGCCGATCAGATAACAGCATGGCGGCCTGCACAATGACCTGTGAGTTTTTTGTAGAGGTCACACCTGGCGCTTTCCGCTCTGTCAGCAAACACGAGACTTTCACCCAATGTTGGCTTAATGTTGGGCCAGCGTCGTAGATGTTGCACCAGCATTACACCAGCTTTGGGTGGATGTCTCGTGTTGCGTGATGCGCTGTACAGTTTCCCCTGTTGTAGAACAAATAGTGTTTGGTTTTCAACGCCCTTCAAATGTAACCCTTTAGACACTAAAATCCAGATCTACGTGATTTCTCCCACTTCTATAAACTGTCTACATCCATGTACATATATTACTGGTTTTGGATAAATATGACGACTATTTTAGTAAAGCTATATTATATGTTTTATTGTATTTATGCTATTATTTTAACTGATACATAAATTACAAAGTTTGAATCAATTCATATTACTGAATGGCATTGGTTTTGCTGCGCAAAAGATGTTTTTTTAATCTGTGCAGGTTTTCATCCCCAGTAAGCTTTATAAAATGATGCAGGTACAATATATACAGATAGTGAAAAAATGCACATGTCCACGAATATAAAATATGGGAACTATACGAAATTTACAATATCTACATATCTTTCAAAATTACATGCAGAAAAGTAGAGCAGAAGTGAGGACATTAATAAGGTGTTCCGGTATAAAAAAAATGGCATTACATATTACGTACCCCAGCCTTCCCAAGGTACACAAAGGGTTAATATTAAATCTAAATTCCATGACGATGAGAGAGGAAAGCACAAGAGGCTTCTCCTGTAAATCATCCCATATGTAAAGGGGAGGGGGCCCTAGGGTAGTGGTTAGCACCGCTGCCTTTCACGCCAGAGTCCGGGGTTCGGTTCCCGGTCTCAGCGGTTTGAAAGAAACAAAATTGTTTCTTCCCCATCCACGTGTGAAAGTTAGTATTGTGGGGAGCCTCCGTGACCGAGAGGTAGCGTGCTCGGCCTCAGACCGCCAGGGCTCGAATTTCGACTCCTGTGTCTGGAGGACAGTGTCATCTCAATCATCTCACCATCCTCAGGAGGTTCTCCTGGCCCAGTTTAGCCTATATGTGCACAAAAGTGGCCTGAAGCCCGATTCATTTCATTTTCCCATATGTAAAGAGGTTCAAATGCGAGAGAGTTTGAAAAGACTGGATTAACACATGAAGTCCTAGGTGTGTCCTATGTGTGTCTGAGTATGTTGTCAGTGTAGACTAGCTCCTTTGTGGTACTATAGGCTACACTTTCATAATTTTATATTATGCTCTTTTGGATTATAATAAATACGTTGTAGGTGTTTACTGTACGGACTGCCACATACTGGGAAAATGCAGCTGTTAGTGTGTCTTTCTCTTTCCGGATCATGAGACAGCACAGTGGGTGGTACGAACACACCCCAAATCACACACATTGAGTCCAGGGCGGCTCATAGTACAGGCATTTCCTGACACGCTGGCCCAAGGTTGAGCCAGCAGTGGCCAGTGTAGGGCTTCAGGTGCCGATAAAGGGGAAAGGTGGTCCCTGCACGAGAGCAAAAATCATGCCCCCTGCGGCACGCGGACTCCCCCCCCACCCACGGCAGGCCAGCCATCCCCGCGGCAGATGGCGGCGGTGATTGCCTCAGTAGCAAGCAATACCTGAACCCTTGAAGTCCTAGAGACTTTTTTATTTGTCCCTCAAGATCGGAAATCAATGTTTCTCTTCAAATTGTAATGATATAAGTAATTTTCACCACTTAAATGTGTCGCGGCAGCAGCACACAAATCTCAGTGTGTAAAAATATATTTTATAACTTAGCACATTAACCCTTTACACACCATAATTTGACGTCCACACAGACGTCAGCATATTCTGACGTCTAAAGTCGATCTCCGCACTGGAAATATCAAAAATTGATAGTGGCCGTAGACCAATAACATAGGCATTCAAAAGAGGCGGAAAGAGCCACTAAGACATTTATGATGAATTCAAATCGAAAAAAACACTTTAGTATCTAGAATTGTTAAAAAATATTTCAGCGTTGTAAGGGTTATAAAGGGTTGAGGCAAGAAATATATAAAGTTCTTGGTTGAGGATTGGCTCACTGGAGAATCACTGGTGGCTCACTGGTGGCTCACTGGTGGGCCAATTCCGCATGACTTTATCCAGCATTGAACCAGTGCTCGTCTGACACAATTACCAGACATTGAATTAAAGTTGTAATGTTGTGCGGTCCTAGCGGTCCAAGGGTTGTTAGTTGTAAACATAGTGAGGTTTGAGGGCGTCACACCTGCTGTCAATCACACACCGCCCCCAACCAGCCGCCTGTCTCTCATTACCTCACTAACCCTTGGCGGACAGGGGCTCACATCCTCTAAACAGACTAACAAAACATTGCTACTATACAGCAAACTATTACATTTTCAATAAAATCACCGTTCACAACGTGTTCCAGTTTAGCAGGGGCTACTAATTATCTGAACCTGGAGGCTGAACAATAGGTTCCGTGGGGGAACACCATCGATTTTATCTCCATCAACACTACAGTACAAATATGATTTTAATTGAACCCAGTGGCCATTTACAAATATGCTCATTTAATTTTAAAATATATGAATTATTTTTGATATCGTGGGCCCCCTTGCAGCTGACAATTATGCACATACTAATGATATACTTTACAGACATCTTACGTCCAACAGTTTTCCACCTGAGAGAATACGCTTTATACGTCCATTGGCGTGACAAGGGTTAATGTGCACTTCCTCCTTTTACATTTATGTTGCCATGGTGATAGCCTCTAATCGTCATAGTGGAAGGGGGCGTGGCCTCGGGCGATGACTGACAGCAATGGGGTGTGAAGTTTTGGCGGGGAATCTGAGGGAGGTCTGTGTCAGATAATAGGCTTATGTATGCACCCTTAGGTCCCAAGGGCCACCTGACTTACAGATTATTCGAGCTATTAACCCTTGTGCTGCTGGGACCGTATATTTGCGTTTTCAAGCTGGTTTCAAATTGTTGGATTTTTAATAATTTTCAAATACTCTCGTTAAAAACGGAGAGCAAGCCTTTAAAATTGAAACTTCAAATGCCCCCTTAATATATTAATGATTTGAAATATTTTTCAATGAATTCAAATAAACTACCCAAAAGGGCTATTGTAGCAAAAATATCAGATTCCTTGAAAATATGTATTTAACATGTAGATAACTTATTAAATCAAACTGAAAAAATAAAAAACATGTACATATTCAATCAAACAAACAAAAAAAATCGGTATATCCTATAATCTTTGCTCAAACATTTAAAGCTGAAATTACTAACGCAATTTCCAGCTTTAAAATTACGAAAATGTTTTATTTGTGGGACCAGACACCTTGGAAGTTGGGTTATTTGATGAGCTGAGCATCTGTCACAAAGTATGTTATCATTTCAGTGACATCCCAGCATCCCAGTGGCATCCCATTACTTACACTTCTTTTTAATAAAATACTGCTAACAGGAGAATACCCAAATATATGGTGCAAGGCTATTATCTGTCCGATTTTCAAAAGCGGTAACCCGCATCAGCCAAGTAATTACAGAGGTATATCATTACTGTGTACACTTAGTAAAGTCTTTACAAAAATAATAAATAGCAGATTAGTTAAATGGGCAGACGAAAATGAAAAACGACAAGAAGAACAAGCAGGTTATCGCAAAGGTTATAGTACTATAGATCAAATTTTCAATTTACAAAGTATAGTTCAGAAATATTTGTGTAAAAAGAAAGGTCGGTGTTACGTAATTTTCGTCGACATTTCAAAAGCATTCGACACTATGCCGCATTGTCTGTTATGGTTTAAACTAATAAATAATGGCATACATGGTGACACACTGCGCTTTTTACGAAACATGTATATGCATCTACAATCTTGCGTGTGTACAGGCGAAGGCCTAACAAAATGTTTTACTTGTAAAATTGGAGTGAGACAAGGATGCATGTTAAGCCCCTTTCTTTTTATACTGTACCTGAGCGAATTAATTGATATGTTCAAGGCTAATGGTTGCCAAGGAATTTACTTAGATGAACGAACGCAAAATGTCATGATTTTATTGTATGCCGATGATATGGCAATGTGCTCTGATACAGTTGGGAGAATACAGAAAATGATTGATGTCTTGGGTCAATTCTGTGAAAAATGGGCAATGATTGTTAATTTAACAAAGACAAAAATAGTGGTTTTTAGACGAGGAGGATGTTTGAAACAAAATGAAAAATGGTACTACAATGGAGGAAAGATAGAAGTGGTCTCTAGTTATAAATACCTTGGAATATTTTTTACCAGTACATTAAAATGGTCGCAAGCTAAACGAAGCCTTGCAGCACAAGCTCGGAAAGCTATATTCCTTATAAAACAAGTTCAATATAAATGTGGATTTTTACCTTTTTCAACAGCTATGAATCTGTTTGATAAAATGATTACCCCTATTTTGCTCTATGGATCTGAAATCTGGGGATATGAATATAGCCATGTTATTGAACAGGTACAATTAGAATATTGTAAGAAAATTTTGGGTGTGAGGGGCAACACAATAAATTGTGCTGCTCTGGGTGAGTGTGGTCGACGACCTCTTGCTGTACATTATATGAGTAAATGTGTGAAATATTGGTTAAAACTTATACAAATGCCTGTGAATCGTTACCCGCATGTATGCTACAATATGTTGAGGTCATATGATGACAGTGGGAAGATCTCATGGGCAACACATGTTAAAATGTTATTGTACAAATACGGCTTTGGACATGTTTGGTTATCGCAAGGTGTTGGTGATGAAATAATGTTTTTAAAAAATTTCAAACAGAGACTCTCAGACTGTTTTGCTCAGGACTGGCACCACGATATAACTGCTAGTCATAAACTCAACTATTATGCTAATTTCAAATATACATTAGAACAAGAACGTTATCTTCATATCTTACAAGTACGGAAGCATTTTATAGCGTTCGCTAAATTAAGATGCGCCAGCCATAATTTAGCTATAAAAAAAGGCAGACATGATAATATCCCAAAAGAAGAACGTTTATGCACTTTCTGTGATGACAATGTACTGGAAGATGAATTTCACGCAGTAATGATTTGTGAAAAATACGAAGAAATCAGATGTTTTTATATTCCACAATGTTATTTAAATCCACCATCTATCCACAATTTTAATAAACTGATGTCTACACAAGATGATAATACTATTTTTCAACTTTCTATTTTTATATACAAATTATTTGAATTGAGAAAGAATTGAATGTGTGTGTTATTATATTTGCAATGTAGGCCAGTGGCCCTTATGCATGAATAAACTATTTGACTTTGACTTTGACTTTGACATCCCAGCAAACACAAAACATTTTTATAACATTTGTACAATTGTGGACCAACGTCGAAGACATTGGGCAGACATTGTACAAATGTTATAAAAATGTATTGTGTTTGTATTTTATCTGGTTTGATTCATGCTTGAAATCGCATAGATAGGGACCTAGCAGCACAAGGGTTAACTCTTTCAGTGCGGGGGCCGTCTTTATACGTTTTAATTCTTTCAGCGTGGGAACCGTATTTATACGTCAGAATCTGACGTCTGTAGACGTCAGATTCTGACGTATAAATACGGTCCCAGTACTGAAAGAATTAAAAAAATCCAATGGCCGTAAACCCATAACATAGGTATTCAAATGAATCACAAAGAGCTAACTAAGACATTTATGATGATTTGAAATTGCAAATAATCATTTGGTCTCCATATCTTCCACATAAATAATTTAGCGCTTCAAGAGTTAATAGGTCACTATTATCTTGACCCACCCACTACTCAGGGAACACGAAGACATGAATTGTGCAGACAATGACTGTCCTTGAATACACTCCCTACTCCAGCAAACACAAGCATTCAGCCAATGTTGGAACAATGCTGGCCAGCGTCGAGAACGATGGGCCAACATTGTACCAACATTAGGTTAACCTCTCGTATTTGCTGGGACAGTGTGACGTCCGTCTATAGTTTGGTGACAACATACGCCGTACTCGGTCCTTGAAGTGCTCAATCTTGCGCAGGTTATCATTTTAACCCTCTAGGCTCTGATGACGACTACAGTAGCCATTCTTTATTTTATTTACACCTGTAGGTGCCTATAACTAGTTGTTAAAAGTAAAATATGAAACACTTATTTGTAATTTGTAAAGTTTTAGTAACTTGAAATTCCCAGCAATCACAAAACATTTCTATAACATTTGTACAATACAATGTTGGACCAACGTTGAAGATGTTGGGCCGAGGTTGCATAAATGTTATACAAATGCTTTGTGTTTGCTGGGATGGGCCTCATTATGCTTACCGGGTTCGAACCCCGCTGATCCTCCTTGGGTCTTTCAGAAAAATATCATTGATCCCCCCTATGCGATCGACGTTGATTTCAGGCAGAGCCTCTAGCAGCCAAACGGTCGCCCTGGATGACACTAACTCGCACATCTGCATTTAGAACGGGTCATTGACGACTCAGAGGTCATCTGGTGATCCGACCTTACAGTGATCACGTGAGCTGATCATGTGACAGGGGAGGTGATCATGTGACCTGATCTATGACCTTTCTCAGATTTTATCACGCACGAGGACAATTAGTTTGTCTGTTAACTGATACTTAGTAATCATTTCTGTGCAACGTCCCGTCACAATCATAATCTGATATCTTCCCAGCAAACACGACACATCTATACTTGAACAACATTAGGTCAACGTCGTCGTTGAACCACTGTTGGGCTAATGCTGGCCCAACGTGGCAGATGGTGGGACAGCATTAACCCAGCATTGGGTCAACGTCTCGTCAATGCACGAATGTCAAAGTAGGCGATATATGACCTTCTGCGCCCAGAAGCCCGAACCAGACGGTGGCCGTCCTGCTGGACCTAAAATGTCAAATGTTCTGCTTCATAATCATGACCGTTCTCTATACCAAGAAAATGATAATTATACAGAAATGATTGATATGTAGCAACTGAAGACCTTTGGTTTGAAAGGGTCGTATTTTTTATTTTATTATGATCACCCTTTAACCCTTCAAACCCTCAGGATGCATCAAAGCATCATTTTGCATCTCTGAATATTTACCTAATATTCTCCACATAGGGCTTTTAGAACGAACTGTTTTAATGATAATGATATATTTTTTTCATTTGCCACCCACTTCAAGTCATTTTCATCCACTACAAGTCGAGAATTGCGACAGCAATTCGCGGCTTGTGGTTGATAAAGATGACAATGTTAAATTCAGGCTTCAAAGGGTTAAGAGCAAGGTGAGGATACCAGATTGCGTGATCCTATCTTATACCTATTTCACTGTTAGACCATGGAGTATTATCTCCATTGTCAGACTCTATGGTTATCGTGTCCAGACAGGCAAATCCCACCCAGAAAACCCGAGAAATTGGCCAAATGCTGGACATATGCTGGGCCAGCGTGTGCGACGCTGGCCCAGCATTATATACAGCATTGAGATATCGTGTTTACATGGATAAGTAATCGTCCATTGTTCAGAGTGGGTCAATAAACGACAGATCCTATTATCAGTCAAATAATGAATGTTGGTAGGGCATATAAACAACCAAGGAAAATAGATTTACTTGATACAACCAAGGAGGTAATATAATTATATAACCTCTTTGATACAAAGGATGTCATCAGCTAACAATTATGGTGCTTGTATCACCATTTGCACGATTGTTTCACTTATCTGCTACACTACAAAATATATATAATAAGTTATATAGCCTACTGATGTCAACTAAAAATACAACCCCCGCTGAAAGGTTAAAACAGTAATAATCACGATATGATTATATAGATACATTTGACCAACAACGCTCAAATGGCATTGCTGCATTTAACAACCTGTTTCTCCATTACACTATCACTATTTTTAAGTGGTAAATATTTGCTATATATAGTGTAATGCTTTTAATATCGTTAATGCTCCTTTATCTCCAGTATTGTAATATTTGTTGCTGAAGTAGTTATTACACGATAGTCGGGTATTATGTTTCCAGTCGCGATTATGTTTTCTTTGTGCATTTAATGCCCTGGAATGTATAAGCACCATATGCGTTAGAATTTGTTATGATGCCAAACCTTGACCCATTAAACACCCTCCGTGATTAGACATTGACCCAATGCTGTTTTATTGCTTTAAACTCTAAAACAACATTGGGTCAATGCTTCATATTTTATGCGATAAATCAAATAAAATACGTCTTGTCTATATGTCAGTTTCATGCTAGAGATATTTTCATTATTTGAACTGAAAAATGGTAATCATGAAAATAAAAAATATATTAAAATATCGCCAAACAAGCCAAGTCCTTATTAATATGTACATCTTATGCACCATGGAATCAAAACAAAACTAAAATGTTGTTTTTATTCGGTGACGAATTCCAGTTAGATTTTAAAATGATTGTTATAATTAATGAGCTGCACGAAAAATATAGTTGTAAAATTTAGAGAAAATTACAGAAAAGGATCATCGCTTATCACACAAATGATGACTACCTGGTTACTTCTTGTTAGAAATATTTATTAGACATATTTTAACAATGTTAATCATGAAAATATCATGATATTAAAATATCGCCAAGCAAGTCTAGTCGTTATAAACATAACTATTATAAAATATATTTTTATCGGTCACGAATTCTAGTTTTTGTAATAATAACTAATGAGTTGCCCGAAAAATATAGGCTAGTTATAAAATATCATAGAGAAAAATTGTCTTCGGTTTTCATGAATACGATGATTGCTTCTTGTAGAATTGACATAACCCAGTATATACGATGCATTGAACCAAAATTATTTTAATATTGGTCCACTATGTACGATATTGGCCCTGAGTACAGCATTGGATCAATGGCTCATGTTTACTGGGAAGTTGATAATCTCTACCATGACATAAACAGCGGTCGCATACGCATGCAGTGGTACCACCTGGCGAATACAATAAAATCACAACTGCCAAAATTTATTTTTGTTTCGTTAAACTTGAGAGTTGTATAACTTGCCGTGGATATGGGATTTTGCACCACTCAATATGAGCTATAGATTATAATACTATAACCAATGTATACTACTTCAAATGTATAAACTTCAACAAAAAGGCAGTAAACTGATACACGGTGAAATTTGGATCATAGCGTGAAAGAAGAGCATGATTACAGAGATAAGCGTCATCTGGCGAATAACCGCAAACTGTAACTGCCATGAGGGTGAACCGTCTGGCATCTGAAAAAACATTCCTGAATAAAAATGCCAGGTTTAAAAAAATTTTTTTTTTATCAGCATTTCCAAGAAATACCCTGGATACGACGGTCTGAGATGGTGGGTATTTGTGGTATAAAGTGTTGTATACTGCACACAGTTTTGTTTACATGGCAGTATTCGAAATGGAAATAAGACAAATTTGGTCATTTTCAGTGCTTTGGAATTTTTGATGATTTTTTATATAATCTAAAGTGATGTTTTATATAATCTAAAGTTAAAGGGACAGAATATGTTGACATGGCAATTTTGACAATATAATTTATATGAAGTTATATATAACCTACTGACTAAAATACTACTGGAAAATACTATTTTTTTAAGCACTGAAAAAGATTAAATGTGTTATTTCCAAGTCGTATATTGTCATGTCAACACAACTGCAGTATACTAATATTATTATTGTATTTCTTTAGACGCTTGTATCCAGCTGCATAGCCGATCACAGCGCTTACAGAATAAAACCGCAACACCTTATACCACAAATACCCATCATATCAGATGGCATGATCAAAATTACCACCTGATTTCATCAATATCCGCCAACATTAATTGGTGTGGGAAAGCGATGATCGGGGGGGGGGGGGGAGGGGGAAGGGCACCGTTTGTCTGCTAAACGCTCGGCCGACGGCATCAACATGTGGCCCAAAGCTGTGCTAGCATTCAACTATCCTTTAGGTGTACAAACAGTTTGTTTGGGTTTTCTCTGGATTATTATAAATATTGATAAAATTGTTTTTAAAAATCGGACAATTTTGAAAAAATTGAAATCATGATCTGCGGGATACACTACTTCACCAGAAAATTAAAAACTAAAATGGATGTCAGCCCACGTAGCAGCTTTCAGATCAGTGGGCTATATTTATAACTTCATCTAAAAATTTATTTTTTTAAATTTTCAACATATGCAGTCCCTTTAATTCGAGCTATTTTATCTGTAAATTTACTGCAATTAATAATTTACCATATTTCCAGGCTCGCCGTTCATGTACAACGTATGTGAGTCGACATTAATTAAATCCTGACTGGAAATGATTCTATTGTTGTTGATTTTCTTTTTCAACCTACGCACAGAAGAATCATCGTTTTCTAATCAATTAAAGGTGTAGTCAACTGTCAAAATTCGCGGGACAAGGGTCCTCCAGAAGGCAATAGTGCCCATGGGTAGGCCAAGGCCCTATTCCATAATAATACTAAATATGCGTTTCATACCCAAAGCCTCATTAAGAGCAAGTTCTCAAATCACAGCAAGTTCATACATACTTGAGCGACATCTATGAGTTAATAATTCAAAGCCCTTGACCTTTGCCCCTACTTGGTCGTCTACTTGCAAACAAACTGACTGTATTACTGCGGGGATTTGGAAACTGCTTGACCCCCAAGCTTGTATTGTCACCCAGTAAACACAAAACATTTGTATGACTTTATGCAATGTTGGACCAACGGCGAAGACGTTGGGCCGGCATTGTATAAATGTTATACAAATGGCTTGTGTTTGCTGGGCAGGAGGACTTTCTCTCAAACATTGTACATTTATCTAATGTTGGTTCAATGTTGGGCCAGCGTAGCAAACGTCGGCCTAATATTAAAACAGCATTGGATCAATGTCTCGTTTCAGTAGTATCTTGTAATCAGTTCAGTGGCTATATTAATGCCGTCAATCTGTACTCAATAGGCTACTGTTGGCCTACACTTGACCGTCCCAGGCATGCGCGTTTTGCAGCTGGATGATTCTTTAATACCCAGCAAATGAAACATTTCTATAAGATGTGTACAACGTGGGCCCAACGTCTTCGACGTTGGTCCAACATTGGACAAATATTATGTTTTGTGTTTACTGGGAAGAATTTCTGCCCGCTGTCTCTCTCATTAAAGGAGAGCGAGTTCGTTTTTTGTCTAATCACGATCAGGCCTCATATTGGCGAAGTTGTTATTGACTGATTTTTCGCCGTTGTAGTTTAAATGTAATATACAAGGGAACAGCTACCGGCAGCCTGTTGGCCTCAAGGGAACAGCTACTAGTCGGAAACAGCTACTAATGGATATTTTATAGATCGATCCTCTATCTCAGGTACTGAATCTGATCATTATTACCATGTAAGTGCTTTATCAGGAGATAATATCCGCACATGAATCAAAACTTAGAAGTTCTGAAATGAACTTAAGCAAAAGCACAGCAAGATTACCATAGCAACTACCGTGCCAAAATTTGACAAATCATGTCAAACCACCAATGAAACCAATCCTCCGATCAAAGTCCTGGAAGAAAGATCTTCACAGTCCGATCTTCATTGTGTATCTGAAACTTATTATATACATGTATGCAATTTTTAAGAATGCAAAAGAGACCCGCACAAGGCTTATGACAAGCCGCTTCAATGCAGGCCACATTAAAGTAACATGGTCTGCACCTACACATTAGTCTATTGGAGAACATGTTGTGTTACATTCAGACTGTACTATAGTTTATGTTATTCCTGTTGTTTTATTACTGTGTACTTTATTACTGTAACTATTACTTACTAATACCTCGGCTGAATTGATATTTATGAGATAAGTTATGGGCCATCATTATGAGGGTTTATTAATCTCAAATAAAAATAATTTAAAGAAATGTTGGAGTATTATAAAAAACTGTTATTAATAAAAAAAACTCCAAGGTTACTTCTGATGACTTTATTATAAATGACAATACTGTGGCAAATAAAAAGATAATTGCAGAAAACTTCAACAAATTTTATGTTAACATTGGGAGTAATTTATGTGAAAAAAAATACTGCATGTTGAACGCCACCCAACATCGTATATTTAACAATCAAATCCTATGTCAATTTTCCTCAATGAAGTTGATGACAATGTATTAACTAGAATAATTTATAAATTGAGTAATTCCAGTCCCGGATGGGACGGAATATGTGCTAAAGTAGTAAAGAATACTTTTTTAACATATATCAAACCTCTAGTTCATGTATGATAGAATTAATAACTTTATAACGGAAAATAATTTTTTATATAAATATCAATTTGGATTCAGGGGGGGGACATGGTACCAATATGGCACTTATTGTATTAATGGGCAAAATTTAACATTTTATTGATTTGGGGGACGTTGTCCTTTGTGTGTTCCTCGACTTTAGTAAAGCCTTTGACACAGTTGATCACAAAATTCTGCTTGAAAAATTATACAAATATGGCATCAGAGGTTTGGCAGATGAGTGGATAAAAGATTACCTACATAATAGACAACAATATATTACATTTAAGACGGTGAATTCTTCACATCAATACATAACATGCGGGGTTCCACAGGGCTCTATCCTTGGACCATTGCTATTTATCCTTTACATTAAGGATATTGCCACTGTTTCTTCTTCTTCTTCCTATTTTATATGCTAACGATACTAATCTTTTTCTAAATGGTAAAGATATAAATTAAATAATTAATATGATAAATAAAGAATTGCAAAATATTGTAGAATGGTTGAATGTTAACAAGCTCTCTCTCAATGTTCAGAAGACCCAATTTATGATATTCTTTTCTAGTCGTAAATTTGTCCCTGTTGTCAGTAACTTGGTAATTAATAACAGTCCAATTACAAGAATATATACTGCCAAATTTTTAGGTGTTTTTATCGATGATAGGTTGACATGGAAGAACCATATATAACATATAAAATCAAAAATTTCTAGAGGATTAGGTGTTTTGTGTAAGCCAAGAAAAGTTTTAAATTCAGCTACACTACTAACACTTTATTCTACATTTATTTATCCATATATATCATATTGCATTGAAATATGGGGTAGTGCAGCAACTATACATATTGCATCTGTTGAAAAAAACTTCAAAAAAGAGCCATGCGAATCATAAAATCTGTTTCGTACAAGCACCATACTGCTCCGATATTTAAATAACTTTCCGTTTTTACTATTTCAAATGTGTAAATGTATAGCGTATTTATAATGGTGTACAAATATAACTGTAATAACCTCCCAAACTTATTTAATGACTTCTTTCTAAAAAATTCGAATATACATTCATACGGTACCAGGCAACAAAATAAATTACACGTGCTTATAGCTAGGATGGTCAAAACAAATAATAGTTTCAAATTCAGGGGTGTTTTATTATGGAATTACATTTATAATATCATAAATTCAAATTGTAGTTTATATGTTTATAAAAAGTCAATAAAATCATTTCTTATTGACAACGAGTCAGAAATGAAAATAATATGTTACAGGTAGAGATACAAGACTCGTCACTGGTAATGCATGAATATGTCTAATAACCTTCCAGGGAGCGGGATGCACTGGCCCAGCGTTGATTCGGTATTGACCCAGCGTCTAAGACGCTGGGCCAGCATTGGGCCGGCGTTGTGCCGGTGTATTGCGCTTGCTGGGTTATTGATGTATCATAAGTGACGAGGATTGTATACAACAAAAAAAGGAACTTATAGGTTTCAAGATATACTGGTTTTATACAGCACTTTTGCACTCTTTATTTTCTTCCTTATGAATATGTATATATATATATATATATCGATCATGCACCGAATAAGAGGGTACATACACTTTTAGTGTCGACTCTCGTTGTGTTGAATACATAATTATAAGCATGGTATTCTTCGACAACAAAGAAGATTATTCTTATTATTATTATCCCAATTCAAACACGATAGAAAACAAAAGTTGTAAATACATTATTCTGATACACAAAACATTTTTATATCAAAAATAGATTCCTCACACCAAGTTGAGCTGAAAAAGGGATATTACTCGTTATAGTGGATAGGTTAACGACCTGCCCACTGCATTTTGCAGCAATGAGGTTGCACTTTTTGTTCGCCTTATAGCCACCATCTTGGATTTAGCGATCTCTATCATCTCTAATATTATTTTCTAGTGCGGTAGGCCTACCTGAAAGCCATATGATGGACACCAAGATAATGAATCTGCTTCACTTCTGTCGCAAGATGATATTGTTTCATCTTATACAACTGTCGGAATGTTTAAGTTTACTGGCCATACCACTAAGTCAAACATACCTGAAAACCTAATTGTGGACAATATTTCTTTTCTGTTGAACAGTATATCAATTTAATGTGTGACCTTGGCCAACTTGGAAATTGGCGGGATTTTTGGTTCTTTAGAAATAGATATGAATTGTCTCTTTGGATAAAACGTTTCTAATGAATCTATGGAACGTCGATGCCAAGTGTCATGCTTGCCCTAAAAGTGCGGCTTTGTCCATTTTTGAGCTCTTAGCAGCTGCATGTCTACTGTAGTATAAATTACATGGCCAAAAAACAGCTCTGGCTGCCTGGCTATTGTGATAACTGTTATAAAGAATTGTGTGACGTAATAACTAAAGAAATGGATCGTCATCTACATTACTTTACATCAAACACTAATAATATTCGTGAGAAACTTAAGGTTACAAAACCATATTGGAATGAAAAATTAACAAATATGTTTCATTGATATGCAAAAAGCTTTTGATTGGGTTGGCAGGGATTTTTTGTTTTTTAAATTGGGAATCGATGGTAAGATATACCGTGCAATTCGACAGTTATGTATCTCAACAACATCCTGTATTCGCCTCAATCATCTACATACAC
The DNA here is from genome assembly GCA_964017125.1 of Flabesymbios commensalis. Lineage (NCBI taxonomy): Eukaryota > Metazoa > Annelida > Polychaeta > Terebellida > Flabelligeridae > Flabesymbios > Flabesymbios commensalis. The sequence continues at coordinate 15,315,246 of OZ024908.1, forward strand.
CATAGTTTGAAGTTAATAGTGGAGTGAAACAAGGGGACCCACTGTCTCCAACACTTTTTAATATATTTATTAATCACCTCATAACTGAACTGAATAGTTTTGATATTGATATTGACATTAACGGTTGAAATATTTACTCCCTTTTATGTGCAAATGATTTAGTTGTTTTTGCAGATACAGAATTAAACCTTCAAGGACTGCTAAATAAAATATATCAATGGTGTAACAAGTGGAAAATGAGAATTAATAAAGATAAATCATATGTTGTTCATTTCAGAAAACACCGTAAACCTCGAACTAATGTTGTACTTGGGTTTGGAGATAATGAGTTAAATATTGTGTCTGATTATAAATATTTAGGGTTAATTTCAGATGAGCATATGACTTTTGAAAAAGCTGTTGACACACTACGTGGTTCTGCTGGTAGAGCATTAGGATCTGTCATTAACAAGTTCAAATCTTTACATAGCATAGTTTTTCAACGTGCACTAAGCTATATAACAGCTGTGGTAACAATATAATGGAGTACGGCTCAGTCATTTGGTTAGATAAACGACTATGTAATAAATTATTTAACAGAGCTATTAGATATTTTCTGGGCGTGCCGCGAAGCACTCCTATAACAGGCATGCAAGGCGATGTGGGATGGACTCCTTGTAAATTATCTCGTATGATAAATAAATAAAGGTTTTGGAATAGAGTGTCAAAATGCAGCCTGATAGATTGACGAGAAATATATTTGAATGGGATTGGCTCTTAAGAAATAATAATTGGTCATTGGAAATGTGTAATTTATTCAAATTAATGAACATAGATAAAGTTTTTTACAACCAGAATGTCTGTGATGAACTCATATATCTGGATATAAAAAATGTCTGATACATTAAGAATTGTTTCGATCTTCAGAATGTTTACCCAAACTAAGAACATATACACGTTTAAACATAGTTTTGCTACAGAAAATTACGTATATAATTTAATTTCTCGATCTCAAAGATCACTCATTGCCCAACTTAGATGTGGTGTTCTACCTATTGCCATTGAAATAGACAGATATACGAGCAAAGCTGTACAAGACAGATTATGTACATTGTGTAACACTGCCAATGTAGAAGATGAATTTCATTTCGTATGTCATTGTCACTTATATAATAACGTACACAATTGTATGAAGACTCTGTAGCTATAAATAACAACTTCTTTAACTTTATTACCAAGGATAAATTTATCTTTCTTTTAACCGAGTCGACTTTATGTAAACATTTAGGCCGATATATCACACAGGCTTGGAAAATCCGCCAAGAAAAATTGTATCAGTAAAAAAGAATTAAATTTTTAATCATCGTCTCTATGCTATTGTTATTACTTTTATTGTTATTAAAGGGACCCCTTGGGATGAGACATTTTTAATTTTGCAAATTTTGAAAATTTAATTCGTATGAAGCTATATAGCCTACTGATCTTATCTAAAAATACAAAAAAGTCAAAAAACAATTTTAAAGCACCAAACGATAGTGAAATAGTTATATTTCCAGGTCGTATCTTGCCATGTAAACAAGACAAGTCAGCGATATACTGCACTTTTCACCACATATTCCCAATCAAAGCCATAGCCGCTAATTGGTGTCTTCTAGTCAGGACATGGGGGGATACACCTGTAGCACTGATTGTCTGCCCAATGCTGGGCTGACGGCATCAGCATGTGGCCCAATGCTGTAGAAACATTCAATCGTCCTTTAGCAAGTTTTTAGGTATACAAAAAGTTTGTTTGGGTTTTAAGCGGCTTCATATAAATGTTGATAAAAAGATTTTTAAAAATCTAAAAAATCTGAAAAAAATAAAATCATGATCTGGGGGATACACTGCTTCATTACAAAAGTAAAACCGAAAATTGATGTCATCCCAAGGAGCTGCTTTAATATTATGAATAAACTGTCTAATATAACATGATTTTTCAAGGCGATAGACACTTGTTATCGGCCGGACGCAGATGCCAGCGGCCCGAGACGCTGTCGAGGGACGCTGGCATCTGCAGAGGGACAATCACCCTGAAAAATCATGTAATTACTATTATTACAACTTATTCATCAAATCTTGAAAACATATTTATTATTAGTCTATAATTACAGCATATGCCTACATGTCTACGCAGACACCACCTTGCTAAATGTCACAGATCACCACCTCAACAGTCAACCCCCATAAAAGCCCAGTAAACCTGCGACCATACGCCACTCCCCCCGCCCCTCCCCCATAAGGTCTACTGCTACCAGCATATAGAACAGTCGTACGTCACCTGTACTTTACCAGTAGACACATGACGTTGAATCAATGTTGGGGAAACGCTGGTTCTCTGCCTACGACGCTAGACCAACGTTTACCCAACATTGATTCTCGTGTCTGCTGTGTGATCCATAGCATCTCTCGTACCGATGACTAGCAGCCGCCAGACAGGCAACAGAGTGTACACACAGATAGTCTAGCGGCCCTGCTGATAGGGCCAATAGGCAAATATTACACCCGCATAAACAACAATATTCCACTAGTAGCTCCCTGTCAAGTGGTAATAATAAACCTTAATGGGCTGGGTACATTAATCAGAGTATTTGTATATTATGTATCTGTATAATGTATTGTACATGTCAGTATAATTAACGAATATATAATATACATATAGACTCTGTATCCGTAGGCCTACAGAGGGTGTTACTACAGATTCTGTTTTGCGTAGCCCTACATAATGTGTTATTACAGACTCTCTATTGCGTAGGCCTCCAGAGAGTGTTATTACACACTCTGTATCACGTAGAGCTACAGAGATGGTTATTGCAGATTCTTTTTATCATAATAACTGCAATAAATAATTACAGATTCTGTATCGCCTAGGCCTACAGAGATTTTTATTACAGACTCTGTATCCATAGGCCTACATAGTGTTATTAGAGACTCTGTATCCGTAGACCCACATAGCGTGTTTTTATTTATACAGACTCCATACCGCATAGACCTACAGAGTGTGTTATTACAGACTCTGTATCCGTAGACCTACAGGGAGTGTTATTATTTACATAGACTTTGTATCGCATATACCTACAGAGAGTGTTATTACAGACTCTGTATCGCGAAGGCCTACAGAGAGTGGTATTGCAGACTCTGTATTGCTTAGACCTACAGAGTGTGTCATTACAGACTCTGTATCGCATAGACCTACATCATGTGTTTATATAGACTCTGTATCGCATAGGCCGACAGAATGCGTTATTACAGACTCCTGTATCCGTAGGCCTACAGAGAGTGTTATTACAGACTCTGTATTGCGTAGGCCTACAGAGTGTGTTATTTCAACATGACTTAAAGGGACTGGCCCAGGCTAAAATCATCAAAAAATCGGTGATTTTATTTCGGGTTCTTAATATGACCATATGATGTAAACATGTACATAGACTAGAACTGCAAATTTTTATAATTTTTGTGCTGCGCATTCACCAGTTAGGCTAGATATAGAGACAAAATTCCTGATTTGTAATTATTGACAACCATGTCAAAAATAAGAAATGCGGGAATTTCGTCTCTATATCTAGTCTAACTGGTAAGTGCGCAGCACAAAAATTATGAAAATTTTCAGTTCTAGTCTATGTACATGTTTACATCATATGGTCATATTAAGAACCCGAAATAAAATCACCGATTTTTTGATGATTTTAGCCTGGGCCAGTCCCTTTAACCCCTAGAGCACTGAGCTATTCAATTTTCATTTTCAGTCACATGAAGATGTGTCTCGCTGCCGCGATACACATCTTAATGAGACTGAAAATTTATGGGATTTGTAAAATTGTATATAGGCCCTTTCAGTGTTTCAATATTGAAGGCATTATTACTTTTAACAACTGGTTATCAGGGTTTATACATGTGCTAATAAAAACACAGATTCATCACATCAGTGCGCCAGAGGTTAAAGTTATCTTGTTGGATATGAGACGTTTCTGTGATAAAAATACTAATAAATCAATTCCAGGGTGAACGTGCATAATTAAAATCAGATCATTGACAAAACAACATTTTTATTGATTTTATGAACAATTCTTTTAATGAATTATATACAATGTCATAGTGTACATGTAAAACACATAAAATAAGACTAAAGCTTTCTCTAACATAACACGTGATGCTGGTACAACACTGTTTCAATATTATAGGGACAGTGTTGGAGATGACGGGCCAACCTTGACACAACTTGACATGGGTATATTCCTGATACGACAATTCTATGTGGCCTTAAAGCCTTTGTCGCACTGCAAAGGCTTTCCCGATTCCTGAAAATGCGACCGATGTGTCAGTTTTTAAAATCGCAGACAATCTGGTTCCTATTATTATACATGTACCACCACAACACCCCACACCAGTGCGTATTGAACTACCAAGTGGTGTGCAGACACCCAAATACCTTGAATTCAAGATGTACTACTATGCATACACTACAAAAGTCTCCCGGACCAATCACATGGACTGTCGACAAAACTGCCATCTGACCCCGACTGTGACCTTATTCACTGAGACTACGGGACCGCTAACGTCATTCACCGCCGCTGATTAATAGTCATTTATCATCACCCCTCTCTCAAGATCACAGCGATTCTACAGTCTGTTTCACCAGATCCTGGGAGTAGCCTTTTTTTAATTTGCTAGATCGCTGTTTAAAATTTTTTGACAAAAATTTTTCTCGGATCATTTTTTCATATCCCCCCAACATCCCTGAGAATTTGGTTGATTTTTTTTGTGTATTGTCGAAGCTAGACCATTTGGCTTGTAATAATTTTTTAAAGTTACAGCTCTTTTTAACACCATTAAAGTGAAACAAGAATTCTATTACATGCCAAATGGTCTAACTTACAAAATGTGCAACAAAATTCCACCAAATTTTCAGCGATGTTAGGGGAGATAAAAAAATAATCCTAGAAAAATGTTGTTGAAAATTTTAAACAGCGACCGAGCAAATTGAAAAAAGATACTCCCAGGATCTGGTGAGAAAGACTGTAGTGGTGACATAAATCGGGTCATACAACTTGAACGTCACATGAACTTTAGGTATTTTCTGATTGGCTGAACAAACGTCACACATTCCGAACGTGTCGCAGGACTTGCCACACCGCAACGACATGTCAGTCGTGACAACAGTTCCCAAGGGGACAAAAATCGGCGAAATCGTAGTCGTGGAAGTGGTAGCATAGCACTGATGATCTGCGATTATCGTCGCACCTTATGAAGAATCGCGGTCTTTGTGGTGCGACACAGCTTTAGACGTAAATATTACAGATTTCTCCCAGGAACGCACGACATTGTCCATGGGTGTTTTATTGTCAGCTCTTGCACCGTCGCCGACGGTGGCACAACGGCAAACCAACGCTGGTTCAATGGCGTGTGCTTAATGAATTTGATCTCCATCTTGTCAACGACGCTGTTCCAACATCAAAATATTTTTTAATAGACTGTTGTCGTTTTTAATCCGTTTTATTAGCTGATTAAATCACTGTAACTGGGAGTCAGATGTGTGTTTAAACATCACAATTTGAAGTCAGGTCTTGAATAAAACAAATATAAGTAATTTTCGCCAATTTGAGGTTGTGGGTCGCGGTAGCGACACACAACCTCAAGTTGGTAAAAACCTGAAATTTATAATGTAGCACTTTAGGGGTTAAAGTTGGGCCAGCGTATCAGACGTTGGCCCAACATTAAACCAGCATTGGGTTGATATGTTGTGCAGTCTGTCAAATGACTCGATCAGCTAATTAGTCATTTAGGTGTTATTTAATTAGGGGATGTATACCATATTTGGATACGCGGTCCAATCATGCGCTCAAAACTGTTCAAATGTTTGAGACTACGATGAAAACATACAAATAACAGTAAAAAAAACCCCATAAAACCACAAAATGTCCATCATGGCGGCACTAGAAACTGTCAATAAACATAAAAACAACAGTAACAAAAAAATACCACAAAATGTCCTTCGTGGCGGCACTAGAAACTGTCAATAAACAACAGTAACAAAAACAAATAATACCACAAAATGTCCATCATGTCGGCACTAGAAACTGTCAATAAACAGAGTGTTATTTGTTACACTCAACCCCAAAAAACACACGAAATGTTGACACAATGTTTGGTCAATGTTGGTCCAGCGTCTACGACGCTGGCCCAACATTGACCAAACATTGTGTCAACGTGTGAAGTTTGTTGGGAATGGGTGGCACAATCGAGCCTCTGGCTCCTTTGGAGGCTGATGTGATATATGTCTCTGGATCACGAATACTCTCTGTATCATGTCTGGTAAGGACAGGGCAGTATAGATGGTAATGAGCCATTATTCTAGCATTACACACCAGATTTCACAGTGGCTCGCGTCCGGCTGTACCAGTCTGTAAACAGAAAATGTAAATTGTTATAATACAGGTAAATAAACCACAGCTCACTAGACGATACTATGTATTAACGAGCAGTTTAAATTAGGCAAAAATTTAACCTCAACACATAGTTACACACTTTCCATAAGAAGACAGACTTATATTTATTGACATAGTAAAAAGTCATTTCTGATTTATTTGTCATGAACATAGAATAAAGGCATGTAAATACAACAACACGTTTTTTTAAATCACATATTTTTTTGAACATATGCAATATGATAACTATATTTTAAGTCGAGCTATTATAAGAGGCCATAAGAGACATTGTCGTGTGTAAAAGTACAGTCTTCATTACAATACATACACTATTATATTAAAAATCTAGCGTTTGTCACATATCACATTTACTTTTGATCCTTAGAATTTGAATAATTATGCAGCTTCGTTGAGTATATTCGAAACGGAAGAAATCTTATGTTATCAAACTTACTTCATGTGGAACCAGATGAGGCATACTCCACAATGTATAGCACTCTCTCAATCTGTCTGAAAAATAGAAAAAAACACGCATCATATTCACGAGGTAAAATAGGATTGATTCATTTGATAATTCATTTGCCTTGGTACAAATTACATATATGGTCAAAAAATTGATAGTGAAAAAAATAGGGAAGTATTGTAAGGTTTACATATGTATTTCATTCTCATAAAACACATCAACAATAATAAAACTGTTCTGCAAAGCCAACAAAAGCAGTAACTGCAACTTGGAAAATAATCAGTTACTTCCTTTTAAAAAAATAATTATTGATGTGTGAGCATAGCTTGTCAATCTACAAGCAGCCTTGTTGTATTAGCCCTTACAACGCTGAAATATTTTTTGAATAAACCATGGAGACTAAAGATTTTTTCAATTCCAAATCATTATAAATGTATCTCAGTTAGCTCTTTCTGTATCATTTTAATACCTATATTATTGGTATAGGGCCATTGTGAAATTTTAATTCTTTCAGTGCGGGGATCGTCCTTAGACGTCAGAATATTTTTGATTAAAATATGCGGAATATGTGGTAGTAAAGAGGGTTGACTGGCAATTTATCTAGTTAATTATAAAGCAACATACCACTCGCCTACTTACGGAATCTATAAGTGGATCATATTATTAATATAACTATACTTTGTAAGCCATTAGTCAAGTTGCTCAAGTCTCCGCTTGACAATTATCACAACTTTTATCACATTGATAAGGTATAGTTACTCAAACCATCCTAATTCTATATTGTCCAAAACATATCAACAATGCACTGATATTTATCAGACTAGTTCAAATGAGTTACTTTGTTTACAACCTCTCATGAACCATTAGTTAGAAAACTGTTTTTTTTCGCAAACTCTCTACATTTTTAGCGTGCTGTACATGTTATTGGGCGGGGGCCCTAGGGTAGTGGTTAGCACCGCTGCCTTTTACGCTAGAGTTCAGGGTTCGGTTCCCGGTCGCGGCGGTTTGAAAGAAACAAAAATGTTTCTTCCCCATCCACGTGTAAAGCTCAGTAATGTGGGAGCCTCTGTGACCCAGAGGTAGCGTGCTCGGCCTCAGACCGCCAGGGCTCAAATTTCGAATCCTGTGTCTGGAGGACAGTGTCATCTCATTCATCTCCTGGCCCAGTTTAGCCTATATGTGCACAAAGGTGGCCTAAAGCCCGATTCATTTCATTTGTACATGTTATTCCCTAGTGGCTAGCACATTCTGTCAAGGAGAAAGAACGGAATTCGATAGATTAGTAGATCCGAATGTAGGAGGCGCGAAGCGCCGAGTATATTCGGATCTACGAATCTATCGTAATTGAGTTTTTTCTTCGACTTAAAATGCACACAATATTAATATTGAAAACGTCAATTAAATTATTTTTAGCAAGGTTAAATCATGGAAACCATGGAAATGTACGTACATTTCCGTGGTTAAACCATGCATGCTACATACAGTCTCCTGGCTAAACCCCTGTATCATGTCCAACCTGGCCACTATGAAACATAACAGTAGATTCGTAAATCCGAATCTACAGTTTTAACAATAGACTGACGTCACCGGTGTATTTTAATATTTTGTACAGGCTGCAGTGCTATATCGTTGTCTTTTAATACGTACCTGTTGTTTTTTAGAGTGTTATGAGAGTTCGTTTACATATATTGCAATGTTTTTTTAAATGTATTTATTGTATACTCACAAATTGACATATATAATGTTAATAACCTAGCTAAGTTACTATATAGACCAATTGAACCAGAATAGTTATATATTATCTATTATGAAATCAACCTAATATCTGGCGACATTTCTTGTTTTATTTAAGATTCATTATTACTATTATTTATTCTTATTGTATATGGGTCAAGTCATTCTGATTAATAAATTATGTATGTAACATCTGGGTGTCTCATGTAAACATATACAGTCAACTGCGAGGCGCAATTTGTTTAAACACTCAATAAAAATACGACTAATATAATATATGGGTTTAATTGATTTGTCTCGAAACAGAGTTCACGGAAAGTGAACAAGGCGCTCTTTCCACTGAGAAGGGATTTGACCCCCCATCACATCGCTGAGCTTACCTGTGGATATTGAACTGGTGAGCATGGTGAGACCCCTTGTCGCCTCTGACACTATCGGTGTAATATGCATCAGGTAGCTGTTAAGGATCCCATCAGGATGTGGATTGTATTCCCTCTCGATCCACTGAGATCCTGATTCCTTCTTGATCACATCATAATTCACTTTACTCGCCCCTTTCTTTTCCTCTGACTTCCCCGTGGTTCCGTCCTTTGATATCTCCTTTCCCTCTTTTTTTGCTTTTTCCTTCTCTTCTTCTTTCGTTCGTTTTTTCTCTTTGTCCATCAGTTTCTTAGCTTGATTTAAAATCATTGTTGCAGCCTATATCAGAAGTATATAATTCGAGAGGTTTTACATAAAATTATGTATACCTCAAGTGAATTAGCCAGTATAATATCACACTAAGCTTGGCAAATATCGTTTTCTAGAAACTGAATAATACGAATTGTACGTGGTTTGGTGGTGTAGACACAAATAAATTAGTCGGTACAATCTCACATCCAGTTCATAAACTGAGTAATCTAATTGTTTGCGTCGTAAGTCGTAGATATCAGCACACAGAATGCTTAGGATTACAACACAGCGAATAGATTAACAGCATAGCGTGTGTCTTTGAAGTATGTTCTGTTAGATGTAAATTCTATGTTGAGTTATAGTTAGTACAATATCACGCCCAGCTCAGTAAATACCTTATTCCAAGTCTCTACAAACATAGTAATCTGAATCGTACGTTGTAAGTCGTCAATATCAGCAGAAGTAATGTTTGAGATTACAACGCAGCAAACAGGTAGATTGATTCTGCCTCGCGTCATCATCAGCCATTCTGCAAAACCAAACAAAGAGGCACACAGCAATAACTGTTTTCTCTTCAAGTAAGCAGTTACTGCTGTTTGCCTTTGCACGATAGACGTACATTCTGGAAAGCCGAACAGCAGTAACTGCTTACTTTTCAAGTGAGCAGTTACTGCTGTTTGCCTTCACATGGTATAGTACTAATATTTTGATGTGTTAACTGAGGAGCAAAGTCCGGGACAAAGTAATTACTTGATCCTCTAATCTCTGAGACAATCTCTAGCCCAGCCAGCCTCAGGCGTAGACCTTGTGGTCATTAAATGCTGGGTCAACTTCTCAGACGAAGGCCAATTATTATAGCAATATAGGGTGAACGTGCTTCCTGGGTGTATCTCAGGGTCTTAAAGGTTTTTTTCCATTATATCAGATAGGCCTTGAGGTTCTTACTTTTATTTATTTTATGATTCGTCTTTGCAAAAACTAATTATATTCCGAAATATGTCTTTGGAATCAAACAGTCAGGTTAGAAGAATTAGTGCCAACTGATTTGACAAGTTGCTCTTAATAGGCTGACATCTCACCAAGGTTAATAAGTGACAGAGATGAAAAAACAACTTACAGACAGATATGTTCAGAAGGTATGCCGACTGCGTGGATATGAAAGGGCAACCTGCCATTTTACAAAGCGGCACATACAGCCTGTCATATCCAAGTTGTAAAGTGAGAGATACATTCTTTCATATCCATTATAACGATATAACTTTATAGAAAAGAGAGATTGGTTAACATCTTATCTAACCTATCGAATGATTACTCTATTGTGTACAATGACTCCACACCCTGTCGTATCACTGATGGTCAATGCCACATTATTGATTCAGCACGAGTATTGATTTTTTCTATGTTTAGTGGTCTTATCACCCGTACTTCTCATTCCAGATTTCACAGAATTCCACTGATAAGCACACTATTAACAGTTCCATATTGAACATGTTGAGTCTTGTAGTCAATTAGCCATATGGCTAGCATCTATAAGCTGGTACTTGCTACAGGAAAATACACGTAAAGCTCATTTATTTTACAATTTAGGGAAGATGCAAGTTTACATCTTTAATAAAGCTAAATTAAAAATTAGGTCCTGATTTCAACTTAGCCCCAAATTATGTTCCTTTATTTGTTTAACCCTTTAACCGCCAAATTATTCAATTTGAATTTTCACCCACTTGAAGTTGTGTCTCACTGACGCGATCTACATCTTCAAGTGAGTGAAAATTATTCAGATTTGACAAAATGGAGGTCAACTCTTTTCAAATCTTGCTGGTTGATGTCACATTTTATCTTTAGCATATTAAAGATGTGGTACTTAAAGGGACCCCGTGGGATGAGACATTTTCAATTTTGTCAATTTTGACAATTTAATTTATATGAAGCTATATAGCCTACTGATCTTAACTAAAAATACAAAAAAGTAAACAAAAATTAACGCACCAAAAAAGAGTGAAATAGTTATATTTCCAGGTCGCATATTGCCATGTAAACAAAACAAGTCAGCAATATACAGCATTTTACACCACATATTCCCACGTCTTGAACAGGGTGATCAAAGCAATCGACGCTAATTGGTGTCTTATAGTCATGACATGGGGGAATACACCTGCAGCACCGATTGTCTGCCAAACGCTGGACCGACGGCATCAACATGTGGTCCAATGCTGTAGAAACATTCAACCGTCCTTTAGCAAGTGCTTAGGTATACAAAAAGTTTGTTTGGGTTTTAAGCGGATTCATAGAAATGCTGATAAAAAATATTTGAAAAATCTAAAAACTCTAAAAAAAATAAAATCATGATCTGGGGGATACACTACTTCATTACAAAACTAGAAACGAAAATTGATGTCATCCCAAGGAGCTCCTTTAATGTGCCACTAAAAAATGAAAACCCGAATATATGCGGCACCGGGGGTTTAAGGGTTAATGCTTCAGCCCTTTCAGCGCCGGGTCGACTTTAGACATTAGTCCATGGTCGTAAACCCATCACATAGCTGTTTTTAGTAAACTAGATGTGAGCTGCGAACACAAACTGCTACATGGGAAATAAAGATAAAATAAAGTGAGCTATGGGGTTTAAAGACACATATTCATCCGACAGTTAATTGTGGGGGAGGGGGGGGGGGGGGAGGGGTTGAATGTTATCAACTGCACAGACAAATATCTTATTCTTATATGAAACACACATTATTAATTACAAAAAAGTCAACTTTTTAAAGTGATTTATTCAATAGAAACTTTTAATTTTGTGAGCAAAGCCAGCTTCAAATGAATAAAAACTGTCAAGGAGTGGCTCAAGATACAAGAGTTAAGGGCAAAAACCAGGCCATATGGCGTGAAAAACTCGTTTTGTTTATTTAAACATGCTATAGTGGTTCAGTCGACCATGACGCTATTGTTATGTTACCTTGTGTGTCTGTGATAGCATTAGTAGATAGGTTAAGTGCCCAAAATAGGGTGTTTACTTCAGATCATGATGCAAATATTTCCTTTGGCATAGAAGCACTTTATGTTGACAAAAAAGTTTTTATTGAAAGACACAAGCCCAATCTGACTTTTTATTTGAGCTATTCACGTTTTTTTAAATGGCCGCCAAAACGACGTAATATCACAACCATAAAGCAGTATTGGAGTGATCATTTTATCAAAAAGAATTTTAGCAACTCCGACTGGCAAATAACCACACTGATAATGATATCTAAAAATTAAACCAATAGCTTTGCGTACATGAGCCGCTAATGTTTTCTTAGCTAAATTAAATATTAAAGGTGTGGTCAACTGTCAAAATTTGCGGGACAAGGTTCCCTCAGAAGGCAATAGTGCCCGTGGGTAGGTCAAGGCCCTACTCCATAATAATACTAAATATGCGTTTCATACCCAAAGCCTCATTAAGAGCAAGTTCTCAAATCACAGAAATTTCATATTTACTTGAGCGACATCTATGAGTTAATAATTCAAAGCCCTTTGCCCTTTCCCCTACTTGGTCGCTGGCTTGCAAACAATTTGACTGTATTACTGGGGGGATGTGGAAACTGCTTGACCCCAAGTTTGTATTGACACCAAGTAAACACAAAACATTTGTATGACTTTATGCAATGTTGGACCAACGTCGAAGACTTTGGGCCGACGTTGTATAAATGCTATACAAATGTCTTGTGTTTGCTGGGCAGGAGGACTTTCTCTCAAACATTGTACATTTATTCAATGTTGGTTCAGTGTTGGGCCAGCGTCGCAGACTTTGGCCTAGCATTAAAACAGCATTGGATCAATGTCTCGTTTAAGTAGTATCTTGTAATCAGTTCAGTGGCTATATCAATGCCGTCAATCTGTACTCAATAGGCTACTGTTGGCCCACACTTGACCGTTCCAGGCATGCGCATTTTGCAGTTGAATGACTCTTTAAATTTTAACACCGGGAGTGAAAACCTCCATGACCTCAAAGAAAGAGTCAGTTGACAGAGCAGCTCTGACCTTAAGGTCCCACCCGGTCCAATAACACAGGCGACGGGAAGGGTCCCCTAAACTTAAAACAATAAATCTAGCCCTAAACTTAAAAGAATAATCCCAGGTGAAATGCCACTTAATATATATCGATGCCCAGCGTCTGATCATAAAAAGTGTTCTTAAGTTTCTCAGAGTGAGATTAAAGTAAAACTGTCGTTTTAAAGGTGATCTATCACCCCTTATATACTATGAATAAATTTGTGACAAATAAGTCAAAGTTGCCACAAGATGGGGCACAAGTGTTTCCTTATATGGGGTGATTGGATATCATGTGACCCTCCAAGAGGGTCACATGATAGCCAATCATCCCATATAAGGACATAATTATTCATACCATATAAGGGGTGATAGATCACCTTTAAGGTTGTTTTTGTTGTAACCTCCGTCAACCTCGCTGCTGAGTTTCAAGAGGCATAGCGAAGAAAGTTTGAAGGTGCAGCTCAAGTGCAGCCATATAGTCTTATTTGACGTGGAGCGCTATCATGTTTTAGCCCTCAGCCAATGTGGATGAAGGCTATTGTCGTCCCCATGACGTCTATCCCGCCTGTCCGCGTTTCCTTGCTTTTATTTGATCAGTCAGCAAATGTGCTCACCATACAAACCCGTGGAACGAGTTTTGTCATGTAACTGTGATTGAGTCGCTGGTTTCGCTTGCAATTTTTAATAAATAGACAAGTTATTTGGCGCCGAGGCTAATAATGAAAATAATGGATTTTCATTTCGACTACAGTTTGCTGAGAGCATAACAGAAACACAATGACAATCTATCTACGATAACATAATAATCCCCATAGCCCTTACGACTACATGAAGAAGTAACAACACAACAAATTCTAGCTTCAACTGTGGAAACAGGTAACTCATGATGAAGTCATCTAATTATTTTAGAAATTATAGTTAGTTTATAAATGCCGATGGGTCAATTTTTTAATCATTACATCTATTGAGAAAATAAAACATGAAGTACGGTTATGCATATCTATGACGGCAGCTTTACTCTTTTAGAAATTTCACGGTAAGTCCACTAATCTAAAACACATACATCAAACTCGTATTGGGAAAATAGAAAAATAAATCATATTTTGTATTTGTATGTATTTTTGTATGCATATAATATATAGATGTTGAATACACGAGTAAGACCAGTATAGCAACGTTTTTCTGGTCAGGCGCCATTTGAATGTCATCCAGGAGGTTATATACCTATAACCTCCTTGATGTCATTGTCAACAACGGGTGTGAAGAGGTATACCGGAAGCAGTGTATAGTGGTGTACAGTATAGCGATAGTTGTGTTCAGCGCTCGATTCGAATTGATAAGTCGTGGAAAATGGTTCATTTTCTCATTCAAACCAAATCAGCCTCTCCAAATAAATTAGTGCATCAAATGGCCACACATCTTAGCTACCCTTATGCAAACCTAGGGCATGTAACTGTGGCCAAGCTAGTCGAACACTCGCGCCCCGTTTTGGTAGTCGACGTAGAACGCACTCCTGGATCAGTGAAACAAAGCTCTTTATGTCTAATAATGTAACCAATAAAATGTCTGTGATATATTTATTTAGCTGATATTGTTGACAGACTCTTACTTATTCATATAAATATTGTCTCGCCTCGAAAAATGATAATATATGTCTATCATAATGAGGTGTATGGTGTTGCTAAGATAGTTGCGTTGCACCCTTTGGATCATTGCCGATGTGATAACCTGTACAAATTACTAATATTAACGTTTGTGCTCCAATACGATTATAAGACTTATGAAATTCATTGTAAATCAGAATATTGATATTAATAAATTTAAATTACAGATTACAATAATCTAGATCGTATTTCTGCCAGATTTTACTGTCTGTTGTAGGACGGTACGCATAGTGGTGGAGATCCCCAGAAAAGGTGTGATCAACATTGCCAAACTCGTCCCCTGCTGTTGTGGAACCCAAGCTGTGATCAACATTGACCCAACATCGGAGCTATGGCGCCTACACACTACGATTCACTTGAATTAGACGCCGGAGCCAGTGATGACGCTATTCGATGCGCTTATCTGAAAAAAGCCAAAAAATATCATCCCGACAAAAACGACAAACCAGAGGCAAATACAATATTCCAGCACATTAACGAAGCCTACCGCGTGGGGAGCCGAACAACACTACGTCGTGAATATGATCATGTCATAGGAGTGTGTGGAGACACCACTTATGATGAAAGCACCTGTGAATTTGAACTGTTACAAAATTCGAACTCCTTAACTCTGAACATTGCACCTAAACTACTTCTAGTATGGATGGAAATATGCACTGCATTTTATTCCACGAAACCCACAAACAAAGGCGTAAATGCACGACAAAATAAGTCTGTGTACGAAAATGATGACGGATCATTTGGCACTATATCATTGACATTTTATCCCACTACGTCCCGAGTCTTAGTTCAAGGTAGGGCGGGGCCCCTAGGGTAGTGGTTAGCACCGCTGCCTTTCACGCCAGAGTTCGGGGTTCGGTTCCCGGTCTCGGCGGTTTGAAAAAAAAAAATGTTTCTTTCCCATCCACGTGTGAAAGTCAGTATTGCGGGGAGCCTCCGTGACGAGAGGTATCGTGCTCGGCCTCAGACCGCCAGGGCTCGAATTTCGAATCCTGTGTCTGGAGGACAGTGTCATCTCAATCATCTCACCATCCTCAGGAGGTTCTCCTGGCCCAGTTTAGCCTATATGTGCACAAAGGTGGCCTAATTCCCGATTCATTTCATTTGGTTCAAGGTAACTCGTCTGGTCTGTGGTCAACTCAACATATGCCTGTTTTACGCCAGCAAGTAGAACAGGAATATAGCAGTGATTCACAGACATGGGATCCTCGGTATAGTGACCAACGTATTGGTCATAACAGAAAATCTATCACACAAACCTTGACCAAAATTATCAATCCCGTAATCAAGAAAATAGGGAAAATTAGGCAGCCTTTAGCGACACTGTCATCGTCGTTCACTAAAGCAAAAAATAACATGTTACTAGATCTGTCACTCAGGCAAACTGACAATGGAAATTTCAAATTAATAAACACAGCTTCATTGTCTTCTACAAGCACGGTCACTACTGAAAATAAAGACATACTTGATGCTTCAACAATTAACAGAATATCAGTGAATAACTCGTCAGTGACAATTGATGACACATCTTCTATTATTAGCACCAAGTCCAACGATTCTGAAGCAGATGGTAATATCATGGACAATGTAGTTGCTCTTCATTAGATGGAGCAAATGCTTACCATAAGTGATAGTGCAGCCCTGTCTCTCTGTTATCCACTAGGGCAGGGAGGTCAGATTGTCCTATTAAGCCGAAATCATTCATTCTCTCCCACAGTACGCCGAACAAACCAAAACATAAAGACATAACACAGAAATCTACTAAAAATAGAAAAAAAACTCACGAACTGATAAAAAGAAACAATCAAAATCTGAATCCACAGTGGAACCTCCCTTGGTGATCCCCGTGACGCTCTCCAAGTAAAATGAAAAAGCCGAAAGAAAAGAACTCATTCAACTACGAAAATCGTTGAGTGACATGAGAAACAAATTACTCAAACCTCATAGGAAATCATCATCTCTTCAAGCCGAACTACACAACCTCCGACAGATGAGTACTACAAGAAGAAAAGAAGTTGCAAAGCTGGTCCGTAACAAAGAGGATTTAGTAAAAGAAAAAACAGAGCTGAAAAAACAGGCATCTGACCTTGATGAAGATCTACAAAGAATTAATAAAGAACCTACAAAATCGACGGCATTGGTTGGCATTGGTTCTAATACACTTAAATTGGTTGCCCCAGCAATATCTGACTTGATCACTTATATTTGTAACCTTAGCAGCAAAACTAAATCATTTCCAGAGAAATGGAAAGAGACAAAAGTGACACCAATCTTTAAAAAGGCAAACT
Organism: Flabesymbios commensalis; assembly: GCA_964017125.1. Classification (NCBI taxonomy): domain Eukaryota; kingdom Metazoa; phylum Annelida; class Polychaeta; order Terebellida; family Flabelligeridae; genus Flabesymbios; species Flabesymbios commensalis. The sequence goes on from OZ024908.1 coordinate 15,332,536, forward strand.
ACAGACCCATTTCAGTTTAGCCGATTCTCTCAAAAATCTTACAGTTAGATCTAAGTAAAGTATTTGATCTCGTTAACCACACATTACTATTAGAGAAATTGAAACTTCACCATTGTAATGCTGATACAATCTGTTGGTTTCAGTCCTATCTTAAAAACCGATCACAACGAGTATCTGTTAAGAGCACATTATCACAACCACAGACAATCAACTCCGGGGTACCACAAGGATCGATTTTAGGTCCTCTTTTGTTTTTAATTTATATCAATGATATGCCACTATTCATTAAACGAATCAACACAATGCTGTATGCAGATGACGCCACCAAATCAGCGTCGGGTGAACGTATTGTATCGACATCGATAATACAACACCCTATTCTGGAACCTTCACATCTAATTGATGCCTCAAAAATGACATGATTCCGAGCCTGCCAAAGTGTAACACATTGATCATTTCCAGCAAAAACAACCCTTAACTCTCAACGTCGATATCGATGGTACTATAATACCAAATGTGTCAACGACAAAAATACTTGGAGTTCACTTCGATAATGTTATGAGCTGGGATGAACATATTAAAGCAATTCGTAATAAGATTACAAAAAACCTTTATCTTCTTCAGCAAATAAAATCCTTGATGAAGTTCTTGATAGGCAAAATACAACCCTAAGTCATGTACTATATACAAATCTACGCTGGATGTCAATACCAGGGAGAATTAGTTATTATCGAGCTGTGCAAGTGTACAAATGTTTAAACGGTATGTGTAATCAAGGTATGAATGACATGTTTCCATTAAATAGGCAAAACACAAATATAAGACAAGGGCCGCCAGTAACCATAACATTCATGTGTCACATAGCCACAGTAAAAGTTTTATGAATCTTAGTACACAACTATGGAATAAAATACCACCTCATATTCGAAACACTAAACGTCTAACTAATTTTAAACAGTTAAATGTACAACAACAATTTCCAAAAACATAATCATAAACATTAGGTCTGGTTCGAATCTTGGACGGCGGCTTTCGCTGATACATTCGAACCAGATTGGCCTATTCCACGTTGTGATATCCATGGGATATACTTGGCAAATTTGTAATGGTAATCATGGTAATGGTAAACATTAAATTTCGTGTGGAACGTTGTCTATATCTGGTTCGAATCTCGGACGGCGGCTTTCGCTGATACGTTCGAACCGGAGTGACCTCCTCCACGGCTCGCATGCCATCATTATATTTCGTGTCGAACGTTTTCCTATTATCTGGCTCGAATCTTGGACGGCGGCTTTCGCTGATACGTTCGAGCAAGAGCTAAAGATCCTCCACGTCTCTCATGCCATAGTCCCACTAATCATCCTTCTCTATTTTATTTTGTGTTGTACGCTCAATCATAATCATGATATGAATCCTATAATAAAAATACAATTTATATTTTAATGTACTATTCGTAGTACTTTTAAGAACCTATAAAATGGTTTTAACAATATTTCAGATATATACTTAAATACACAAATTCGAATTTCACGCTTTCCATAGTGTCTTTTTTACTACAATGAAACATTGTATAATAAGTTATGTAGTTATTTTATCTCTGGTGTTAGTGCGGGAAAAAATATTTACCCAATATGGCAATAATATCTTTTTCTATCGTTACTAGTATCTCTAGTTAATATGTACTATGTATAACAATAACTGAATAATTAATATAAATAAAAAAATAATACATTTATGATGTACATATTCTTAAATAGCCATTGTGTTTTTGCAGTGTAAATTTACATATACAATTCTAAATATTGTATTATAGTTTGTATTATATTTTGTATTATAGTCTGTGTTATATTTTACCATTAATTTTGTACATATTAAATCATTGTACTATTGCATGTGTATAGCGAGGGCCCATTGCAAATTAGTACAACGTACTAAATGGTCCACCCTCTATAAATAAAGTTTATTAATATTATTATTATTATTATTATTACTTTCGCCCTCGTGTGTTTTACGCCTAGAAAAGTGTATTTGAATGAGACAAATTTTGTTTGAACAATTGGGGGTTATCATCCCCCGACCTCTAGCCGTGTCGTCCTCTCCCAGGCCGTGGATTGATGTATTTGCTTTGCCCAAAAAATCCAACATGGCGGTGACAAAAAATGTCCATAACTTTTTAATGACTGTGTGATCTTTGAGCGGAGCATGCGGGCAAGGAACTGGAATGTTACTTATTTACTAAAAAACTAATTTCAACCTGATTATTCGACCGGAGGTCTTATTTCTGATCGTCCAAAGAAATGTCCCACGATTTTGTACGCGGTGGATCTGTGGCTGAAACCTGTTTCAGCCACTGGGGCTACCTGACCCCCACCTTTAAAACACACCACTACATTTTTTTCTTTGTCCGACCACGACATTCTAAGCCGGGAATGGAGAGTTATCGTTCATCAAGGTCAGACCAATTATCATGGTAGGCTTATGGTGCTATATTTAGTCAGGCGCGACCAAACTGTTGAGGGATCTTGATTATGGTCGTATGTGTTTTAAGTCAGGTAAAACCCTCGGAGCTCTACATTCTTAGCTTTTTCAAAGCTAAGAATGTAGAGCTCCTCGGGCTTTATCCTATACGGAAAGTTTTATAATTCAATAGTGATCATATCCCGTATCATGCTTAATTGTCTGCTACTATTTCTCGTCATTTAAAGCTGGAATCGCTAACGGAATTTCCTGCTTCAAATTATTTACTAATTATGGAAAACAGCGCAAATTATATAATAGCTAATGTTTATGAACATACAATTTATCTATCGCTGTGTGCTTGTTTGCTCATTTTAACGATTTTATCCATTTTCTACTCGCTTCCCATGTTTTAATATCTACAGATAGATTTTTATTTTTTGTCATATCTACAAATTAAAAAACACAATTTCTTTAATCTACGTACATTTAATCCTTCCGTGACAATTATATTTATTATTGATACTAAGCATTTATATGTTTGTTTACATAACTTATATCTAATTATATCATTAAAAGAAAAAGTTTAATATTGAGTGACATTTTCCTAGTACAGACTTCATATTATATTGTCATGAATTCTGATTTTACGCGCTGTTAAATTTGAAAAAATGAATTCACGTTTTTATTTACTGTTCATTGCGTACATAAATGTTTGTCTGCGTGCGTGAATGCACACCTGTTTCCATTGTTGCTAATCTTTCTGGTTGAAACCTGGTAATGATCACAAAATTACACAGAAGAGACCGGATGCAGTCCGGATCGGGTGGTGGTCGCTGGCAGGATTCGGAAGTAGCGCAGTTTGTATTGATTGATTAATTAATGGTGGATTTGACTTGTTAAATCCGGTTTAATTCCGTCTAGAAAGCGCAGTAATAATATTAGCCCTATTTCTTTGCGCGTTAACCCTTTCAAGCCTGAATTTCCCATTGTCATCTTCATCCACTACAAGCCGCGAATTGCTGTCGCAATTCTCGACTTGTAGTGGATGAAGATGGTTTGATGTGGTTTAAATATTAAAGAAAGTCACCATGTTTTGGTCAACCGATTGCATGGAAATTTTCGTTCTAAAACACTTGATTATATGAAAATTAAGTCTGTTTTCAGGGATGTAATATGATGCTTTAATGCATCGTGAGGGCTTAAAGGGTTAATTTGGTGTGGCTGGCCGGCTGGGATTACTTAAGTGGCGGGTAAATTGCGACCAGGAGTGGTCATTGTGCAGGAGGCTGGCGTGTGCGTCTTTGTGGCGTATCTGCTGAAGTGTCATTGCACAACAGTATGCACAACTTCCTGGCCATCTACCTGACTCGGGGGGGGGGGGGGTGCGATATCACTCACACCTGTAGAGGCCTCTGTCTGTCTCCGCACCTGGGTGTCACTTCGCGAGCTGGTATATAACGACTTCACTTCATTTGGAAAGAGAAAAGAAGACGAAGATGAAGACAGCTATCAACAAAGTGATATTTGTATACCTACTTTCTGTATAAACAAATAATAAGCAGATAATGACAAATTAAAAAGTCAGGGAAACAACAGGTTCAGAGTTAAAGTCCTCTATACCACGCTCTGTAGCAGCACACCCTGCGCCTCTGATTTTCTTGCTGCTGGGATGTCAGCTTTAGTTTCACTTGGAAAGTCACATTATTTTGACATATTTGGAAGCAGGTCGTTCAGGTACCACGGTTAATTATTGTGAGTTAGTGTTAATTTATGTATGTTTATTCAAATCATAATAGCAGTTTAGACGTTTCACTTCTGTTTGCTACGTTTTTCTATACTATGTATACTAATATTAATTTAGTTGATTTCTTAATGTGTTTAGTGCAATTAGAAATTACCTTTATATGTACTTATCATTTATCGTGTATATTTTTAAAATTCCCTGCACAGATGCACGTCAAAGTCACTGAACTTGATTTAGAAAAAGCAATGATACCCTCCCCAGAGTAAATGAAATGAATCGGGCTTTAGGCCACCTTTGTGTACATATAGGCTAAACTGGGCCAGGAGAAACTCCTGAGGATGGTGAGATGATTGAGATGACACTGTCCTCCAGACACAGGATTCGAAATTCGAGCCCTGGCAGTCTGAGGCCGAGCACGCTACCTCTCCGTCACGGAGGCTCCCCACAATACTGGCTTTCACACGTGGATGGGGAAAAAAACATTTTTTTGTCTTTTTCAAACCGCCGAGACCGGGAACCGATCCCCGAACTCTGGCGTGAAAGGCAGCGGTACTAACCACTACCCTAGGGTCCCCGCCCTCCCCAGAGTAAATAAAGCACGGTAGGACAAGATGAAAGTACTGATAGGTAGCACATTTCACCGTGGGTTTACACCCACTACCCAATAAATCGTGAGGTGTCAGAAAAAAGCACTACAGGGGCTTTGTTTACAACATGGCTGATGACACCTTCTGACCTTCATATTGAACACAACCCACGGAGCACACGACGTTATTGCGACGTTGAATCAACGTCATTGACGTTGATTCAACGTCGCAATTACGTCGTGTGCCCAGTGGAAAGACGTTCAACCAATATGTCCTGCATTGGATCCGCCACCAAGGTTATGTCATAGTTGTCAAAAATTCTACACTAGCCTCGCGCATTAACATTTGGCTAATTTTATTTTTACTGCTAACATATAATTAGTGTAATTATATTTAAAAAATAAAATTCAATGACTGTTGATACCCCAAATTTAATTTTTTTACAACTATGACTAGGTGACCAGGTGATATGCTAGTCCCTTAAAGCGACTCAGTATTATGACATCAATTTTCGTTTTTAATGTTGTAATGAAGTAGTGTATCCCACAGAGCATTCTTTAATTTTTTTCAGGAATTTCAGATTTTTAGAAACATTTTCTAACAACATTTAAAAGAATCCGGACAAAACCCGAACATACAATGAGTTCTCCTAAAAGATGGTTGAAAGCTAGCACAGCATTGGGCCACAAGTTGATGCCGTCGGCCCAGCGTTGAGCAGACCATCAGTGCTGCAGGTGTGTCCCCCCATGTTCTGACTATAAGACACCAATTAGCGGCGATCGCTTTAATCTTACCGTCCAAGACGTGGTGTAAAGTGCTGTATATTGCTGACTTGTTTTGCTTACATGGCAATATACGACCTGGAAATATAACTATTTCACTCTTTTTCGATGCTTTAAAATTGTTTTTTTTAACTTTTTTGTATTTTTAGTTAAGATCAGTAGGCTATATAGCTTCATATAAATTAAATTTTCAAAATTGAGAACAATAAAAATGTCTCATTCAAAGGGGTCCCTTTAAATACTTATTACTGTTTTATGCTACCATCTCATAAAACCCATATCAATAATTGTCAATTATTAAATACATAAAAATAAAATATATGAAATTATTAAAAAAATGATAGCTGTATGTAGACGAACATACATTTCTCTGCAAGGACCTGGTTCTAACAACACAGTGAACGGCGTTGATTCTTTTAGTTATATATGGGAGGCGGCGTCGCGGCGATACGTCCTATCTTAACGGTATCAACAGCAGGCGACCTTGAAAAAAATGGAAAAATTACGAACTAGATTTCTCAAAACAGGAATAGGGATGCACAAATGTTGCGGAAGTTTATTTAAAAGGCACTTAATGTCTCGAAAAATGACAATGTAATTGAAACCAGGTCCTTGAAATTCATAGGTGCTATTTTTTTCTAACTCTTCACGTGCCAAGACATATTATATTATTGTTATTGTTAAAGAAGCACAGCTGTGATAATTTACGTTAGCATACTGATCTGATAGCCATATAAGATGTTTAAGTATTTCTATTTATGCTGTTATTTTACAACCGAAATAATTTTATGTATTTATCGTTCTCTCCTTTGGAAGGCTGAATAAACATTATTATTATTATTATCATTATTATTATTATATTATTATTATTATTATTATTATTATTATTATTATTATTATTATTATTATTATTATTATTATTATTATTATTATTATTATTATTATTATTATTATTATTATTATTATTATTATTATTATTATTATTATTATTATTATTATTATTATTATTATTATTATTATTATTATTATTATTATTATTATTTTTATTTTTATTTTTATTATTATTATTATTATTATTATTATTATTATTATTAATAATTTAAAAATAATCACAAGCATAATAAAGGTATGATTTATCTATTTGTCTGAAAATGCCTCGAGATCATATAAAAATTGAAAAAAGTATGAATATTATATCAGTATCACAGCATAGCAAATGGTCAACAATAATTTTTATATGTGAAAAGGTAAAGTGGTGTCTTTATGTATTGGGTAATTTATAATTCCGAATAATGATAAAATGTTAAGTGTTGTATATATCTATTTTTTATGAAAAACAATGGTTCTGGAAGCATCTGTGACCGAAACATATCGTACACGGCCTCTTATAGCCGGCGATAGTTCTGAGTATTGTGCAATCTCATTTATCTGAACAGTTTCAGGATATTTGTTGTGTTCATTCATTCATTCATTCATTCATTCATTCATTCATTCATTCATTCATTCATTCATTCATTCATTCATTCATTCATTCATTCATTCATTCATTCATTCATTCATTCATTCATTCATTCATTCTTTCATTCATTCATTCATTCATTCATTCATTCATTCATTCATTCATTCATTCATTCATTCATTCATTCATTCATTCATTCATTCATTCATTCATTCATTCATTCATTCATTCATTCATAGTACCGGCATGGAGATTATGGCTTCGTCAGCACGCTTTTTATGTGCTTTTGCCAGGGGCCAGGGGCCATTCTAACTTTCTCTTATTTCTATCAAGCGCTTTTTTTTCACCCACTTGAAGGTGTGTCTCTCTACCTCGACCCACAACTTAAAGTGGGTGAAAATGACTGATATTGGTTTAATTTGAGACCAAGCATTTGCAAATATTGATGTGCAAACACACATATCGTTCCCAGTAACATTAATTTACACGGCTAATAAAATTGATTTAAAACGACTAAAGTCGTGCTTAGCATGTAAAGAGGTAAAACATCCCTGACCGCCCCCGATGGTTGTTTATTCGTTCCGGTTGTGGCTCGGAACTCAGAAGCACTGCGTTAGAATCCCGGCCGGGTCGGATATTTGTCATCGTGGTCTTTGCATATACAGTGCTCCAAATTTTTCAAATGCCTGAGGTGTGAAGTGCTGTCTATGGTACTGTACAATATAAAGACCCCTTGAAGTCATTCGACTGTGGGCCTCGTTCTGTCGCGATATTGCCATGATTGTACAGAAAGCGTCATAAAGCAATATTCACTTATATATTTTCTACTGGAAATTAAAGAAAGCTAAAATAATCTGGTTATTTTATGATTTTGGTGACATGGGCCAAAGTGTCATAATCTCCACATTGGCACTTTCTCCGGAACTTGATCCATTTAAATATCAAAGTGACACCTTTATATGATACACGTATATTTTTTTTTTTCAGTAAATGATTGCTGGAGAGGGGAAGAAACCTATTGGACACCAGCCGTGCCACCTCTGAGATGATTGATGCTATCCTACCACCTTTTGTATAGCAAAGAAGAAAAACTGTTATCATTTTTTAAATATATCAAACTCTTGACAAAACATATTGATTAATTGTACCCTACTAATCAAATAATTTTTTTACTGTACATGCATTATCCAACGTAACTTATCAGATATATTTCCCAGTCAATAACTTATCTTCAAGGCTCAGATCTCAGATGAAAAATGTAAATTTTGTGACCACTGTAAGGTATATGTGAGTCCGGCCTGGGTTAACCTTATTTAATGTGATGATGTTACTGTGATGTTATTGTGATATATAATGATAGAGTGAAATATTACTCACAATGCTGAGGTACATATGAGTTCACTGTGTGATGTTATTGTGATATGTGATATATCATGATAGAGTGAGCTATTACTCACAATGCTGAGGTACATATGAGTTCACTGTGACATGTATTAACCTATTAACACCGAAGCACAAGTCGAGGCTATAACCGTTTTTAGCCTTTACATATGTCCTTGAAACACGAAAATCTGACAGTGAAATTGGTGTTGACCTCGAGAAATTGACATATGACCTCATTTAAATAATACATTTTATAATGGAATGATTTGAGGGTTATTATAAGACTGCGATCTACATGCGATATGAATGGGAACTCACATAAGACTGCTTAATGAGAACATTGTCAGTTAGTTGGTTAGTTATGAGATCACTGTGATCTCACCTTTTAATGATCCGCATTATAATGAGATACATGTGAGATAATTTTGAGCAGATATATATTTTGATGTTAACCCCCCCGTCTTCAGAGGCTCCTTTGAGAACGGTGTCAGTTCGTGTAGTGACACTCATATTGTGTTTCTACTGTGAGATCTTTTTGAGCTAACTTTGGTGCGAAAATATACTTTGACTAACATCATATATCACTGTGATCTCAAACATTCGTTATAGTGATCTGTGATCTCAAACATTCGTTATAGTGAGTATGTAGTTAGTTTATATGTTGACTATGATCATATATTACCATCAGTTCAGCTAGTTGAATTATTTACTCTTTGTTCTGGTGAGTTGCTTGTTATTATATTATTATCATTCATTTTAAACTGGTATTGCAAACGCATTCCATCTTCAAGTGACTAAAAATATGTCCAAGATCATTTGTTTGATTATGAGCTTCTAACGCAAGATAATTTATAAATGACAGTGACATTTTGTATGTCACTGTTGCTTGAAAACGTATATACAGCCCAGGTAGACAAGTGAACCATAATAAGCATGGAGTACACAACAGGGTCTGGTCAAGAACTGACCACAGAATATGACGCCTTTGAGCTTACGACGCCTTCGCCTCCTATTGTAACAGACACGCTGTTAGAGCAGGTGCTGACTGCCGTGGGGTTGGCACTATTCTGGATATACGTGAATTCTGTAAATGGATATCTCATCTATGTGATCCATAAGACACACATTCTGTGTGACAATGTACATTACCACCTACTCTCCGTCTACATGTTCTGTGACATCGTAGCTTGCAACATTCTTTTCATCCACGTGTTTCCATCAGTCATTGCCAACGACTTACTGGTTTTCTCACATTACTATTGTCGTATTTTGTCAACAGCTGGATTAGCAATTCTCTTCACATCTGTGCACATGTTAGCTTACCTTGCATTAGAAAGGTTAACATTCTTTAAATATCCATTACGATACAACAGGTACTTCACCAAGACCAAGGTGAGGATCACCTCCTTAATTTTGTTGTCATCAACGATGCTGGTGACCGCGTTGTCTGACGCCATCTTTGTGACGTCACCAGTGACCACCATGCTGAATTGTTCACCTCCTGAACGTTACCGATACATTTACGAGCCTACTGTTTTAGTAGTTTACTTTCTCCCCTCGTCTGTAATCAGTCTATTCACGTTGGTAAGTTTAGGTATGTTGATCACCACACATGAAGCTCAAATATATGCAGCAGGTGACAACGTGATGAATCAACAACCCATGAAAAACTTTGTGAAGAAAGTAAGAAAACACATACGAATGCTATTCTCAATATCTGGTACATTATGGCTGACCATACTGCCTGCAATGATCCTCCATTGTGCTATGTTCTTTTCAGGTGTAACTTGGCAAGATACTGATAATCGCAGTAGCATGACGATGTTCATCTTGGCTAAAATCGTGTGGTGTATGATGGCTTTGACATCGAGTTGTTTAAATCCATTCATCTACTTGTCCCTACTCCCTGATATCAGACAAGCAGTAGTCAAACGTCTGCGTTTCAAGGAGTAGATAATTCAAATAAATAATAATTCAACAAGTAGACCCACAAAACGGCATATGCGAAATTAATAGTGTTTTTATTTGCTTAGTTCAGCTCTGGTTATATTGAAATAACTACAAGAGCCATTTTTTTTACAAAAGTTTGCGTTGCTCTTGTACACATTACTTGAGAAGATTCAGGTGACAATGCTATTACTACCGATATGCTTATTAATTTGTATATTATTTTATATTGTATCTTATCACATGCATTCTTGTGTAAGTTCTGTGCTATACTACTATGTGCATTGTTATTTTACTTGCATTCCTTCCTGTGAGGCTTACACAATGAGTAAAAAACTGTGGGTTGTTTTTTTTTATTTCGCGCCCTCATTAACTGTTCCAAAAGTTCCGGAAATCAGTCCAAAATTTTTTCCTGAATGTTTTTTTCACCGCTCGCCCTCATTAGATTTCGAAGTGTTTTAATCTGAAACATAAAAAATATAGTGGCCTTAGTTAATAATACTTTTTGCTATGATCCACCGATCGACAGTTATCACTAATTCAGTCCAATCCACAAGCCCAATGTTGTTAACATACAAAGTGACACTAATATATAGCCCTATAGAAAAAAGACAGGATTAGCTGTTGTTTTCTAATGTGTCACATACACCCTTTATTACCAAGTGGACGATAATCCTAATGGAAGACACACATGGGTTGTTTTCTTGTTCAGTTTATTAACCCTTACAACGCTGCAATTTGTTTGTATAAATTTCGATACTGTATACATTATTTTTGAAGTCATCATAAATGTCCTTTCGTTTCATTTGAATACTTATGTTATCAGATTTTGGATTAATTACATATTTTTTATTTTTCTTCCAGTGCGGGGATCGACTTTAGAAGTCAGAATCTGACGTCTAAAGTCGATCCACGCACTGAAAGGGTTTATTATAATTCTGTATGTCTTCATAATTTCACAACTATACATATATATGTATCCATCCAGCAATCAAGGGACGTTGAGACAATGCTGATTTAAGGTTGACTCAACGTCTGAGACGCTTGCCCAATAATAAAACAACATTGGCCTAACGTCTTGTGTTTGCTGGGCATATCTCCGTCATTTGAATCTGACAATTGCGTTAGCAATTCTAACATTAAACAAATGATAAATAGAAACAAATAATTCAACAGAACAAGGGTTGAATTATGGTTAATAGCTGAGACATCAAGCACATATAATAGTGGTTTTCTTATGTATTGTGCAAATAAAGTTGGAAATATTTGGTGTTGTGTTGTATTTATTTATTTATTACCACGTACCTATCACTACTTGGCCTGTATGCCACTGTCAGACATCAGACACAGAATAATCTAGTGAAAATAGTCAAGTTATGTCATTCTGACAGCAGGGTTTTTCGATGAGTGCTACCAAATTCTTTGGTGTAACGAATATCACTGAGGACCGCATGCTGAGGTTTATATATACTGGAGCTTTCAGGTTACTTCCTTTTAAATTGTTAAGTTATGGTAACACCCTGTGAAATGGACAAGTTATGTATATTGTGGAGCTTTCTGGTTAAACCATGTGAAATGGTCAAGTTATTTAAATAGTGGAGCTTTTTCGTTAAACCCTGTGAAAAGAACATGTTATGTATATAGTGGAGCTTTTCCTGGTTACATCCTGTGAAATGGCCATGTTATTATATATCGGAGCTTTTTGGTTACACCCTGTGAAATCATCAAGTTATGTATATAGTGGGGCTTTTTGACTAAACCCTGTGAAATGATCAAGTTATGTATACAGTGGAGCTTACTGATTACATCCTGTGAAATGGCCATGTTATTATGAAGTGGAACTTTTGGTTACACCCTGTGAAATGGCCAACCTATGTATATAGTGGAGCTTTTTGATTAAACCCTGTGAAGAAATGAAGTTAATATATAGTGTATCTTATTGGTTACACTCCGTGAAATGGTCAAGTTATAACATAGTGGAGCTTACAGGTTACATTCTGTGAAATGGTCAAGTTATGTATGTAATAGAGCTTTTTGGTTAAACCCTGTGAAAGTTATATACATATATTGGAGCTTTTTAGTAACACTAAAGAAACACCTGAGAAATGGTCAAATTATGAATATAGTGGGACTTACTGATTAGATCCCGTGAAATGGTCAAGTTATGTATGCAGTAGATTGTCAGGCTATGTATATGGAGGATATTTTCGATTACAGTGGAGATCCGGTATCGGACCGCCTCACAAAGCGGACCATCCCGGAATACGGACCACCTTTTTTCAGTCCCAAATATTTCTCCATTCACATAATGTATAATCAGATTCAGAATGCGGACCGACCCGCGATTCGGGACACGGACCACCCTTTTTCAGTCCCAAATCATGAAAGGACTCGAAAACCAGACCAGTAAAAAAAATAATTCACACTTTTACATTTATATATATATGCATCAATTAAGGGACCAGCTGCGGCTGGATTCACTAATGGGACCAGCTGTAGCTGGATCCACTAAGGGACCAGCACTGGCATAATTTACTAAGTTCACTAGCCCTGGTTGGATCTAATAAAGGGACCAGATCTGGTTCAATCCAGCAAGAGACCAGCGTTGGCTGAATCCACTATGAGGACCGGAGCTGGCTGGATCCACAAAAGCTGGTGAAATAAATCATACAATTTTAATGCAACATTTAAACATCGTCATCAGTGCAAATTGCAATCAGTCGCCTTATCATGTCATGTCTCTTCCTTGAGTCGCGCCTCTTCGGTTGGTTGATTATCAACTGTGTAGTGTTTTAGCTGCTACGACCGTCTTCCTTTGTTAATACAGCTCAAAATAATTTACAGAGCGCGAACTTACGATGACAGCTTAGTGTGAAAGTTTATGTTGCTAAGATAAAACAACACAATTTATGTTGACTCCTTATATTAAATTATTTGTTAAATTATAGGAAGTTATATTAGCACTGTAAGTGTTGTAGAAATAAGTGAGCTACTGGTCTATTGGAACCACAAGGTTAAACAAAGGCGCTTTTGATTTTCAACCAGCTGACAAAAACATTCGGCGTGCAACAATCATTTAATTACGCAGGATATGTAAGGGCTATGTGTGTCTAATACAGATAGGCCTAGCGTATAAATGGATACTGAAATAGGAAACAATTAAAGGGACCCCTTGGGATGAGACAATTTCAATGTTATCAATTTTGAAAATTTAACTTATATGAAGTTATACAGCCTACTGATCTTAACTGAAAATACGAAAAAGTCAAAAAACAATTTTGAAGCACCGAAAAAGAGTGAAATAGTTATATTTCCAGGTCGTATATTGCCATGTAAACAAAACAAGTCAGCAATATACAGCACTTCACACCACATATTCCCACGTCTTGGACGAGGAGATCAAAGCAATCGCCCCTAATTGGTGTCTGATTGGTGTCTTATTGCCAGGACATGAGGTGATACACCTGCAACACTGATTGTCTGCCCAACGCTGGGCCGACGGCATCACCATGTGGCCCAATGCTGTAGGAAAATTTAACCGTCCTTTAGCAAGTGTTTAGGTGTACAAAAAGTTTGTTTGGGCTTGAAGCGGTTTCATAGAAATGTTGATAAAAAATATTTTTAAAAATCTAAAAATCCTGAAAAAAATAAAATCATGATCTTGGGGATACACTACTTCATTACAAAACTAAAAACGAAAATAGATGTCATCCCAAGGGGCTGCTTTAATACAAGTGATACAAACAAACAGATTTTTATATTTATAACATGATAATAATTCGAGAAGATTATAATTTGCTAGGCTGACTTGACTTGTCATATATGACATGCCCTAGCGTACTGAAGAATTATCACCTGTATAGCGTGATTACACCTTTGCGATCCCAAAAGTCTTACAAATTGCTATGTAAACTCCTAAAGTGAAGCAAGACATAACAATTCCGTCATGATTTATTGTATTAGTTACGCATATTAAACGGAATAATTATCTGATGTATTTTTACGCGAGAAAGTACAAATTATATCCAGTTAATGAACTGTAAGTTACATAGGGTGATTCACGGCTGATCGATTTCCCGTTCACAGCTGTATGGCCTGATCACCCTTAACAAACGATACTATCACACTAGGAACGTCATGAAAGAAATATTTTTTTACTCCAAGTTGATCATAATGACTCCGTGTACGACTCCCGAGTTTTTATAAAATTAGAAGCGTGACATCTAACTTGAACACTTCTAATTAATATCATATTTGTCAATACAGCTCTCAAGATAAATGTCACTTTAAAACAAATTTAAAACAATTTGAAGCCAGCAAATTTCGAAATATGATAAATGAATAAATGTCACTTTGAAATCAAAAAACAAATTGAAGCCAGCGAATTTCGCTGTGTTTTATATTAAAGCAATATCAAACAATATTGACAGTCATAATAAGGGACTTTGGGTGTCATAGGGTTATTTACGGCTGATCGACTTTCAGTTTACAGATTTTTTACAGAAATAAATATAATTATGTATAATATTTTTTCTATATATATTTTTATATGCATTTAATACAACTTTTTTTAAAGGGACCCCTTGGGATGACATCAATTTTCGTTTATAGTTTTGTAGTGAAGTAGTGTGTCCCCCAGATCATGATTATATTTTTTCAGAGTTTTCAGATTTTTAGAAATATTTCTCATAATATTTCTATGAAACCGCTTGAAACCCAAACAAACTTTTTGTATACCTAAATACATGCTGAAGGACAATTGAATGATCCTACAGCACTGGGCCACATGGTGATGCCGTCGGCCCAGCGTTGGGCAGACAATCAGTGCTGCAGGTATATCACCTCATGTCCTGACTATAAGACACCAATCAGACACCGAATAGCGGCGATTGCTTTGATCTCCTGGGCCAAGACGTGGGAATGTGTGGTGTGAATGCTGTATATTGCTGACTTGTTTTGTTTACATGGCAATATACGACCTGGAAATATAACTATTTCACTCTTTTTCGGTGCTTTAAAACTGTTTTTTGACTGTTTTGTATGTTTAGCTCAGATCAGTAGGCTATATAGCTTCATATCAGGTAAATTTTCAAAATTGACAACATTGAAAATGTCTCATCCCAAGGGGTACCTTTAACAGGGAGATCTAATTATAGTTTACCACTATTTAAAAAATAGTTATGGCAATATATATGGTCATAGGGTAGCGTCCAGGTTCTACCCTTGTGGCCACATTACTGGACAGTTTACTTACACCTAGTACATATTTCGAGAATTTATTATGGGCTTTTTCGAAGGGCACCCTGTCTAGGTGATGAATATCTTTTGATCCTAACAAGGGCAATTCAAAACCCTATACATGACAGCCAAATATAAGTATTGGTTTCACCATTGTGTCAAATAATTTTAGTGCCACATTCATCTTAGATAGGGATAAGTGGGGTTATGTACTAAATTTAAATGAATGTTTCATGATTATGGGTGATATAATACTATTAGATTAAGTTATGATGATTTATATTGGTTAAAGGGACCCCTTGAGATGAGACATTTTTAATGTTGTCAATTTTAAAAATTTAATTTATATGAAGCTATATAACCTACTGATCTTAACTGAAAATACAAAAAAGTCAAAAAACAATTTTGAAGCACCGAAAGAGAGTGAAATAGTTATATTTCAAGGTCGCCATTGTCATGTAAACAAAACAAGTCAGCAATATACAGCACCTTACACCACATATTCCCACGTCTTGGATGGTAAGATCAAAGTAATCGCCGCTAATTGGTGTCTTATAGTCAGGACATGGGGGACACACCTGCAGCACTGATGGTCTGCTACACGCTGGGCCGACGGCATCAACTTGTGGCCCAATGCTGTGCTAGCATTCAACCATCTTTTAGGAGAACTCATTGTATGTTTGGGTTTTGTCCGGATTCTTTTAAATATTGTTAGAAAATGTTTCTAAAAACTTGACATTCCTGAAAAAAATTAAAGAATGCTCTGTGGGATACATTGCTTCATTACAACATTAAAAACGAAAATTGATGTCATCATACTGAGTCGCTTTAATATATTATTATTTTTGCATAGTTTCGCTTGCTTTCATCACATCAGCAAATATTGTGAGTACAGTGTATGTCAACATAGTGTATAAACTGTTATTGTAGTGTCCACTTATTGTGCCATATTATACGTGACACGGATGTTTGACATTGTTTTTATGGTTATACTGTCCTTGAAATAGCGATGGTACACGACACATTTATCCAACATTGGCTTGATATTGGTCAATCGTCTACGACGCTGGATCAACATTACGCTAACATTGACTCAATGTATTATGTTTGCTGGTAGCTCGAGGATTATAAAACTTTGTGCGGGTGATCAGAATACCAAATGATTGCTATGCTGGATTTGAGATATATGCAACAACCACAGCAGTAGAGCAAGTCTGTCGAGCTAAAAAACAACGTTGTAATTAGGTAAGGATATGTTTGCTTACTTAGGTCTATTTATACCAATAATTGCAAGACTATAGGCCTAGTGTACCTCGGGCCAATCACCAATTGAGTATTTTTTTGGGATGATCTGAATTACGATTGGATCTCGGGCCAACAACAATCCATTAATTGCGGCGGACGTTTGCAGTCTCTGACTGACTGTCTAATTTTCTTATATTTTAATTTCTTGCTTGATTGTACCTTCTGTCAAAGGTCAAATAATCTATCTTTCCCCCATCAGACCAGAATGTGGAAATAGTGGCTTACAGAGTCACCTGGTGAGTGTTGTGTATGGTGCTATAATGCACCACCTGGCGACTAACAGTGATTTATTGCCTTGGCTTCGTGTGTAAACAATGTTAGGATCCAGAGGTTAGGATCACTGAGTTTGACCTGATTTTGTGATAAATCATTGATAGCAACTGATAGGGATGACGTCATCATGATACACTTAAAGGTAACACGGTAACGACTCACAGTGAAACCCTGCTAACTCTGACTATGATAAACGTGTTGTGCTATTGACCTGGTCAAGTATTCTGCCATGCAAAGCCAAAAGGCAGTAACTGCTTGCAGTTACTGCCTTTTGGCTTTGCATGGCAGTATGTAATACGACACACGTGTGTCAACCTGATATTGATAATATTATCTGATTATTGTGCGCACCTGCAGCCCACCTAATATCTTACCTGTTCTGCAGGCTGTTAGGAACGTTAGTGTAGCTAAATATATACAACATGAAACACTGAACCGGTGTTGTTTTAATGTTGGTCCAGCGTCGCAGATAGAGGACTAACAATAAATAAACATTGGGTCAATATCTCGTGTTTCCAGTAGGTCCGCAATCTGACGCTGTCGGACTAAAATTGAATCCCACCAAGCGCTAATTTATAGAATTTAGACTTTCCCCCCCTTGAAGTTGTGTCTTTAAAAGATAAATCAAATTAAAATTGCAAAATTACTTATACTAATGGAGCGATGCATTTTTAATTGAATTAAATTGATATAAAATATGTAAGATAATGCATATTTGAGTCACTATATAGCTGGTTAATTGTTGAAACTATCGAAACCGATAGCAACATCAAAGTGATCATCCCGGTTGTTTTATCTGTGATCACATCAGATAATAATTTTTTTTATCTGTGTTTTAACTTGTATTTTAAATATGAACGACAGATTTTCTGCAGTAGATTATCATTTGAGCTTGTGTAGATTTATATCAATTCGTCTTTTTCATGTTTTTATAACATTTATTAAATGTATGACCATCTTCATTGCGATATGCGTCTTCCCGACGTCAATAAAACACATACCAATCTATATATATCTATACATAGTAAGTATTAACTTTTTTGTGATCAATGACACAGGATTTAAAGAAGAAGATGACAAAGAAGAAGGGTCAAATAAGAGAAGATGGCGAATATAACTGAGTAGCCCCACCAGTCACAGCACAAAACGGGCAGATCTGGGTGAGATCCATACCTGCCGAATTCACCATGGAGCAGGATGATAAAGTGATCTCGTCCCTAATTCTATCTGGGTCACTGGATGGTATTCCACCCTTGGTGTCTAACGTGGTCAGGGTGTTCCTCAGCTCCACCTTTACAGGTCAGTACCCCTAACCCTTTCAGTGCGGGGACCGACTTTAGACGTCAGAATCTGCCGGCTAAAATCGATCCCCGCACTGAAAGAGTACAATATGTATAATGGTCGTAGACCCATAACATATGTATTAAAACAAAGCAGAAAGATTAACTAAGATATTTATGATGATTTCAAATTGACGAAAAAACTTTGGTCCACATGGTTTATGTAAAATTATTTCGGCGTTGTATGGGTTAAACACAAGGCGCTCACCAAATGAATAGTATTAATGTTGGTCCAGCTTCGCAAACGGTGAGCCAACATTAAACCAGCTCGAGACAAATTATAGCCACCTTTTGACTGAGGCTGGGCCAGCGTCGTAGACTATGAGCCAATATGATTCCAATATTAGATGGAGGTCAGTTTCGGTTGGGTAGGCATATAAAGGACACTGCAATCCTTGGCGTAATACATAATTTTAGATGTGTATGTATCGCAATTATATATTATGTTTATTATAGGCATGCATTATTTGTGTGTGAAATTTATATATATTTCTATATTTCAAGTAAAGTAGTTTGAATGTTGAAATACATACGCATCAACACGTACAAATATGTGCATAGTTCAGTCCAGGGGAGGATGAGAAAAACAGCCTACAGCAAAACAACATATAGGCCTACTATTGTGTTATGAAATATAACGATTCATGTCTGTTACGCAGATATGGTTTGTGAGCGCAATGCTTTGTGGGAACGCACCTATCCTAAACTGCAAAAACTGTGTAAAGAGCACGGATTAGAATTTCAGGTGAGCGAAACAAAATCATAAAAGATCCATGCAGCCATGACAATATTGACTAACTATTGCTTGACATGGAACCATATATTGATATTGACCCTTGTGCTGCCGAAGTGTCGGTTATCGGGTTATTTTGTTGTTTATTTGAAGATGGAATTGCTAATATCCATTTCCCACAACTGATCATTTACCACATAATATTTAATCAATATTAGTCTCATTTTAGTTAATTTGAGACATGCTTGAAAACGTATAAACGTGTCTTTTAGGACGAGACTAAATGCTGTTACTTTAAACCTTCTAAAAAATAAACTTTGGTGCCCATGGTTTATTCAAAATTATTTCAGCGTTGTAAGGGTTAATATCACACTGAGTTTAATTATGGTATATTACAGAGAGGTGAGAGTATGGATATATAATAATGTAACACGTGAAAATGAAGTATTGATGATTATAAAACTATTATAAATTTTGCCTCACAAAAACTATTGTAATGACTTCGTTGCAATATTCATACAGTTTCCGTATCGTATCAGCAAGTTTCGTTAGAATAGTTACAACAATGATCAATAGTCTTCAATGTAGCTTAAACCATGCGTTATTGGTAGGAATCAAACTGTACAAGAAGGGTCTCAAAAAAACACATTACGCGACAAAACACATACCATTACTATTATTATCACAACATTTTAAAGCAGCCCCTTGGGATGACATCAATTTTCGTTTTTACTTCCGCACTGAAGTAGTGTATTCCACGGATCATAATTTTATTTTTTTCAGAATTTTTATATTTTTACAGATATTTTTAATCACCATTTCTATAAAACCAGAAGAAACCCAAACAAACTATTTGTACACCTGAAGGACGATTGAATGTTTTCACAGCATTGGGCCACATGCTGATGGCATCGACCCAGCGTTGGGTAGACAATCAGTGCTGCAGGTATGTCCTCCCGTGTCCTGACTATGAGACACCAATTAGCGGCAACTGCTCTGATCTTACCGTCTGATACGTGGGAATATGTGATGTAAAGTGCTTAATATTGCTGACTTGTTTTGTTTACGTGTAAAGTTAGCCCCGGTTAACTTTCATTTAAAATGACGGCACCCCGTATCTGCGGGGTCGGGTTGATTGGGTACAGAGGCTGGTTCTTATCTGTCAACACGGCACTTTAGGGGTCTGTTACTCCCTGGTACGTTCGTGTCCTGTTGGCATCAGGTTACACGTTACCTTAGTCTCAGACAGACACTTCTGGTCTGTTTGCCGCACTGACCAGCCGCTTCGCGCGCGCGCTCTTACTTGTTGTTCACTGTGCTTTTTTTTATTCTACTTAATTTTTTTGTTATTTTTTTTTGTTAATGTGCTACGTTTGAGTATGACTGACAATCACAGCGAGTCTGATGTGGAGACTGAGTTAGTCCAGTTCGATTTCGATGAGTGGGCACATAATGCGGGTCTGTCTCGCAAAGCCAAGGCTGTCCTCCGACAGGAAGACATCACAACGAGGAGGACATTGGTTTTATTGAAACCTCGTGATGTACGGTCGCTGAACCTACAACTAGGACAAACTAAGTTGTTGGAGGCCGCGGTCAACGAGCTTAATGCGATGGATAAGATTACGACTCCAGTGGCGGCAGCTAATGATGCCGAGGATGTAGGTGCACCAGTGGGACTACGTACAGGATACGCCGCCACAGGGATGGATGGTTTAACCCTAAACAAGCTGAGGCAGCAGGCAGAAAACATCTCGGCCTCAGGTGAGTTGCTGGACAATCTACTAAAGGATGTTACGTCGCCAGAAAAGACCAGCCAGAACAGTAGGCCAACTAGTGAGACCACCTCTTACTCAGGTTTTGATCCCCGCGTGAACCTGACAGTAAAATCTAAAAATAATAAAGCTGTCCACATAACACAATTTTTGAGTGAGCGGTCCCGTAAGCGCCGGATCAGCAAGCAAAAAGAACTGGTGCTGTCGTCTGCTACTGATTCGGATCAGTTATCGCTAGTCAAATTAGACGATGACCACCCTTACGCTGGCATTTTCTTGTCAGAATGGGCAAGTGCTAATATGAGACTTATGGCTCACCTACGTCAGATTGGTCGCTTGCCCGACGACCAAACGGACTATTATTTATCATATACTGTTACAATTCTGGATTTTGCGGACTCATATACATGGAATAGCATTTTGAGTTTCGACCATATGTACCGTGAGATGCAAGCCGCACATAATCTGCAATGGGGAGTGATATCACCCACCATGCAGTTGCAGCTGCTGGTGCCTAAGAATCGCCATACGGACCATAACCCGTTGACACCAGGAGCAAATAACAGCTCAAAAAGACAGATCAACAATAGCCAGCAGAAAACTGGTGAAATTTGCAGAATGTTCACGTCACGGGGATACTGTAATTTTGGTGAAAAATGCCGCTATCGCCACGTGAAATCTGTACAACCGCCCGCAAACCCCTCCGGTGACGCGTCAAAAAACGCCTAGATCAGCGACCTCTGGCTTGTCAGACTGGCTTCAAAGAGGCGGCGCTAAATTTCCATGTTTGGCTATCACAAATTCCCTTAGACTATCCAGACAGAGAATTTTTATTATATGGCATTAAAAACGGTTTTGACATTGTTGACAGCGAGAAGATTAACACACCCGTGGATATAGCAAATTACACATCAGCCACTGGTGAGGACATGGTGGCCCGGGTGGAAGATCAAATTAAAACTGAAATTGACAACGGACGTTATGTGTTAGTGAATGAAAAGCCTTTAATTGTATCTGCTCTGGGCGCCCTTCCGAAAAAAGATGCCAAACGTGTACGCCTTATCCATGACGCTAGCCGGCCTGCAGGTCAGGGGGCGCTGAATGATTATTGTTCTGCAGAGAAATTCAGCTATCAATCTATTCAGGATGCTGTAGACATTATTAAACCGGGTTCCTTTCTGGCTAAGGTGGACCTGGCAAATGCTTATAGATCTGTCAAAATAAATCCTTCAAACTACAAGGCTACCGGGCTTAAATGGCGCTTCTCGGGTGATCAAAGGGTTTCATACTTGGTGGACACTCGTCTACCCTTTGGAAGCAAGAGGTCACCCGTGATATTTAACCGGTTAAGCCAAGCAGTGAAAGCGATGATGGCCGCGAGGGGCTATGACATTGTGGCATACCTGGATGATTTTCTCATTGTTTCTGATACACGAGAAAAATGTTTGACTGGTTTAAATACCTTACTCACTTTACTGCGGGCTCTTGGCTTTCATATCAACTATTCTAAACTCGAAGGCCCGGGCCAACGCTTGGTCTTTCTCGGAATAACTCTTGACACTGCCAAAATGACATTGGAAATTCCACAAAATAAAATAGACGAAGTGCTGAACCAGATATCATATCACATGAAAAGAAGGAAAATTACAAAACTTGAAATCCAGAAGTTGGTGGGCCGCTTAAACTGGATATCACAGTGCGTTTATGGAGCCAGATTCCACATGCGACGCTTGATTGACGTTATTAGCAAGTTACGTCATCCCTGGCACCGCACTCAGCTGACACGTGACATGCGCTTAGATATGGAATGGTTTGTCTCATATATGTCTGTGTTTAATGGCTGTACGCAAATGGTCGAGACCAGACCAGCCACTCCTGTCTGTATTGATGCCTGTAATATAGCAGCAGGTGCGTATTATTGTGGAGATTGGTTGCACGCCCCCTGGTCACCGGACACCCGCGATAATATCACTATCAGCTATAAAGAGGTTCTGGCGCTTGAACCTGCAGCACTTAAATGGTGCCAGGACTGGGCAAATAAAAAAATTAACATTCACACTGACAACCAAGCCGCAGCTATTTTAATCAACAAAGGATGGTGCAAGCACCCT
This sequence comes from Flabesymbios commensalis, assembly GCA_964017125.1. NCBI lineage: Eukaryota > Metazoa > Annelida > Polychaeta > Terebellida > Flabelligeridae > Flabesymbios > Flabesymbios commensalis. Next base: position 15,355,670 of record OZ024908.1, read on the forward strand.
ATTGTCATGGCTTCTCTTCGCCGTGTTTTCTGGCTGTCTGCTATATATAATTTCCGTCTTCGTGCTTATTATTACCCAGGTGTGAGAAACACTTTAGCGGACGCTGCTTCGCGACTTCACGAACCACAGGGAGTCGCTAGATTACTGACTCTTCTGGCTGGCACCCATTCGAATCCTGTTTTGTGTTCACGGCCTGCATTGTTTTATCAGGAGACAGGCGCCGCATATTGCAATCTACCCTGTCCCGTGATGTTTACAGATACTTCAACAAAACATAGAAGGCATATCGGACTCACAGGGATACGTACCTGATGTTTTGCCGCGCCATCGGATGTACACGGGTTCCACCGACAACGGATATTTTGTGCAAATATGCAGCCATGTTGGTTAGATCTCTCGAATATAATAGTGTGATGCATTACTTGAATATCATACATATCTTACATCTAGAGTGGGATTTGCCTGATCCTTTGTTGGATAATTTCAGACTTCGATGTGTGATGCAAGGTATTCGTCGTGATGTAGGTGATTTTGTGTGTCGTAAGTTACCTATGACGCCTTGTTTACTTCGTCAGGTTTTATCACAACTTGATTTGTCTCGCCCTCTGGATATATTAGTATGGGCAGCATGTCTTGTACTGTTTTATACTGCGCTACGTCGATCAAACTTGTTACCCTCTCATCTACTGCAGTTTGTGACTCCAGCCGTCATCTCCATCGGGTTGATATCACGTTTCACCCCTGAGGAATCAGCTTGAGGATTAATTGGAGTAAAACTAATCAATTCAAACAACGTACTCTATCTGTTTGAATTGTTCATTTTTGGGGTCAATGACCCGACAGACTATCCATATGTCTTGTTGTGCTTCAGTATAAATTACTTTGTTCTTTCTCTGTTTTGTGTAATTTAGAAAGTAAATTTTTTTTTTTTACCAAGGAGGTTACTTTTCAACTTGTTAACCTCTTTGAATATTTTTCACTACTTCTACTTTTTACTGTCTACTCCCGTTGGGGGTTTTGGTGCTTGTTATGTTATTACTTCACTCTGGTCGCTTTGCGCGCGCTTGCCTTTAGTTGGGCTTTGTAACGTAGTTAGTATTGTTTAGTAATAAAGCCTCTTTTACCCCCTTTACCCTGGTGTTGTTGTTTTAAGTGTAAAGTTAGCCCCGGTTAACTTTCATTTAAAATGACGGCACCCCGTATCTGCGGGGTCGGGTTGATTGGGTACAGAGGCTGGTTCTTATCTGTCAACACGGCACTTTAGGGGTCTGTTACTCCCTGGTACGTTCGTGTCCTGTTGGCATCAGGTTACACGTTACCTTAGTCTCAGACAGACACTTCTGGTCTGTTTGCCGCACTGACCAGCCGCTTCGCGCGCGCGCTCTTACTTGTTGTTCACTGTGCTTTTTTTTATTCTACTTAATTTTTTTTTTTTTAATTGGTGCTTGTTATGTTATTACTTCACTCTGGTCGCTTTGCGCGCGCTTGCCTTTAGTTGGGCTTTGTAACGTAGTTAGTATTGTTTAGTAATAAAGCCTCTTTTACCCCCTTTACCCTGGTGTTGTTGTTTTAAATGGCAATATACGACCTGGGAATACAACTATTTCGCTCTTTTTCGGTGCTTTAAAATTGTTTTTTGACTTTTTCAGTAGGCTATATACCTTCATAAAAATTAAATTTTTAAAACTGACAACGTTTAAAATGTCTCATCCCAAGGGGTCCCTTTAACACTTAAACCGCTACATTAATTAAATAATTTCAATTTTCACCCACAATTTGTCATGTGGGTGGAAATTACTCATATTTGTTTAATTTGAGACCAAACATTTAAAAATTTTGTTTACACACATATTTCCTTTCAAAATAACTCCGATTTAACCGTCTAATAAAACGGACTAAAAACGGTCGTATGCATAGTAGAATTCAAATGATAGGACGTAAGTGTCCATTTAAGTTCAGCTGCTGATCATTTATGACCTGCTGCACTGTTGGTATTTGCCTATGCTACAGCACCCTATATGTTGATAATGCTATGTGATTGTAGGTTGTAGACATGAGATGGGGTATACCAGAGGAGGCTCAAGATGATCATACAACCAGCAGTCTATGTTTGCGTGAGATACACAACTGTCACAGACTCAGCGTAGGACCAACATTTCTGGTCTGTTTAGCACTTTTTATCTAGGTCTTTATATAGTAGCTTTATCTAACAAAACATAATCACAGTTTTATTACATTCTACACACGATCTCGTGTGCATTTATTTAAAAAAATTGTAGATTCAAGTATTTTTTGGTTGAAAAGTTAAAAAGACTCCTTGGGATCAGAATTGTCAATTTTGCCGATTTAATTTATATGAAGCTCAATAGCCTACTGATCTTAAATAAAACACAAAAATATATATATAAAACACCCAATGTTAAAGCACCGAAAAAGACGAAACTAGCTCTATTTTCAAGACGTATATTGTCATGTAAACAAAATTGTGTACAACATACAGAACATTAGATCACAAATACTGACCATCTCAGATGGCATGATCAAAGTAACCACCTAGTTACATTAATAGCTGCCGCCCTTAATTGAACTGGAAACGCGATGATCGGGGGGGGGGGGGGGTTCTCCCACAGCACCGATCGTCTGCTCAACGCTGGGCCGACGGCATCAACATGTGGCCCAATGCTGAAGGAACTTTCAACCGTCCTTTGGCAGGTGTTTAGATATACAAATAGTTTTCTTGGATTTTCTCTGGGTTCATAGATATATTGATAACATTTTCATAATACGCCAACGTCAATCATATTAATCGGTGCTCCCAACTGGGGGAGTGGGGAATCCCCTGCAAAACTGATTGTCTGCCCGGCGCTGGGCTGACGGCATCAGCACGTGGCCCATACACTGCTTTATATAAAACACAATGCCAAAATTGCTGTCATCCCACGGAGTCCCTTCAATTGCTAAGTTATTAACTTAAAGCAGCGCCTTGGGAAGACATCAATTATGGTTTTACTTCTGCACTGAAGTAGTGTATCCCACGGATCATGTTTTTTTTCAGAATTTTCATATTTTTACAAATATTTTTAATCAACATTTCTATGAAACCAGAAGAAACCCAAACAAACTATTTGTATACCTGAAGGACGATTAAATGTTTTCACAGCATTGAGCCACAAGCTGATGGCATCAGCCCAGCGTTGGGTAGACAATCAGTGCTGCAGGTGTGTCCTCCCGTGTCCTGACTATGAGACACCAATTATCCCCCAATAAGCGGTGACTGCTCTGATCTTACCGTCTGATACGTGGGAATATGTGATGGAAAGTGCTTAATATTGCTGACTTGTTTTGTTTACATGGCAATATATGACCTGGAAATACAACTATTTCGCTCTTTTTCGGTGCTTTGAAATTGTTCTTTGACTTTTTCGTATTTTTAGCTAAGATCAGTAGGCTATATAAATTAAATTTTCAAAATTGACAAAATTGAAAATGTCTCATCCCAAGGGGTCCCTTTAATGCATTTAGGAATTAAAGCGCATGTAACGTTATTTCTTGTAGCTATTGATTGGTCAGAAATATGGCTACCGCCCACTGCCGGCGTTTATCCAGGCAAATGAGTACTCCAGTTTGAGGGACGTACTGGTTACAGAAGAGAAGGATGTGGAGGTACTGGATCAATGGTACCAACTGGACGAGAATGCGGTACCTCCTGTGTACATACTTCTACCCATCAGCCAAAACATCACCAATTATGGAAACAAGGTACATGTACTTGGAACATATACTAACTAGGCATAGTGATCACACCACATCTGGTATGTGGACATATTTCTGTAAAAAACAGCAGTAACTGGACACTTACAAAATTACAATTTTTAAATATTTTTTATTGTTTAAATATTATAATACTAAAGTAGACAACCCTGATAAAAATTGGGTGGTAGGCAGATCAATATATACAGCGACTTATTATAATATTTTTGATTAGTCAAACTTCAAATCCCTAGCAGTACAGTATAAATTATAAGCAAAACAATCAGGTATAAAACAGAAGCGCATTATCATAGTTCCAAAGCTAATTATAGTATTTGATGCGTGACATGCATATTTTTTACACGTCTTCTCTTCCTTTTTCCATCTTAGGATTCTGTGGAGTTGAGGGTCACGGCACAGAATCAGTGGTGGTCAACTTATCGTGATATTCAAACTCTGCTACGGTATGCTGCCACACAATGTTTGCAAAGAGAAACCATAAGTAAGGAACAACATCAAAAATACTTTATATCAGGTTAGTATACTCATTATATTATTTATTGTTAATATAATGTCTACTGCTCGGTTGCTATGAAAATCTAATATTTTGTTATGATCAAATAAGATGTTCTAAATTTACACTTAATACAGCTCGCTCATGTGTCATGTTGAGATACATATCTGTTAGTTTTGTTAATCAGACATTAATTAATAAGTAATAAGTATATAAGTATAAAAATAAGTTACATTAGTCAAATAATGTAGTAAATTAAAACATACTACATAACATGTAGAGTAAATGAGTGTCATCAGTTGTGCACACAGACGAAATATTATCAATTTTCACAATAAACGTGTTAATATAATTTTATGCAATGCTTCGTAGGTTGAATTAGTGTGTGATACATTTCAGTTACTGAGGATGAGGTGGAGCATGGAATAATCAAGGACGATTCTAAGAATAGACAATGCTGTATTATAAGGACGATAACAGATCTGGATGATCACCTTAGCTGCAGAGCTATGTCAAGGTTTACAGACCTGACACCTGACAGCACGGTGGACGACGAGGCTCAGGCCATGCTGAACACGCTGAGAGAGGTTAAAATCCCCAACAATATACAGATTCCGTACGTGTTATTTATTTAGGGGCTCTAATCAATACCATATAGTTGTCAATATTGTCTTTATACATATTCTAGTCTTATAAAATTGTATTTATAATATAGGTTTCTACGCTTTTCAGAGCCTTTTATTGATAATAGCATGTATGTTAGTTATTTTACTTCTGTTTTTTGAACGGGAAACATGTATCGCGTTTAGGCATATTGTAATTTACATGAATTGTTTAATTTTAAGTGTAATTATCATGATTGTACAGTTTCAACGTAGTTCTACTACTTATATATTTTACATCATTTATTATTATTATTATTATTATTATTATTATTATTATTATTATTATTATTATTATTATTATTATTATTATTATTATTATTATTATTATTATTATTATTATTATTATTATTATTATTATTATTATTATTATTATTATTATTATTATTATTATTATTATTATTATTATTATTATTATATGATACACTGTATAATAAAAGAATTACAATATTCATTTTAATGACGCATAATTCTGCATAGACTTCCCAGTGTCATCTCATTCATCTCACTATCCCCAGGATGTTCTCTTGGCACAATGTAGGCTATATGTGCACACAGTTGACCCCATTCATTCATTCATTCATTCATTCATTCATTCATTCATTCATTCATTCATTCATTCATTCATTCATTCATTCATTCATTCATTCATTCATTCATTCATTCATTTATTCATTCATTCATTCATTCATTCATTAATTCATTAATTCATTCATTCATTCATTCATTCATTCATTCATTCATTCATTCAATCGAACAATCAATCAATCAATCAATCAATCAATCAATCAATCAATCAATCAATCAATCAATCAATCAATCAATCAATCAATCAATCAATCAATCAATCAATCAATCAATCAATCAATCAATCAATCAATCAATCAATCAATCAATCAATCAATCAATCAATCATTGATCGCATCGATTCTCTGTCGTCAATATATATCTATCTATCTATTCACACAGCGTGCAGCAGTTCAGGGTGGAATGGGCGGGAGATCAAGGAGTGGACACGGCTGTCCATGCCAGCTATCTGGATCAGATGTGTGACGCCTGCTACCAGGGACTCTCCAGCCAGATCCTGAACGCAGTCCACGTCAGGGGCCAACTGTACGAGGACCCTCTACTGGTGGAGGTCGCCCAGCATGCCACACTGGCTAAGCTACGATGTAAGACGTTTTCTGGAAGACAAGACGTCATGGCGAAGATAGAGGATTACTTTAGGGGTGCAGGTGGGCGAGTTTATATCTTAATCCTTACAGCGCGGTGATCGACTTCAGACGTCAGAATCTGACGTCTGTAGACGTCAGTTTCTAACCTCTAAAGTCGATCCCCGCACTGTAAGAGTAAAAATATGTCTAATGGTCGTAGACCCATAAGACAGGTATTCAAATGTAGGAGAAAGAGCCAACTAAGACATTAATGATGATTTCAAATTGAAAAATCTTTGGTCTCCATGGTTTATACAAAAGTATTTCAGCGCTTTAAGGGTTAATAGTTTCTCCAACATTAATTCTCACTAACATTGTTGGGTTCTTGTTGGTCTATTGTCTTCGACACTGTCCCAACACGAATTCAACACTGTGCAAACGTAGATTAGCTTAGGAAATTACACCTACTCAGTTTTTCAACATTTCACACAACATCATGTGATTATTATTGATTTTGTCCAAAAATGTGTGTCAATGGTAACTATAATCACAATATTAACTGACTGCCCCAGCTTGATGGTTATAAATACCACAATCTAGTGGTTGTGGCTCCTGCAGTCCACCGGTTAGACCTGCTGTAATCCAGTGGTTAGAGCAGTGAGGAGCAAATCGAGAGCTGGTGAGTTTGATTCCCATCTGAGTGATGACCCATGGAAATATGTCTACCTAAGGCCCAGAAAGGCTTGTGATTGTCATTTCCAAGTGATTCCTGGCTGTCAAACTAGATTAAGGGCGGTTGTGCAGTTGTGGGTAATATTTGGTACTGTACTATTTACCAAGACTGTGAGACCAGAGATCATTCATGGTGAGACTACACTGAAGCTGAAGTAATAACGGCTCATATCACTTAAAATTAAGCTCACAACCCTCTTTGAACAACAATAGCACACTATAAAATATAACATATATAAATTACCATCAGTATAATTATTAGCCAAAATATTGAAGCAAAAATATCTACCCTTTTAAAGGATATTTGTATCCTACCATGCAGTACTCAAAACATTCAACTATATTTGTTTCAATGTTGGCCCACCGTTTGCGACGTTGGATAAACATTAAAACACCATTGTTTGAATGTTTCGTGTTGCTGGTGGACTATTAATATTCGATTTTAAATGTAATGTGCCAGGTGATGAGGATAACTCACGTCCACTGGTGATCAGTGCTGAATCAGGCTGTGGAAAAACATCCATCATGGCGAAAGCATCGAGCCTCGTGTCTGGGTGGGTGGAAGCCGATGCGCATCCTATCATACTACTACGATTCCTCGGTAAGTTTTTAATTTAGACTTCTTATTACTGCATTTGAAGCATTAAATGCCTAGTACATATATGATCTGTTGCTTTATAGATCACTAGTGTTGTTGTGAAGACGATAGTAATGTCACAATGTAAACAAACATGTGTTTTTTTTACATTGTGATATTACTACCGTCGTTCAAAATTTTCAGATTTTAACAACATTTTTACTGAATGCCAATCAAGAGTGATCAGTTTTATCAAGGGCTGGGATTCTGATGTAGTGGTTAAACATATGTTTTATGCATCTTCCTTTGCCGGTATGTCATAGAACAAGCCCTCCCTGACGCCCGTGCAACACATTCTGTTAACGGAAGATGTATTTTACATATTTCCAGAGCGTATTCGAAAAGGTATATATGCAAGTATATCATGGCAATAGCTTATAATATCAACATATTTTTCAGGTACAACTCCGCAGAGCTCCACATCTACTCGTTTGATGTACAGTCTGTGTGAACAGTTACACAAGGCGAGAGGAGAGCCCACTACAGACATACCCGATGACCTCATAACACTCAGCGCTCATTTCTTGGAAATACTTCAGGTCTGTATTGCGTAAGCATATTATTATTTGACGATATTGTTTGTTTTAATCGCAGCAAACGTGATATTATGGTGGCATTGTCAAATTACATTAAATCATGTGAAAATATTTTTTTTTGTTAAAAATCCGGCCCCTGTTCTTTGCAAAAAATACATGTATAATGCAATGTCCTTTTTAATCACCTAGTCATTCTTGTTTGTGCCATTTTACATGTATATCTAACTTTGTGTCCCTAATATATTGAGTTCGATTTTACCTCATTCATTTAATTTTTCTGATCATTGTGTAGCTTATTTGCGAGCTGATGCAATTTTTTGTGTGTTTCTAGAAATCTGATGCAAAGTGTCCCGTAATACTCATCCTGGATGCTCTAGACCAACTCACCATGATAAATAACAAACTCAATCTATCTTGGCTACCATGGCAATTACCGAATAATGTGTATGCTCTCGTATCATGCCTTCCACACAAATCTTTAATGAAGCAGCTGGAATCTAAGATCAAACATAACTTTATTGCCACACCTGCACTTGAAGAGAGCACCAGTTTACAACTAGTATCGAACTGGTTGTCCATCGCCGGACGATGTCTCTCAACCCACCAGATGAGTGTGGTAAAGGAAGCCATCTGTAAATGCTCTTTACCACTTTATACCACGCTGGTGTTTGAAGAAGTCAGGTTGTGGAAGTCTCAAATGCCTGCAGAGAAGGCCATATTAGCTGATACAGTACAGGGTATGATCAATCAATTGCTAGATCGTGTTGAGAACCACCATGGTAAAATCCTGACCACTTCTGCCTTGGCCTACATAACAGCCTCTCAGAGTGGTTTGAGCGAGGTGGAGCTGGTGGATATACTCTCCTTAGACGACGAGGTGCTGAACGATGTCTACGTTTTCTGGCAGCCCCCGGTTCGGCGGCTACCACCACTACTTTGGACCAGACTTCGGGATGCGCTGGGTTCCTACTTGGTGGAAAGAGAAGCTGGAAGAATCAACGTCATCACCTGGTACCACAGGCAATTCACAGAAGTTGCACGTTCTCGATATCTTTCTGACGACAATTACATCAAAAAAATTCATTCCAACATGGCTGATTATTACCTTGGAGTTTGGGGAGGTGGGAAGCCAAAACCGTTTGTTTACACAGATAGAATGATGAAGAGACTGGGTATTAGTGTGGCTGAAAGTGAGGCAGACAGGATGGTTCCAGAACAGCCTTTGAGGTGGTATGATGAGAGTGAGAAGACAGTGACAGGGTACAATCTGCGAGTACTGGAAGAATTACCCCATCACCTGATCCACAGTGAAAGATACAAAAAGCTAATCTCCGATTGTCTGCTCAATTACACATGGCTTAGAACGAAGCTTGAGGCCACGTCTTTATTGCAGGTGCTAACTGATTTTCAAAGAATTGATGGCAAAGTGAAGAATGTCTGTGTAGTCATTATGGCATCCATTCTGAGGACTAGTGGGGTGCCTCTCGGGAAAGTGCCGAGCTCACTCGCTGCTGAAATTATAGGACGGCTTAATTCCAGTACCAAGCACGAGGATGAAATAACAAATCTGCTAGAACAGTGTAATCATGAAGCCCTGAAGGATTGTGCTTTGCTGCCAGCTTTTTCCTGCTTTGACGGACCCCAGGAAGCACTGCTCTTCTCGTTGGAAGGTCACCGCAGTCGTATTTCAGACATGATTTTCACAAACGATAGTGGGACACTTTACTCTGTTGATGAGAGTGCGACTATAGCCTCGTGGGATCTAGCCACTGGGGAGTTATTGCAGACTGTTTCCACATCTCGTAAAGTTAGTTCACGGTATTGTGAGCTGATACTCTGTTCTGATAGTACAATGGTATGCAATACGTATACTCGGTACATGCCGCTTTTCTTCTGGGATGGACAAAGTGTCCAAGTCTCTGAATCTCACGCAGTTCAGAAAAAGAACTTTATACATAACATGCTTGTGTTTCCAAAAACTCCACGAGTGCTTTGTGAAGGTCAGATAATAAATGCAGCGTCTGGAGATACGGTTAGTCTTGTTGAAAACTTGGTTGACCTCACAGTGTTTGTTACTGCAGCTATTTCTCACAATGAGGAATACATATTCGTCGGCGAACCTGACAAGATTTTAATGGTTAACATTGTGACAGGGAAGGAAAAGCTGTCAATTAAAGAAGATCATGCATCCAGCCATATGCTGTTGAGTGAAGATGATTCTCTACTAATTGTAGGCTTTTCCGTAAGTTGTCAGGTTCACGTATACAATGTAAGAGTTGGCACAGCAATTTTTGGATCAAGAAATACTCGTTTTGACTACAAAGAATCTTTTCCTAATGTTACATTTAGGGAAGGCGAACGCTATTGTCAGGAGGTCAGTGAGATGAGTATGTCACACAGAGGTAAACACGTCTTGGCAAACATGAGGTACTGTCATATCTTTATTGTCTCTCTAGATGGAGACCGACCAGTACATCTAGATGATATCCACCTCAGCGAAGAGGAGAGGTTAATTAATGCATCTTTCAATCACGATGATAGCATGGTTCTGGCCACGTCTCAGTCACGTCTGGTTATATGGTCTAAAACAGGTTCTTTACTCAGTAAGATTCAGCTACCAGGCTCAGCAATACACAATCAACTGATTCTTCCATCACCTGTAAATAACACTTTGGTTACAGTGTCAAAGGTTGAACCTGTACTAAAAGTATGGGATCTAGAAAAGCTACAAAACAACAAAGAGCCGTCACTTTATGTATTCAGTAATCCTGTTGATATTGTTGCTATTGACCCCTTGTCAAAATTGTTATATATCAAGACGTACTACAGACTTGACAGTCCCAATGGCTACCATTATATACACCAGTTTGGCCTGGATGTCTGGAATATTGAAACAAACGAGCACACGACTCTCCTCCCTAAAGGTGAATATGGTAATCTAAAGATGATATATATACCGGCTGGGAACCAACAAGTGGTGGGCTTACTAATCCACGGTGGACAATCCTGCTTTATATACATCATCTCTGTGAAAACTGGGGAGATACTCAAACACATATCTTCATCTGTGGACATGTACAGTATGATAGAGGTCAGTCCGGATGGGAAGTACGTAGCAGGAGCGGTCATAACAGAGAAAACACAAACAAATCTCCCGGGTAAGGATAGGATAAAGGTTTGGAAGGTTACTTCAGAGGATCAACCATACAGTGTGAAGGGATGTCGCTACGCTGTGTTCACTCTTGATTGTCTATATGTGTTACTTCTTGTTAAAGATAAACTGATTGTCAGATCACTATGTGGTGACAATCACTATACCTGCAATTTATCTAAAAAGGCAGATCGCTTGCAGATTCATCCCAACAATAGCCAGGTGGTTTTGACCAGACAAGCCAAGTGCTATGACGAATATTATTTATCAACTGTCCATGTCTATGACTATAAGACAAAGAAAAGTAGGAAAGAGATCCAAGATGTGGCGTTATATTTTACAGATATCAGCAAGGATGGTCGCATTGCTGTTGATGTCCATCTGCAGATATATAATTTAGATACTGGGGATCGACTAACATCCTGCTGGCATGAGTTCAACCCTCGTGAATATTGCTACTTTAAGTATGACAGCAAGTTAACATATACTGGATGTCATGTCATATTTACTGACACATCACCGGCAGCTTGTCTGAAGGTGTTCAATGTGGAGTCACGCCGTATGGTGGCCACTGTTAACACACACTCGCCTGTTGTCTCAATCAACGTGGGGGATTATGGATTTACCGTAATTGCCGGTTGTGAAGATGGTCATCTACTCATTCTAAAACTCCACCAAAGTGAAGAAGTCTCTGGAAAAGGAAACCGTAAAATCAAGGACCAATCTGTATCACAGGTTTACAGCTGTGGTTGGTCACATGATGGGAGTGGTGAGCTGGTTTTACCAGCGGGATTGGTTTCTCTGATTCATCCACTGTACCATATTTCTGCTCGGTCTGTATTACCTGATCCTTGGCCTGAGCACACATGTCAGGCGATGGTTAAAAACATGATTGTACCACGTACCGTAACGCTTGATATTGCTAGCACAAAACGTGAATCAAATAGTAAATTTTGTAATCTGATGTAGCACTATCATATATTGAGTGAAGGATACAATACATTTTATTTAAACACGCTGATCTTCAAAGACGTGCCATTACGGTAATATGTCACAGCTGAAATCTTTACATTAACGACACCGAGCTTGTCGTTAATGTAAAGATTTCAGCTGTGAAAAAATCTATTGTGACATATTACCGTAATGGCACGTCTTTGACGATCAGCGTGTTTAAATAAAATGTATTGTATTATAATTTTTTTTATTTTTCAATGCGGGGGCCGGCCTTATACGTCAGAATCTGACGTATACAGACGTCAGATTTTGACGTATAAAGACGGTCCCCGCGCTGAACGGGTCAATAGAAATTATCGGAACAATGTTTCTAATGAAGACACATGTGCATTTTTCATCAGCAATTATGAACTTTTAATTTTTAAAAGTATCTTGAAAACATTTCTCAAATCTAGGACACGGATAGTTGTCGTAACTTAAATGTAAAAATTGAAAGTGATGTCTTAGTCACTTGATACGCCTCGTATTCTTGTTATTAATTTTGAATATGTTTTTTAAAACATTGCGATGCACGTTCACATAGGTGATCAATGCATGTTGAACTATTGCTATGCTTTTAAAACAATATCACCCTAAACATACGTGTGTATAATCACAATGAACGTTACCCACGTACATTCATTCTGTATATCGTATAACAGATATAAGCTAAGACATAAGTGAATAACCTGAAATTCTCGCATAGTCTATAGTCTATAGTCCATAGCTATGATATTTGTAAAATCTACACGCTCTCAATCTCAAGTTACTAAGGTGCCAATCTAAAACTAAGCTTATATTTTATAACATACTATGTCAATGTCGAGTATAATAAAGACCAAAGTTTGCCTTAAATAGGTGCAACGGGAGGTCTATAAAACTGTTTATATAAATGTATGGTATTGATAATATATATTTGAATGAATATTTGAATTTGAAACATTATCATAAAAGGTGTTGAGCGAATATAAACTGATGACAATTATTAAAATATCTACACATTTCTGTTCTCGACTTTTCTATTTTTTAGACTGTGTATTCATTTCTGGACAAGTGCAGGTGGAGCTTTGACGTCCTTTTAAAATTAATTTTGCAGGCTCTTTTTTAAAACGTATATGTTTTTTACGTTCAAATGTAACTGACAAATGAATCATTGAATCAAACACTAGTTGTCTCACTTAAAGGAATCCTTGTGAATGGAATTTTCAATTTTGTCAATTTTGAAAATTTACTTCATCATGAAGCTATATAGCCTACTGATCCTGAATAAAATACAAAAATAAATAAAAAATTAAAAGCACTTAAAACGACTAAACTAGTTGTATTTTCAAGACGTATATTGTCATTTAAGCAAAACTGCCCCATATACCCACCATATCAGATGGCATGATCAAAGCAACCACCTGGTTGCATTAAAAGCTGCCGCCAGTAATTGGTCTGAGAACGCGATGATCGGGGGAGGGGGGGGGGGTCCCCACAGCACTGTTGGTTTGCTCAACACTGGGCCGACGGCATCAACTTGTGGCCCAATGCTGTGCTGGCATTCAACCATCCTTTAGGTCAATACTCTGTGTGTTCGGGTTATTCCTGGTTTCTTATAAATGTTGATAAAAAATATTTGAAAAAATCTAAAAATTCTTAAATAAATGAAAGCATGATCCATGGGATACAAATTTAAAACCAAAGTTGATGTCATCCCACGGAGCCGCTTTAATAAAAAGCGTTTTTTTTAAATGTCTTGAGATTTAGGGGTGTACGAATAGATGTTGGCAACTGATTCCAGGGTCGGGTGCCTGTGGTGGTGAGAAAGAGGTCCCTAAAAGTGAATCTCCTTGAACCGTACTGATAGCTTCACACGCTGCTATAATGACAGGATGTACTGATGTGAACAGGGACCAACCAGTTTGACATGTAAGTTGCTACACTTTTTCAGCAGGACAAATTTTTATTCGAGAAGGCTGGGTTCGAGTCTATAAATTTATCAGATGTGCATGTCTTTTGATTCAAAGTGTACATAATATATGTAAATAATTTTTCAGGCTGATAATTTGTTTTAATATTACTCAGTACTTTTAGGTTATATATCATATCTATGTACATAAATTTTTTTATAGTTGCATAATAAAACGTACCTTGTTAATTTGTTAGAAATAACATTTGGGATGAGTTTGAAAAATGCATGGAGAAAAAAAAACTTGTTTATATTAGCCAGCACAACCATACATAATGAATTCTGCTATCCATCGCTTTATTCACACATGGTTATTCACCCATGTGATTCGTTTGAAGCAATGCCACTCTGCTTTAGGACAAGAGTAGTGATACTGAGCGCTCATCCCCCTCCCTCTCATACAAACACACATATATCAGTCCCCTGAACTCTGCCCTGAAAAGAGATAGGAAGAGCTCACTCGTTATTTGGATCTGATTGGTCATTAAACATATTAAACATACAACTCTTGACATAGTAATCAGCAAGATTTGAAAACAGTCGATATCCATTTTGTCATATCTGAATTATTTTCACTCACTTGAAGTTGTGGATTGCGTCAGCGAGATACAACTTCATATGGGCGAACTCTTCAAGCAGAGAATTTGTCGGTGAGGGATTTAACCCTTTAACCGTCGGTGCCGCATATATTCGGCATTTCATTTTTTATTAGCACATTAGGTACCACCTTTTGAACATGTTAAAGATAAAATATGACATTAATCAGTAATATTTGAAAACAGTTGACCTCCATTTTGTCAAATCTGAATAATTTTCATTCACTTGAAGTTGTGGATCGCGTCAGCGAGACACAATTTCAAGTGGGTGAAAATTCAGATTGAATAATTTGGCGGTTAAAGGGTTAACCCTTACAGCGCTAAACTATTTTTGCGTGAGCCATGCAGATCAAATGTTTTTTTTTCTATTTTGCAGTCAGCATCAATGGCTTAGTTATTTATTTGTATTTGAATACCTGTGTTCTGGGTCTACGGCCATTATACATGTTATAAATATTTTACTCTTTCACTGCGGTGATCGACTTTAGACTTCAGAAGCTGAATTTATTATGACATCTAAGAAGTAGGTCCGCGAGCTTGAAGGTTTAACCCTTTACCCGACAAATTATTCAATTTGAATTTTCACCAAGTTGTGTCTCGCTGACGCGATCCACAACTTCAAGTGAGTGAAAATTATTCAGATTTGACAACATGTAGGTCAACTCTTTTCAAATCTTGCTGGTTGATGTCACATTTTATCCTTAACATATTTAAAATGTGGTACTTAATGTGCTAATAAAAAATGAAAACCCGAATATATGCGGCACCGGCGGTTAAAGGGTTAGGCTGACATTGGTTTAACGTCTCGTGGTTTCTGACCTTGAACCAACATGACTTCATATACATCATCAGTGATTGACACTATGAATAGACTGTATGTAAGTGCAGATTTTAAAACGATAAGAAAGACAGAAAGGTTACATGTATAAGCAATAGCGAGTATAGGTTACAAAAAAGTTCATTTACCCCAAACACAAGACGCTCATCCAGTGCTGGTTTGATGTTGGGCCAACATCGCAGACGATGGAAATCATTGAAACAGAATTGGTCTACTTCTCGTAGGGGTAAGTCGTATGTGTTAGTCGCAAGGCTTACTATTATACACAATTCAGTTGTTCACATCAAGATACTTATTCGTTCAAAAAAAATGTTTATTTATTCGCCATACACAATATATGCACATATGAATACATTTAGGTTCATTAAACAAATAGTACAATATGACAGTTTAACTGAGAACAGGCAATATGCCTATACAAGCTCCCAAACCATCGTCATAATTTTTTTAATGAAGATAGAATTTCGGAAATTCAAAAGGAGGGTTTTAACGGGTTGGAACGTTTTCAGAAGTTCACATTAGTCAACCAATCCCTCACTTGACACCCTCCAATGCGCTTCGCGATAAAAATATTTACATTTTACAGTATGAAATTATCTTTTTCTTTTTTTTATTAAAATATATTTATACAGGGTATATAAATATATTTTATTAAATAACATAAATAAATAATGTTATGCTTTAAAATGTGAATACTTTCATCGCAAGGCATCTGCAATTCTAAAATTTTATGTTGTAACAGTTATCAGGGTGAATTACATCATTTATTGTGATCAGGGACGATATCATTTAACGTCAATTGTCTTTGCTGTATGATTGTCTTTAGAAAACTGTTCATTTTGCAAACAAATCATGATTACAAGCTGTCATTCGCTCAGGTCACATTCCAGCAATCCTAGACATTGACAAATGTTGGTTACATGATGGGCCGCCGTCTGCGATGCTGGCCCAACATTAATCCAACATTGGGTCAATGTATAGATTTGGCTTGCTATATAGCATAGACCTATACCAATGTGTTCTAATTCTCTGCTATATAGTTATACCTTGTTTTTTATCAGCTTGATTCAAAATACACATGTGACGTGAGTCTATTGTTGAAACAGTAGATTCGAATCTACACATCTACTGTTATTTGTAATACTGGCCAGGTCGGGCACAATACAAATAATATACGGGTTTAACAATGAAATTGAATGGCCAATGTTTCGTGGTTTACCATGCTGACAATGAAATTGCGTTTTTCTATATAAAATCTTGGTACACATGTGCATATTCTGTGTATTTTAAGTCGAAGAAAGAACTAAATTACGATAGATTCGTAGATCCGAATGTACGAGGCGTTCTTTTTTTTGACATAATACGCACACCGCAGACCCAGCAAACACGAAACGTTAAATCAAAGCCGATTTATGTTTATGTTTATTTGCCTTCCAGTTAAAAACATGCAAAAATGGTACAATATCATTATTATTAATTGAGTATTTTTTTTAACATGTTATTAACTTTGGTTGACGGGAACAGATCGAGACGACCTCTACAACGCCTGTCAACCATATTAGTGAATTAAAATTATAGAATAAAATAATATGACAGTATAATATAAAACCAACTATTCACTGGCTATAGGTGTTGGCATACTAATAGCTATAATATTTAACGTTGGCCCGCCGTCTGCGACTTCGGCCTAACGTTTATGCGGCATCTATTTATTGTCTCGTGTTTTCTGAGGGGAGGGAGGGGGGAGGGGGGCGGTGAACCGCTACTATACATTGTTTGCACTGGTTGAGCTAACATATTCACAATGTAGCTGCAGATGGATCCCACAAGTGGGAACACCACAGCTGGGAATAAATCATCCGGTGAGTGTCAGCTGTGCAGCTGATTGCAGCTGTACAGATGAGAGAAAGTTATCTGGTTATTTCAACAAAGCAACAGTCAGATACTGGCATTTACAGGTTAGTTTACTGAAAACCAATGCCACTTTTTATTTATATTATTACTTTCTGCTTCAAAACACATGCCTTGGTGGTATTTGGTCTACGGTACGCAGACATAGGATGGCCGAGGAAATGAATGGGGGGAGAAGTGTGGTCATTACAAAATGAACTAAATAAATTATTATTTATCTGTCATTTCACTGTTAGCATAGGGATAGCGATAATTTATATATGCATATCGTAGCGATGCGACTAAACTTGACTAAACTTTACATTATATTTTTGTAAGTTTAAAAAACAAAGCAAACTAGAAAAACTGTTCACAGCTTGAATCTGTTCAACTAGCTTAAATATGCAGCATAAAATATATCCATCTTAATAGTGTGAACGATTTGTGTCAGTGTGTGTGGCATATAAATAAAGAATTACCACTGGGCTTTTTTCGGTGTTTTATCCCTTGTGGCAAGTATGGTGGCTCCCCTGTATTTATTATATCAGTACATGTAGGCCTGCGTGATGTTTCAATGTAACTTTTTATTGATTAAATCTGTATGACTTGCTCAGGGAGACGTGGTTATCACATTAGGTCTATGCATGTTGTATAACTATAACATGTAGAGGACGTATTTATAACTCTATATATGGTGCATTGAAGGAAAGCGATATACCTCGACCAATCCGATGGCCATTATGTGGTATCGGTGATCTGCAAAATGAAATTACTCGTTCACGTTACAACGTTAATACAGTTAGCTTAGATTAATTCAAATTGGACAGCACTAATGCCACAATAGTATCATAATTTCCCGCAAAATTCTAGCATTTAGCAGGTAGTTTTGATTTTTGTAATTTCTTCAGCCGAGATTTAAATGCATTGTATGTTGGTGAATCTCTGATGTGCATAGGCAACGAATTCCAGAGATTCGTTCCGGAATAGCTCAGCGATGATTTGAATATTGTTAAATTGGGTTTCGGTAGATAAAGATTGGTATTTGTTGAGCCTCTAGTTAATACACTAAGATGTTTCGCAACGGAGGAAAAAAGATCAGAAATATAATTTGATGCCAATTAGTCGTTAAGTGTTCGCATATTGCAGTAACACCAAATTTCTTCATTCAGTTGGTAGCAAATTTGTCGCCACAAATTCGCCGATTTTGTTGTCAAAAATATCCCCAAATTTTGCCAATTGATCGCCGTTTGGTGAAATCCATACTTATTTATTCGGGCTTCGCGTGAAAAGTTTTATGGTTGAGTATTATATTGATATGAAAAACAGAAGCATACAATATAAGAAGAAAAATATAAGCAAATATAAACTTCAAACGATATGATCTCTAAGTTTTCATCCACCCATGTTAACATGATTTGATTGTGCACGCTCGTTACCACATCAAGTGCATGCATGGTGGATTGCATTATTAGAAAAAATAAAACGGTGAAAAGGTGAGCGTTGTTTGACATAGTGATGTTCGTCCTAGTATAGTGGCGCTGGGGCGAGATCACACTGCAGAATCAGTAAGACGCCTATTGGCGCAAAGTTAAAGGGACCCCTTGGGATGAGCCTTTTTCAATGTTTATATGCAGCTATCTAGCCTACTGATCTTAAATAAAAATACAAAAAAAAGTCAAAAAACAATTTTAAAGCACCGAAAAAGAGTGAATTAGTTTTATTTCCAGGTCATATATTGCCATGTAAACAAAACAGGTCAGCAATATACAGCACTTCACATCACATATTCCCACGTCTGGGACGGTAAGATCAAAGCAATCGCCGCTAATTGGTGTCTTATAGTCAGGGCATGGGGGGACACACCTGCAGCACTGATTGCCTGCTCAACGCTGGGCCGACGGCATCAACTTGTGGCCCAATACTGTGCTAGCATTCAACCATCTTTCAGGAGAACTCATTGTATGTTTGGGTTTTGTCCGGATTCTTTAGATATTGTTAGAAAATGTTTCTGAAAATCTGAAATTCTTGAAAAAAAATAAAGAATGCTCTGTGGGATACACTACTTCATTACAACATTAAAAACAAAAATTGATGTCATCATACTGAGTCGCTCTAAGGAAGAAAACAAATGGGAAAAATATATTTTATGATCCTAAAATGACAAAATGCTTAGAAATTACATAAACATGGCATTTTTTTTAAATGGACAATCACAAAAATAGGCAATAAATTTGAAATTTACCATTTTGCAATTTAATTTTTCACATAAAATCCAGTAACATATTTTAAGTAGCAATATTTTTATTTGACTACCTAGGGCTTTCCTATTTCAGAAAGAAATACGCCATCCCCCTTATAATTTCGTAATTCACAGAATAATATACTATTTATCTCTAAAAGCTATTTAATCAAAGAGAACAATTATGATCAATGAAATACTGCACAAATATGTGATGCCATGTCGTAGAGAGAACGAATAATAATACAATAATAACAAATGTGATCAAAACGTGATAAAATATATAAAAGTTACATGAAAACGTGATTTTTTTGAAAATGAACAATTCCAAAAATAACCCATAAACTTGAAATTTACCATTTTTCAATTTCAGATAAAAATATTAACAAATTACCCAGGAACATATTTCAAGTAGCAATATCTTTATTTGACTACACGGGATCTTCCTATTGACGAGATAGTGACGCCTTCTCCCTTGATTTCGTAATTCCCAGCTCATTTATCACAGAAAACAATTCAGATCAATAAAATACTACGAAGATATGTGATAATATGCCATAGAGAAAACAAGTAATAAAAATAATAATAATAAATGTGATCATAAAGTGATAAAATGTATAAAGTTACATTTATCAAAACGTATTTTTTTTTGAAAATTGACCATTCCAAAAATTTGACATTTACTATTTTGTAATTTTGTGTTTGGATACACATATCTACAAATTACCCTGGAACATGTTTCAAGTAGCAATATTTTTATTATGCTATCTGGGGCTTCCATGTTGCCCAAATAGTAACGCCACCCCCTTTGATCTTGTGATTCCCAGAATATCGTGCTATTTATCTCTAAAAGTTAATTATTTAAGGAAAACAATTCTGATGAATATAAGAAAATATTGCACATGTGTGTGGTGTTCTGCCGTAGAGAGAACAGAATGAAATAATTATAAAATATTCTTTTCATATCCCAACCATCATAACAAGGACATAGCAAACGTGAACAATGATCTGGTCGCATAAATACGCGTACTGTCATGGAACATAAATGGTTTAGGTAACAAAATGGCAGATCCTGATCTTTTAGAATTTATTCGTGAATAAGATATCATATTTTTAACAGAAAACAATGAAAAGTAATGATTACACATTGGTATTACCCGGGTATTAGTTCCATCATGTGAGTAGAAAATTATAACATAAAAATTATAACATAAAAATGCTTCAAGAGCTTCTGGCGGTATTGGAATATTAGTAGCTAACAAATTTGAAAAACATACTAGAATAGACTCTACCTATGATCATCTGGTATGGTTAACTGTAACTACAGAATACTATCAGAAAAATATTAAAATCGGCTGTGCCTATATACCACCAGAAAACTCATATGTTGGTCTAAGAAATGATTATTTTACTATGTTAGAGGAGGAAGTGGCTAGATATACAGAAAGCCACCATATAATATTATGTGGTGACTTTAATAGTAGAACTGGCCGCGCTCCAGATTACGATAATAATATCAATGTTTTAAGTGAACGATGTAATGAGGACGGAGTCAGTAACAAATATGGACGATCCCTGCTAAAAAAATTTCATAAACACAGAACCTAAAATAGCCAATGGCCGAATGTTTGATGATAAAGGTATCGGCCGCTATACATACTGCTCGCCCATGGGAGCAAGTACTATTGATTATGTGATACTAAGAGACGATTATATGATCAGTAAATTTAAAGCTCTACCAAAATTAGTAGAATCGGATCATTGTCCTATAAAATTCCATATTCTCAATTCAAAATTAAAAGAGTTAATCTCTACAGAAATGAACATACATGTTAATGACTCATCACCATGTCCCAAGGTTTATATATGGCAAGATGAAAACAAAATCGAATACCAAGCATCTCTACGAAACGAGCAGACATGTATTGCATTTGAAAAAATGTTATGTGCCGCCGCTGAAGGGTGTGATAGCGATAATCTATGTGATATTTTCAATGGTATGTTAGAAAGTGCAATATCCCCATTATTTCCAAGGAAGCAGCATAAATCAAATAGTAAAAAAAACATAAAAAATAACTTTCCTTCCAACCATTGGTATGTCGAAGAATGTAAATCTTTAAAACATGTTTTAAATAATATCGCTAAACATAAGTAGTTAATCACACGTCAAGTTTACCCTCCTCATGTTGACTATTTTGACTACGATCATATGAATACTATAATAAAACTAGTTACATCATCCCCAAATGATATCCATGAGAAGGGAGAGTATGGCCAATCAGATCTGTTAGAGTTCCTAAACAGTACTATAACAATAGATGAAATTCCAAAAGCATTTAGAAAGTTAAAATGCAAAAAAGCGGCAGGTGTAGATGGTATTCCTGCGGAATTTTACAAGCATGGTTGTAATGAACTACTACCCGCACTAGTTTTGCTGTTTAATACCATTATTGCCAATGGAGAATATCCATCAAGTTGGGCCACTGGTATAATTCATCCTGTTCACAAAAAAAGCTGACCATAAAAGAATTACAGGAAAGCTACAGTAATGCAATGTATTGGAAAATTATTTGAATCTGTACTTAATAACAGACTGTCTTTTAAAAATGATGTATGCAATGATAGTGATCCCTTCCAGGCCGGCTTTAGAAGGAACTCACGGACAACTGAAAATATATTTATACTATGTGCCATTATAGATAAGCAAAGGTTACTTTCAAAGCCCCTGTATACATGTTTTGTTGATTTTACAAAAGCTTTTGACTACATAGACAGATCAGCACTGTACTATAAATTATTGAGCAGAGGAATAGACGGCATTTTTTTAAAATGTAATAAAGATTTATTAAAAAGCGAATTTGGTGACCTGCAAGGTGGTATGCTCAGCCCCAAGTTATTTACATAATTTCTACAGGATATATCCAAATCCTTTGATCAAGGTCAGGTTATCCCCGTAGACACTTTATTAATTGTATATACTTGTTATTTCCTTTTTTCAGATTCTGCTAATGGATTGCAAAAGGAATTAACTGCCCTGTATAAGTATGCTTCTCTGTGGCATATTATAGTCAGCATTCCTAAAACAAAAGTTCTTATCTTAACAAACGCTATACGTCAGAATGTGACAACTTCTACTATGGTGATAAAGTAATAGAAAAAGCTGAAAAATATAAATACCTTGGGGTTGTATATAGCACTATATATCCTAAGAATGTATTGAAAGAAACGTTCCTTCACCTCGCTTCCCAAGCTGGTAAAGCAGTTTTTTTCTTTACACAAGCAATCTCGTCCTGTAGTCAGGAAATTGTCACCTGCTATTGCATTCAAGGTTTTTGATTGTCAAATACTGTCCATATTAGAGTATGCTAGTGATATATGGTATACCGGTGATAGTGTTAATGATTTAGAAAAAATACATCTAAAATTTATTAAATCAACTCTAGGTGTTAGACAGCAAACACCCACTCCTGCAATATATGGTGACACAGGACGGTTTCCATTGATTATCAGGCAACATATTAAAGCTGTAAAATATTGGTGTAGAATTCTAGACCTATCTCAGAACCACCCTGTCAGAAATGCCTACAATATGCTACTAGAGCTAGATGTCACTGGATTTACAAACTGGTGCTCGCGTATTCGGTCTGTCCTTGAACAAACCAGGCTAGATCAAGCTTGGGAAACACAGCATATTGGCAATGCAAATAAATTCATGCTTTCTTTTGAAGATTCAATTATTAGAATATTTACACAGCGGTGGAGACAAGATATCGAGAGTTCAAGTAAGCTGTGAACATATTCTTTATTAAAAAAATCTTTGTGCGTTGAACCATAGATCTTAAATACAAAGGGGAACCACCTCATAACAGCAATGGCGAGATATCGAATGAGCTCACATGATTTAAAAATAGAGAGAGGACAATACAACAATCCAATAACTCCAATAAACCAACGAATATGCACAAGGTGTGAATCGACGAAATACATATACTTCTCCACTGTAATGCTATGAACAATGAACGCGAAATCTTGCTTAATTCTGTAGCCACAATTATCAATGTGCAACCGACAAATGATATGTTTCTACGAATTATGACATCTAGATACATAACAGTGGTGAAGTCTCTAGCAAAATATATCCATGATTGTTTTAAATAAATTAAAGGTTAAAAATAATGAGAAAAACAAATGTAAATTCATATTGAAGCTGAAATATTTTGTATGAGTGCCGTGTCTTGCGTGACTGGCATAGATAATTATTATCATGAATATGTGTCATTATTATTGTTATAACGTTACATTTTTATATAGAAAAATCACAAGTCACTTGTCATTATATTATCAATAATATCATGCTTTCATGATCTGACTTAGGTATTACCACATATCAGGACGGCTGTTGCTCTCGGATCTTATTATTTGGCTTTTTAGGGCCGGTTAGGGACGTTTCCGTCGCCTTTGTTATCAGACGAAGTGGGGCCTTATGGAGGATCTCAGAGTTGCTAAGTCAACTGATTTTCTCTATGAGGTCGGGAAAGTTTTTCTCCGATTGTAACTCCGGATGGTGTGTAAGCGAAATTAAAAAATATGGTAGGTGGCCACAAGACTATTATATACATAGGCATTCAAATAAGGCGCAAAGAGCTAACTGAGACATGTATGATTATTTCAAATTGAAAATTATCCTTTGGTCTCTCGGGTTATAATGCGGTCATTAATCACTTGGTTGGTCATTCATAATGATTTGCTGAGTAGACAGCGTGGGCCTATCCGCATGCACAGCATGGTCATTGCCCATGCTGCGCATGCGGGTGGGCCCTCACTGTAATATCTACATTATTTACTCCTGTGGATGTTGACTCACATCCACAGTAGTGAATAATGTAAATATTATGGTCCACTGAAGTAAAACGACCCAACTAACTTATTAGGTTCATAGATAGCTATATAAATGTGTAATTAATTTGGAGTAAAATAGGATAGCCGTTGCCGGTCCAATATCTGTGTCTATGCTGACATCCACCTATCACACCCCCTCGAATCATACCACATTCAACCAATATATATACTCGTTCACAACCAGATATACATGGTGTTTTTTATTACCTTCACAAAATTAAAGCGACACAATCAGGGTGAAATCATAAAAAAATCAGTACTTTTATTTTGGCTTCTTGATATGTCTATAATATATCAACATGTATATTGGCTAGAATTGCGAAAGTTTTTTTAAGTTTTGTGTTGCGCATTTGCCAGTTAAGGACGAGATATAAGGACGAAATTTAATTTCCGCAATTCTAGTCTATGGCTTTGCTCATATATTATGGCCACATTAAGAAGCCAAAATAAAAATATTGATTTTTCGATGATTTTAGTCAGATTGTGTCGCTGTAAGTTATACATGAAAACTCAAAAAAAGACAAGAAATCAGCTTGTTCTGGTGTGCAGAAACTGAACTGCCAACATAAGCTTGATTTACAAATGAAAAACACTGAAATTTCATTTCACATGATAAAATATTCATACAAAAGTCAAATTGCATTCATCACATTCTTTGCACTGAAAATACCCGTATAAATATATACCAGAATTACACTCTATGTGACTTTAGGTTCATTTTGACTGAGCGTGGGGCGGCCATTAGAATTGTCATCTCTTTGTAACATCATTTGTCGAATTAAGCTGGTCATAAACCTTAATGGAACTCCTTGGGATAAGACTTTTCAATTTTGTCAATTTTGAAAATGTACACCATATGAAGCTATATAGCCTACCGATCCCGAATAAAATACTAAGATATAGAAAAAAAATTAAAGCACTGAAAACGACTAAACTAATTTTATTTCCAAGACGTATATTGTCATGTAAACCAGATGCCACCCATCTAAGCGGGCATGATCAAAATAATCACCTGGTTACATTAATAGCTGCCGCCCTTAATTGGTCTAGGAACGTGATGAAGGGGGGGGGGGGGTTCTCCTACAGCACCGATGGTCTGCTCAACGCTGGGCCGACGGCATCAACTTGTGGCCCAATGCTGTGCTAGCATTCAACCATCATTTTGGAGAACTCACTGTATGTTTGGGTTTTGTCCGGATTCTTATAAATATTGTTGAGAAATGTTTCTAAAATCTAAAATTCTTGAAAAAATTAAAAAATTCTCTGTAGGATACACTACTTCATAACAAAATTAAAAACGAAAACGAGTCACTTTAAATTTAGTCATATGTTTATTTTTTACCATAAAATGCCTTCCAGACTTTCAAGGAGCTACATTTATAACATGTCCTGATATAGCAGGCCCATGTGAGAAAACATAACGATGTTAAAATATGTCCTTTATAACTATGTGAAAATATATCCAGATATACCAGGCCCATGTGAGAAAATATAACGATGTTATTATATGTCCTCATATAACAGGCCTTATATATGTTAAAATATGTCCAGATATAACAGGCCTATGTGAGAAAATATAACGATGTTGAAATATGTCCTGATATAACAGGCCTATGTGAGAAAACATTACGATTGTAAAATATGTCCTGATATAACAGGCCTATGTGAGAAAATATAACGATGTAAAATATGTCCTGATATAACAGGCCTATATGGTAAAATATGTCCTGATATAACAGGCCTATGTGAGAAAATATAACGATGGTGAAATATGTCCTGATATAACAGGCCTATATGGTAAAATATGTCCTGATATAACAGGCCTATGTGAGAAAATATAACGATGTTAAAATATGTCCTGATATAATAGGCCTATATGTTAAAATATGTCCAGATATAACAGGCCTATGTGAGAAAATATAACGATGTTAAAATATGTCCTGATATAACAGGCCTATTTGAGAAAATATAACGATGTTAAAATATGTCCTGATATAACAAGCCTATATGTTAAAATATGTCCAGATATAACAGGCATATGTGAGAAAATATAACGATGTTAAAATATGTCTTGATATAACAAGCCTATGTGAGAAGATAGAACGATGTTAAAATATGTCCTGATATAACAGGCTTACATGTGCTAATTGTGTGAGAAGACATAACGATGTTTATTTATCTTGCAATATTACTAAAATATAGGACTCGTCCCCTAAAGTGCTAATCGCGCCTATAGCCGTTTTTAGTCTTACTGTTTCTAATTGAAAAAAAATATAATTAATGGGAGAAATGTGCAGTAAATTTCAACAGAACCCAGAGCCTGGCTATGCGACAAGCAGTCAATTGCGCCAGCATGCATTATATATGATGTCATTACTAAGATCATCAATAATCGTGAAGTTATAACATTTAAATGTTAACACCCTAAATGTGTGACTCGCTATCGCGACTCACAACCTTAGGTGGATAAAAATTATACTTTATTTAGGACAAAAAAGTTTGCAAATCTCGCTGCTTAAACACACACTTCTTTCCTAACAACCACGATTTGATCCGCGCATGAATTGTTTTTAAAACAAATCTGGTCGTGGTTAGCGATAAAAAGGTTTAAACATTCCACCTTTCTTTTGAAAAATTAAATAAATGCCACCCATTTTAAAGTTCTGGAGAGACAAAAGTTGAACTGGGTAAAAATAATCTTTGCTATTTGAAAGTTAAAGGAACTCCTTGGGATGTGAATTTGTCAATGCTGACAATTTTGAAAATTTACTTCATATGAAGCTATATATCCTACTCATCCTGAATAAAATACAAAAAACATCAAAAACATCAATCTCAAATTACTGACAACGACGAAACTAGTTTTATTTCCAAGATTGTTATGTCAACAAAACTGCCCTGGATAACCACATGGTTGCATCAATAGCTGCCGCCCTGAACACCTTCCTAATTGGTGTGGGAACGAGATGATCAGCACTGATGGTCTTCTCAACGCTGGGCCGACGACATCAACTTGTGGCCCAATGCTATGCTAGCATTCAACCATCCTTTAGGCCAATACACTGGCATGTTTTGGTTATTGCCGGACTCTTATAAATATTGTTATATTTATCAAGAAATGTTTTTAAAAATCTGAAAAATTTGAAAAAATTGAAATAATTATTTGTGGGATACACTACTTCATTTAAAATTAAAAGCGAAAATGTATGTCAGCATACCGAGTCGCTTTAAAATATAAACGAGTGACGAATAACACATAAGCGCGCTGATGACAGTTTTACTGGTATAACAAGTTGAGCCCCCTGGTGCCGTATTCTCGTACAAGTTACGATAAATCGTAGGATTTGGTTTGGTCGAGATGGCCATCTCGACCAATCCGAAGCCTACGATTTATCATAACTTGTACGAGAAAACGGGCCCTGTTCTGGTATAACTTGTTGACAATTTTGTGGCAGAAGGTTGGCCATATAATATATAATAATATAATGATTATTATAGTATTTCTAAGGCGTTTATTACATCAAAGATAGGTTAGTTAATGAGGTCCTGTAAGTCTGCATAATTAATCATTTTTTTCTATATGAAACTATATTTGATTGTCACCAACATTAAAGCAACACATGGCGATTTCTCGTGCGTGACGGATAAATCTTAATGATTATTATATTATTTCCAAGGTTGTAGGGTATCTTATATGAAAGGTCAGTTAATGAGATCCTGCGGGTCTGTATAATTAGTGGTTTTATTTAAATTTCTACTGTAGGACACATGCCATAAAATGCCATCATATTATGTGGGCCGATTAATTTTCATTTGTTAGATGATCATATTCATTTACTCAGTATGCTACTCGATGCCGAAGCACGTGATAGTTTAGATACTATCTGATCCGCTTCAGAATTTCTCAGAAAGCCTAGTTTTTAATATTTGAATATTTCTACAATTCATCATGTTCAAGTAAGTGGGCCTGTTGCAGTTATAGATTTTTATACATTATTTGTGTCAATCTCACTATTTCAATTACTTTGGTGGTCTATGAGTCCATCTAGATCACCCACAGATAATGTAGAACAATATTTCACTTTTTTAACGCGAAGTTTACCGGAAAAGTATGATTTTTTGTGTCCCTCGTCGAAAAATGGGCCCTCTCCAATAAAATAATATACTAGTATTTAAAATGCACCCCCCTACATGAATGTACTTGTTGAACCTCTTGACCGATAAACCTTTCCCAGGATTTAAGTGATATTTTGCCATATACTAGTATCCTTGTAATGAATAATGTATAATAAAATAACACGTTGATATTGATGATATGTTTTGCTCAGTCTATTGTGCTGAGAACAACTGGTCGAGGGTAAGGGATTTTGTCAAGTTAAAAAAATTCCAAAAAATCGAGAAAAACTCGGAAGTGGGTGGGAGGGTCAAGCCCCAGCTCGGATTTTAATTTTTTTGGGGAAATGTTGTGTTTTTTTGTATTTTTTGTGTTGTTTTCATGTTTCCAAATGATTCCAGAAAAATATAAAAAATGGCTAGGGGGGTGGGTGTTTGGGGTCTGATTAATCCGAGTTTTTCTCGGATTTTTGGATTTTTTTTAATTTGACAAGACCCCTAAGTATAACATACCAGCCAAACTTTCCCAAACTGTGGATCATATTGGTGGGACTTCAGAAATGAGCGTTTAGGGGAGGGTAGAACAATCATACATTTTGAAAACATTGTATGTGAAATGACATTGCTAGCCAACAGTACTCATTTGGGGGAGAAGGGGTGTGGATTTGTTATAACTAATTTATTTTCATGCCTCTCATCTAGTGATGCCTGACACCATAATTATGTGACCCATCTGTACAAAAATCAATCACATCGCACACTATTTTTTCCAGAAAGTATGATAATGTAATATTATAAAAGAGAACTACAAACCATTAGTGATTATTTTTATTCAAACCTAAATTATTGTTTTTTTAACATTTTAAATTCAATTTTTTAAAAAAATAGTAAAAAAAATTAAATTAACATTTTAAGCCCCCATTTCATATTGTTATCATTTAAAATAACATTGAATACATTCAAATAAACCACTGAAAATGTTGATTTTGAAAATAATTTTTTGCAACATATAAATAATTATAATTATTAATAGAAAAATTCAATAACAAAATTTAAAAATTGTTAATATTATGTATATTTTTCTGCATTTCTGCAATTTGCAAAGAATGAGCTATGCGACTGATTACGTGCACATAGGTCACATTAGGCATATTGGATCACAAATTTCATTTAAGCTACACATCTAGCTTGAAAGGGTATATCAAACAATTGCTCAAAGGGTGGTGTATTTAGATATATAATGACATTGTCTATCTCAGCGTGAATGAAAAAGTTGTCTTCCATGGTACAATCAGTTGTTAAGATATCTCTTCAACATTGGCTGTGCAGTTTTACAGGGCTCTGTATACGAATTTCCGAGAGGCGGGATCTTGTTACCATCATTTTGTAATCAATATGTTTCATTATCTATTTCTCACATCACTTTGCTTGAACATGACACCGAAGAATAGTTTAAAGCTCAAAATAGATGATTTCTATTGATAATACCAGCTTTGAAATATGTGTTCATTATACACCGAATCCATAAAGAGAAAGAGGATATTTCTGCCATTGAATGGGAGATTGCTTGGTACATTACACTTGGTTTGGCCATTTGAAAGGCCTGATAGCATCGAAAAGTGGAAGATGAACCATGGAAGAATCTGATTATACATATATCACAGAACGCACCACCAGATTGAGAATATAATCAAAAAATATTTATTTCATTTCGTTAAATATTCAAGCCAGTAACGTTAATCTACTATATTAGCTATATTAGTTAATCTACTATATTCTATGCACTGACCATGTGGTGAATGCTTTTTCAGGCTTTTGTTGGGTTTTTTGTGTCCTATT
The DNA here is from genome assembly GCA_964017125.1 of Flabesymbios commensalis. Classification (NCBI taxonomy): domain Eukaryota; kingdom Metazoa; phylum Annelida; class Polychaeta; order Terebellida; family Flabelligeridae; genus Flabesymbios; species Flabesymbios commensalis. Next base: position 15,386,164 of record OZ024908.1, read on the forward strand.
GTAATGATGTCAAAACTATTTTGGTTTTAGTTATCAAAACTTGTGTCTGCTTGAATACATTTTTATATCAGGTCCTTACGTTGGAGGTGGACATAGCAAGTGATGTCCACAGTATATGGTGTATATGGTGTATATGGTGGTTGATATCCATGATCGGCTCGGATGAATTACTTTCAATGATATCTGTCAGGTTTTTTAACCTAACCTACTTGACCATTTATAGAATGCATAGATGGTTCGAGAAGTACAATACCAAATGTAAACATGTATATTAGCATCTGGTACTGCAAATCCTTCTCGCTGGTGACCTGGTCCACCCTAATAAACATCACATCTGTATGCTCTTGGTAGCTAGACCTAACTGAGTAGCATGATAGAACACTTTTGGTTGAAGAGATACTGCACGGGCATGAAAACCCAGGTACATTTTGATTGACAACTGATAACTATAATTTTCGCGTGACTTGTCGCTTCAGAAAGTTATATAGGCTTGCGTCACCATCCTATTTGTTGTCATAAAGATATACTGACAAAATATGTTAGTAATTAAAATTAAATGATATATAAATTTGTGTAAAATTCTTTTGCTTGACAGTCAAAATAACGGTATAAATGAGCTTCTTATAATTGCTTTTAACAAACTTAAACTGTTAAATTGAATGTGGTTCAACGAAAATTAGCGGTGACTATTTTGAGTTTTGCTCAATTAGTCAGCCCACCTGTTCATGAATGTCCAGGAGCTAGTATTGTAATGGTAATGGCATCAAAGTAGCAAAAGAAACTATTATGATGTCAATGGTCACCCCACATCAATCTCATGGCATAACATAATTGGTTTATTGCAGTAGTATATGGTAAATTGACATCACAGAGGAGATTGTGGCCTTTGTATTTGCTAAAATAACCTCTTGGGCTGGAAGGTTTAATTTTTTTTCAAATTATCTGGGAGTGGTCTAGAAAGATTCAGTGAATATCAGTAGTAGAAATGGTGCATTACAAAATAAAAGTGAGCTAACATTGAAAAGTTTACACAATTGTCATTACCATACACGTAGTTACTGTATTGATACCAATCCATCACCACTAATAATGAATTAATTAGTTATTATAAATAATAAAAAAATAGATTAAACAATGTCATTACCATAGTCACTGCATTGATATCACTCCTTCAACACTAATAATGCATACATTATTATAGAATATCTTAGATAATAATGTTGTCCTAAGTGACATCACCAAGGTTTCCGATAAAATGTCCCTGGGGCTAACAGAGTTAAATAATTATCAGAATTGTCTGGGAGTGGTCCAGCTGGTCTCAGTAACTCTAAGCTAGTCGAGATGGTGTATTACAACAGAAAATTTAGCTGAATTTGCCCAATTTACACAATTTCTTATGTTTGACTATATGCCGGCGGCCATCATTGGCGCCATCTCGAATAACAAAAAAAAATCAGCATTTTTAACTCTACATCGCCCCTCTTGATGACCCCCCCCCCAAGCATGTGCCTAACAGCTGGTATCATCATATATTATCTAGCTTTCAGTATATACCTTGTAAAAAACTAAGCCCTTTTCGTTAGACTGTCTGACTGACTACTGTGGGATAAACTACTTCATTACAAAATTAAAAATCAAAATTGATGTCATCCCACGGAGTCCCTTAAATTCCTACCCATTTTACAAAATCTTCCTGTGCGACAATTTTAATTAGGAAAGTATAATTTGGTATTTTGTCACAGTTTATCGTGTTTGTAGTAATGTTTCAAACTGATTAGCATATGGTACGGTAACTCTACGTATACTATTTTTAGCATATGACAATTCTATGTTTTAGATGTTTTTGTCAGGTGGTAATTCAATGTTTTAGATGTTTTATTATGTGGTAATTCTATGTTCAGATATTTTATGCTATGATAAATCCACATCTTAGACGTTTTTATTATGTGCTAATATCATGGTATAGATGTTTTATCAGACGATAATGTTTTATATGTTTTAGTGTGGGACAATTCTATGTTCAGATGATTTATCATGTGATAATTCCACGTCCTAGATGTTTTATCAGGTGGAAAATCTCTGTTTCATCACCTGTTTTATCGTGTGGGTATTCTATGTTTTAGATGTTTTAGCGTGTGTTTATTCTAAGTTTATATGTTTTATCATGTGACAGTTCAATGTTGTAGATGTGTTATCATGTGATAATTCTATGTTTTAACTGTTTTATCGTGTGGTTGTTCTACGTTTTAGATGTTTAATCGTGTGTTTATTCTATGTCTGTATCTTTTATCATGAGATAATTTATTGTTGTAGATAATTTATCATAATTATGATATTTCTTAGACTGAAAGACAGTCCTCTCACACAGCCCAAGGACTGAATATCTTGGGGCCTTTTGCGAATAATGGCAGCTTGCCAACTCGAGGTGTTGGCAGGTGGCCAGGTCCACTCAGCGACCAGCTTTGGCTTAATCTGAAAAATGCTGAAACTCCCGCCATAGTTTTGATTGAAGGGGAATTCCCACTGACCTGGTTTTTGACCACTGCATTATTATTCAAGCGAGAGACGAAGGCTAGCAGTGTCTACACATGGACAGATGACACTGCTGAAAGAGTGTAGATATTTCTTTGTTTAACTGTTTTATCGGGTGATAATTCTATGTTTATACGTTTTTCATATGCTAATCCATGTTGTGGATGATTTATGTTGTGGTTTAGCTGTTTTATCAGGTGGTGATATTTTGTTTCGTGTGGCTTATCATATGGTACGCCTACTACTATAGCTTGTTCATGGTGGTTCATTATGTGCTACTTGTCCTTTCAGGAGAGTGATGAACGGATGGCTGAAGGCTGAAGAAGGTTATGACAGCACAGATACCGCCTCATGTGACGAAAACTCAAAACTAGACTCAGAACTGAAATCTATATTCCAAGAAACCAAGACCGACTCTCCTGATGACAGTGATGGTGATAGTGATGACCAGACCCACTACAAACATTACAAGCTGGGTGTGTGTATAGCCCTGTGTATGACACTCTGTACAGCCAGCAGTGCCGCGTGTGCCCAGGCATTGGCAGGATTCATTCCAGAATTTGAGCTGAACTTGATCCGTTTCTCTGTATTATTACTCCTAGTCATACCTGTTATATTGGTGAAACAATTAAGCATTAAGGTATCACGACCTTATATCCCATGGCTGGGAATAACGTGTCTCATGTATAACGCCTATAATGTGTTTTACTATGGTGCAGCCATCTACCTGCCATTGTCAGCTGTCGGTGGCATAAGTCGTAGCTTTATGCTCATCATTGTAGCGGTCCTGACTTTGTTCACGTCTAAAGAGTGTAGTTTCCCCATTGTAATCTCTGTGGTGCTCTGTATAACAGGCATGGTACTCATTGCTCAGCCACAGTTTATGTTCCATAATATTTTACCAGAAGCTGAGCTCACAGCGCCCAGATATCAGTCTGTGTGCCTACAAGGCAGTGTCAGTGTCAATGATATCAGTAATACATCAGACACGAGTGTACCTCCACTTGCCTCAAACCCTCAAATCACCTCAGATGTACCTGACACAAATAATGCCCTAGGATACACATTTCTGTTCATTTCATCTTTTGCAGCAAGTATTATCTATTTTGTAGTCAACAGAAAGTTAAGGGATGTTGCTGGACTTGTTGTGACTTTCTGGGTCGCTGTATGGGGCATCATAGTCTCGTTATTACTAGCTCTTATTTTTGAAGACTTTACTTCTCCGAGTAACATAGAGTGTGTGTTATTGGTACTAGGTCATTCACTGGGGGCAGGACTAGGTACAGTAGGTAACCTGACCGCAGTACAGATGATTAGTCCCGTCATCTTGACTCTGGTCGGCTCCTTACAGGTCGTAATATTATGTATAGCACAGTATACCGTAATGGCAGATATATTACCAGGAAAAAGAAATGCTGCGGAAATTGTAGGAGTAGGTACTACATTTATTGGTAATATAACATTTCCGGTTTACACAATATGCTTAAATTGGTATAAAAATAGGAAATGAATGAATAATAAAAATATTATTATGTCTCAGTTGTGTGATTTTTCAATACAAATACAATAACCTTCGGGGTACTACACAAATAGTTAGGCCTACCTTGAAAGCTAGCACGCACCACTTCATCACAAAATTAAAAACGAAAATTAATGGAGTCTCTTCGAATCTGCCGCTGTCAGGATGAATGAAAATGCGCTAAACTCCATGAATGTCAATGGACACTGATAACATAAGACGTTGAACCCAATGTTGGGATAATATTGGTCCATCGTCTGCGACGCTGACCCAACATTTACCCAACTTTGGTCAACGTATCGCGTTGTGCTGGGAGCACTTTCGGACATCATTTACTTCACTTGACTGACAGCTTTCCGATATAGGCGGGGGCGGGGGGGGGGGGGGGGGGGGTTGCGGGGGAATGGAAATCGCCACAATTTTTTTAAAATATGCAGCTCAAGAGGGGGTGGGGTTAAGGACCTATCTGACACCCCCCCCCCCTGTGCATGCCCCTGAGTCGTCACATGAATGCTACTATTGTCTTTAACCCTGTATCACCTATACCCAGCAAACACGAGAAGTCGACCCAATTATGGGTTAATGTTGGGCCAACGTTGAAGACGGTGGGCCAGCATTCACTCAATATTGGGTCAACGTCTCATGTTTGCTGGGTATGCACGACTTGACACATACACTTTACAATACAATTTGTCATTTAAAGCAGCCCCTCGGGATAACATCAATTTTCGTTTTTAGTTTAGTAATGAAGTAGTGTATCCCCAAGATCATGATTTTATTTTTTTAAGGATTTTTATATTTTTAAAAATATTTTTTATCAACATTTCTATGAAACCGCTTAAAACCCAAACAAACTTTTTGTATACCTAAACACTTGCTAAAGGACGGTTAAATGTTCCCACAGCATTGCGCCACATCGTGATGCCGTCGGCCCGGCGTTGGGCAGACAATCAGTGTTGCAGGTGTATCACCTCATGTCCTGGCTATAAGACACCAATTAGCGGCGATTGCTTTGATCTCCTCGTCCATGACGTGGGAATATGTGGTGTAAAGTTCTGTATATTGCTGACTTGTTTTGTTTACATGGCAATATACGACCTGGAAATTTAACTATTTCACTCTTTTTCGGTGCTTTTAAATTGTTTTTTTACTTTTTTGTATTTTTAGTTCAGATCAGTAGGCTATATAGCTTCATATAAGTTAAATTTTCAAAATTGACAACATTGAAAATGTCTCATCCCAAGGGGTTCCTTTAAGATATGTACTTGGGTATTTTACCAAATCAAACAATTTTTCTTCGATTGGAGGGGGTAGGCTACATAATGCAGAAAGAGACGTGGCACAATCGTTAGAGCGTGGCGCTTTGCCAATGTCACTGCTTAAAACCCCGCTTGGTACCGGATTTTCAGAGAAATATAATGTTTCTCCCCTCTCAATATTGGGACATTTTTCAGAGAAATATGATGTTTCTCCCCTCACGATATTGAAACATTGTTTTGATGTTTTGTCCTTGGGCCAGGTACTTCACCCTCACATGCTTCACTTGATTCAGGTGTAAATGAGTACGGTCAGTGCCTGGTAGTGGAAAGATAGCAATGTGACGATAAGTTGATTGTGCCGGAATGGCTGCAGGACCATGTGACCTAGCGGATTCGGCATGGGTCAACCATTACATTATTGAAACTGATCCAGAAATATTTTTCCTAAATCTAAGCCCATATCTGTATATGTTTCTAATCAAATAACTATTATTTATATATGATAAAAAATAAGATAATCACTAAATATGTTGTACCTTAAGCCGGTAAAATGATGACCATGTTGTCACATGCTAAAATATAGCATTACTTTCTTGATTGTTGGCTCCTCAGGTCTCCACAAATGTGATGTGTGACGGCATGTAATAGTCACTAGGTGGCTCTGTGTGAGCTTAGTCACTAGGTGGCTCTGTGTGAGCTTAGTCACTTGGTGGCCCTGTATGTGCTTATAGTCACTAGGTGGCTCTGTGTTGGCTAGATTTTAATCCTCAGAGGATTGAAGTGGTCTCGTTACCGCGATCAATAACTTCAAAGGACTAAAAATTAGTTGAATCTGCTGAATTTAAGTAAGAAATGTATATGCTTATCGCCAAATTGATACATAGTCTACATAGTTAATTGATCACAAATTGCACGAATCAAATACACAATAAATAGTAGGGCCTATGCCAGCCAGAATGGGAGGTATGTATAGCCATAGATATAAGCTCCTCCTGAGCAGTGATGAACTGATCTGCATTTTTAGTGCAGATGTTCTTGTTGGTATGATAGTACAGTAGTATTCTAAAAATAAATTATTATTATTAATAATTTAGGTTATTATAGTGATTATGAGAATTATAACAATGCTGTTGGAATTACAATAATGCTGTAAACTGACATCTTCAAATCTGAAAAAGGGGCTTTTTATGTAGATATGAAACCGGTTTAAAAGGTGTATGGTCGATAAATGGCGTTTGGAGTTCTCAAAGATCAGCGTGATTGACCAGTTTAATTTTAAAAACCGAAAGGCGATTTCCAAAATCCAACAGTTACTGTAGTGAGCGGATATTTTTTGACTTCATCTGAGATGTGCTCATGCCTGACTGGTTATTAACAACTTTGTGTAGCTGCTATTGTAGTCTCAAAAACTGGCCAAAGTTAATACTAAATACCGATGACTCAGAACAAAGAGGTTATATCGATAACCTCCTTGTTCAGGGCTACAAACGCTGGCCGTCGTTGCGACCGCACCACCATTGAATTGATCTCTAGCTCATGAATATATAACCCCAGCAAGCAAGGAACGTTGACATGATGCCGCTTTAATGTTGAACCAGCATCGTAGACCAGTGTGAGATGATATATTTTGCCACATTTGACCAGAGTCAATAATAGGCGGATTTTGTCTGTTACCCGCCCAGCCCAGAGAAAGCAGTGGCGTATCCAGAATGTGCAAGAGGAGGGGGCGTAAGCCGCATTTTGGCTGAAAAAAGGGGTGTTAGCTTCACTTTATTCCAAAAAATGCACGAAAATGCAATATCAAGTGGGGGGGGGGGATACACTTTCCGCTACTGGAAAGTTTACTTTTTCATTTTTGATAGTGAATCATGTAACCTACTAGGTTGGACATAGGTCTAGGCTAGACCTATGTCCAACTCAAATCGTCAAGGACAGCGCTGATATTCTCAAAGATCGCAAATCTCTCACTGGTAGAAGGGAAGTTCCCAGTTGCCTTCAAAATTTTTCATGTGACACCACTATTAAAAATATCACTAGATAGAAATGCAATAAACAATTTTAGACCTGTATCTGGGTTAGATTTTGTTTCCAAATTTATTGTGAAAAATCCAGCTTGTTCATTCAAAAAACTTCTCGAATATCTGTAATTCGGCTTTCTATCATATTCGCGATATCAGTCGCACTCGAATACATCTGAATAAAGCTAAGTGCAATTTATCTGACCAATGCTCTGGTGGGGTTGTTTATTGACAAGCACGAGGTGATGACTCAGTACGCTGTATTAATTCTTGGCCAGACTCCTAGACTCGACGGTAGCCCAACATTGAAACAGCATTGTCTCAGTAGGCCTACCATGTGTTCATTGGGTCTTCCAAGCAGACATGATATGTTGAACCAATGTTGTTTTATTGTTGGGCCTGCGTCCTAGACGTTGGCCCAACATTAAAACAATGTCGAGTCAACGTCTCCCTTTTGCTGCACGGGCATAATGTATATTCACATAAAGTTACCTGCAGATGGGCAGGCTGACTACTGATAGTTGGTCAGCCATTGAAATCCCCTGTCGTCATCATAGCGTAAAATACACAGCTTTACAAGTAGACCTCACACGTGTAACACTAAATATTGACCCATGAAGAGTTGCCAAGGGCCGGGGAAGCTTTTCTCCGTACTTATTCCTCCTGATTTGTGGTGATTTGTA
>OZ024908.1:15394374-15689374 GCA_964017125.1 Flabesymbios commensalis
CGCACCAAAACCAGAGATAATATAAGTCTTATAACTATAAATAGTAGGAAGACATTATTTGTAGTGTGTAGTTACTTTATCAGTGATTTTTTGGATCGAGAAGCAGATATTTACATACTATGGCGATGCCGCTTATCTTTATGTAATATTATTATCAGGTATACATTTCCCAATATAACCTGTTCTGTTACACACGCAATGCCGCCTATGTGAATTTAAGTGTAGTTATCATCTGGAACACATAAAAACAGTCTTTATATATTATTGTTGTCATGTATTTTTTCACATTATGAGCTTATATGAGCTAAGGTGATGCATTTCTAGAAAAGAGATCCGTAGTTTACAGTTTCATCGTGAGATCAGAAAGCGAGGCAGATAAGAATGTATATATGCTGAATAATTAACGGTGATCTGTGAAAATACCTGAGTAAATAATGTAGAATCCCTTCAATCCCCAACTCATCCCTCAAGCCTGAGTAAGCAGGTGGCAGTGACAGCCTCAATGTTTTCTGTAACGTTTTATATTGATTCTCATAATACTGGTAGACCTACACTGTTTGTATCTCTCAACTCGTTCAGTGCTGAATTATTCTATCAATCGGTTCATTTATAGTAATTGCAAGAAAATGTCCACGGCGAAATGCACATCAATATTCGTTAATTAGGATTGTTTTAACTACTGCATTATTATTCAATGGACTGTAATTATGTTTTTTTAGCTTCAGCATTAATGGTCATAGACATTTTTTTTAACCATTTGAAGATTGCATTTTGGTTTACTGTTGGGCCAGACCAACATTTAACACATGTTGCGTGTACGTCTCATGGTTTCTGAGTTATATTTGTCAGCCATAGAGTTAACGGTATATGGTAATCAACTACAGTCTCCTGATAAGGTTTATATAAGGTTACATAGGCTGATCTCAACTACAATACAAACAAATCAAGAAAAAAATTAAAAGCTCTGAAAAAGACTAAACTAGTTTTATTTCTAAGTTGTATACTGCCATGTAAACAAGAGTGAGTACATTTTACAACACTTTTTGCCACAAATATCCCCCGTCTCCGACAAACCATATGAAAGACACCACCCTTAATACTTGGTGTCTTAAAATGAGGACATGGGGGGGAATAAAACACATAAAACCTATATTATTGTATTGTCGCTATACAGATTTGCTTCTTTGTGTGGACATTTTTCTGACATTTTTTTCTCTTTTTTCTTGAACGAACGGTGCCATTTTGGGCATTTACATGCGGAACTGCCCTCCTGATGTTTTGAATCTTTTGGATCTGAAACCGAGCACGCTACTTCTCTGTCATGGTACGCCCTCCTCGCACTGGGCGCTGACTGACTCTGTACGGAAGACAAATTACCAGTGACAGTGTGGTCAGGTGTTTGATTAATGATCACTCTCTCCCAGTAAACACGAGACCAACCCTTTAACCCACGATCCCGATTATATTCGTTTTCTAGTTTTTTTATAAGCGCATTCAATACCAGCTTTTGGACATGCTAAGGATAAAACGTGACATTAATCAGCAAAAAATCAAAATCGTAGACCCCCATTTTGTCAAATTTTATGCTTTTCGTCCACTTAAAGTTGTGGATCGCTTCAGCAAGACGCAACTTCAAGTGAGTAGAATTCAATTGAATAATTTCATTAAATAAATAGAATGATTTGGCGGTTAAAGACTTAAGCTAATGTTGTTTCAATGTTCGCCCAGCGTCGCAGACTGCGGGCCAACATTGAATCAACTTTGGCTCAACGTCGCGTGTTTGCCGGATCACTGACTGACAGCTGTCAATCACTGCAGCGAGCACGTCAGCCACCACCCCACTCCCCGATATCTGTATCAACAAGGACCCTGACGTGTGTATGTTTTTGGGACCACAATGTTTTTCAAGCTGCAAAGTTTCAATACTTGAGTACGTGGGGATCGTCCATGACCTCAAATCACCAAGGCTCGATTTTATAATTATGTTCCTAGATGTTTTTTGTTCTGGTGGGTTCAGGAGTTGCACGAGTTTGAGCGTAAGCAGAAGTCCCAATTAAATAGTTTAGTTTTGGTCACTGTGTGGCGTGTTGTCATTGAAAAGAGTGTAACAGGAGTCCGAACCTTGTAGTTCAGCCTTTGGTCACTGTGTGGCGTGTCGTTAGTGCAAAGAGTGTATTGAGGTTGTTGTCTTCTGATTTATTTCGCCATATCCACATGAGGTTCCGCTTGTCCAGTTGAGCATATATATTCACAAAAGTGGCCATGCACACCATTCATTAATTCATTAATTCATTAATTCATTAATTCATTAATTCATTAATTCATTAATTCATAAATTCATTCATTCATTCATTCATTCATTCATTCATTCATTCATTCATTCATTCAATCATGCATGAAAATCTTCTGCTTCGTCTTTCTTTTTTTCCAAGTGAACAAACTCAACAACGGTAATACGTTTTCACCTTAGCCCATTACATGTCATAGAGTTTTACCATAGTTTTATTCACAGCGAGATGGGATCTCCCATCTCACTGTGAATGAAAATTACCTAATTTAAAAAATCCTGAAGTGTGGTGTATCAAATTAAAGCCCCAAAAATGCTAATTTTAATGGATATCCGATCTCTATTGAATAGTTTTTATTCAAAATCAGTCAGATAACACTTATAAGTATGTGTGTCACTAGCAGTTATCTTTATGTTTAAAGTCTTGAAATCCCCCCTCACCAATCAGCATGATCTTTCCAGCCCATGGCTGTGACTTATTGGTGTGAATTTAATAGGCTACACAAGCATTTTTTATAATGGTGAACGATGAATGATTAGCATTTTGTCACGGATGTCACAAATGGACAATGTTTCCACAAGGAATTAAACCTTCGAGCGCTATGAAGCACGGCTATGGTCGTTTTTAATTCGTTTGATTGGCCGATCCAATCATTGTTATTGAGAACGAAAATTATAAAAATTGATTCAGAGGATGTCATGCTTTGCATTAAAGGAGATTATAATCTATACAAAACATTTAAAACAACATAGTTAATGGTTTTCGTTTACCAGCTTTACACTTGTTTTTTTATCCGGGCTTTAACTCTTACAACGCTGAAATATGTTTGTATATTTACCATGGAGACAAAGGGTTTTTCAATTTGAAATCATCATAAATGTCTTAGTTAGCTCTTTCCGCTTCATTTTAATACCTATGTAATGGGTCTACGGCCACTTTACATATTTTTAATGTCGCATTGTAACGTTACTTCTGGGCGTGTCACTTCAGTAGTAGATACAAATTATAGGAGAGGGAAACTAACAAGCTAAAAACATCCGATGTTTAGTGGGAAATGTCCCTGATATTGGTGTATTGTATCGTGAATATATACTGGACATAATACAATAACGGAGTGGGCGTGGTCTGGAGTAGAGAATACTTGGGCCGACATATCTAACAAAGCAATCCGTCACATTGTAACGTTTCTTCTCACTGGGCGTGTCAGGGCAGTAGAAGACACAAATTATAGGGGAGGGAAACTAACAAGCTAAAAACATCCGCCCTGTCATCAACATTCTATCGGGATTGAGATCAATGACAATAGATCAGTGCATGCCCCCTCCCTCCCCCAGTCCAGTAAACTTGAGACGTCGCTCCAATGCTGGTTTACTGTTGGGCCAGCGTCGCAGAGGGTTGGTCAATATTAAAGCAGAATTATGTCGACGTTCTGTTTTTAATAGTAGGCTAAGTAATATAATATGTCAGGCATTCAACTGCGTCAGAACTGCACCAATTTTTTAAGTGCGGTCAGCATCGTAGACGCTGGAGCAGCATTGAAATTGGGTATAATGCCTGATGGCGGGTCATTATTACACACATTTTGGCAACATTTTAGGCTCCAATGATTCTTTAAGACGTGTCGTGCCGTTTCACGTCCACACAATTGTAGGCCTACGTGTAACCTTTGAATAATTATGCTTAGTAAAAATAGTAAATCTTTATTTACTGAGGGTAGCTATCTGAGCAATGTTCGTCTGACACTGTATAGTAAGCCTATCACATACAAAATCAATTATTGGCAATAATAGGCCTAATCATTGCTGAATTATTTTCCATATTAAAGAAATATCAAGATATACGTTTATATATATACGATAGATTCGTTTTTAAGAAACACCCCATCCTCATGATAATCTAAAGATCAAATCACACTGACCCTTAAAGCGTTACATTCAAACAAATTCACCCACTTGAAGTTGTGTCTCGTACCGCGATTCACAACTTCAAGTGGGTGGAAATTACTCATATTTGCTTAATTTGAAACAAAACAATTATATAAAATAAATATAAAAGTATAAAGGACAAAGAATGATATGTTGGCACTAATCTGTGTGTTGAAAGTTTGAAATTCAAGGTATTCTGAGCCTGCAACCTAAATTTCGGTAATGTAAAAGTGCAAACCTAATTGAACTACGATACAAAATTACCTGGATATAATAGATTAGCGGTGTATTATTTACTAATCTATCAAGTACCTATTCATGTTAATAGCGTATTTGTTAATATATACAATATCATTTTTCTTGCCCCTCTAACGTTAACTTTACGTAACTTAGGGTGCAGAGGGTCATGTTAATAATTACAGGTTTCCATCACAAAGGGTGACGGCAGGTTAACAGTGGTTAACGGCGCCCAGCAGTGTAATGTCAGAAAGGTGACAACAGTAAAAAGATAGGTGTGAAACCTCTGGGTCAGCACCATATGCTGATAGTAAAAAGTAACTGTCATAGATCTGCATATCCTCTATGCGACGCATAAATACATATTACCAACTACTCAATCAGCGACATGCCTTATGCCTAATTTTATAATTATTACATCATTTTAGGGGTATTCATGATATTCATACTTATTAGAGATGTCATACATTTATAAAGGCTATGATAGGTTAAAAACGTACTAGAGCGATCTGAGAGAAATCTGTATTCCATGAAAAAAATAGGTGTTTTGTAATTCACATAATATTAAATAAACAATACACGTGATTATTAAATAATTAAATGAATCAAGTATTATAGCAAAATGAATGGATGAATGAATGAATGAATGAATGAATGAATGAATAAATGAATGAATGAATGAATGCATGAATGAATGAATGAATGAATGAATGAATGAATGAATGAATGAATGAATGAATGAATGAATGGATGAATGAATGAATGAATGAATGAATGAATGAATGAATGAATGAATGAATGAATAAATGAATAAATGAATGAATGAATGAATGAATGAATGAATGAATGAATGAATGAATGAATGAATGAATGAATGAATGAATGAATGAATGAATGAATGCATTGATAAGTGGATGGATGGATGGATGGATGGATGGATGGATGGATGGATGGATAAATGAATGACTGAATGACTGAATGACTGAACGACTGAATGACTGAATTACTGAATAAATGAATAAATGAATAAATGAATAAATGAATAAATGAATGAATGAATGAATGAATGAATGAATAAATGAATGAATGAATGAATGAATGAATGAATGAATGAATGAATGAATGAATGAATGAATGAATGAATAAATAAATGAATGAATGAATGAATGAATGAATGAATGAATGAATAAATGAATGAATGAATAAATGAATGAATGAATGAATGAATGAATGAATGAATGAATGAATGAATGAATGAATGAATGAATAAATGAATGAATGAATGAATGAATGAATAAATAAATGAATGAATGAATGAATGAATGAATGAATGAATGAATAAATGAATGAATGAATGAATGAATGAATGAATGAATGAATGAATGAATGAATGAATGAATGAATGAATGCATTGATGGATGGATGGATGGATGGATGGCAAATAAATGAACGACTGAATGACTGAATGACTGAATGACTGAATTACTGAATAAATGAATAAATAAATGAATGAATGAATGAATGAATGAATGAATGAATGAATGAATGAATGAATAAATAAATGAATGAATGAATGAATGAATGAATGAATGAATGAATAAATGAATGAATGAATGAATGAATGAATGAATGAATGAATGAACGAATGAATGAATGAATGAATGAATGAATGAATGAATGAATGAATGGATAGATGGATGGATGGATGGATGGATGGATGGATGGATGGATGGATGGATAGATGGATGGATGGATGGATGGATGGATGGATGAATGAATGAATGGATGGATGGATAAATGGATGGATGGATAGATGGATGGATGGATGGATGGATGGATGGATGGATGGATGGACGAAAGCACGAATAAGAAGTAAACAAACGATAGTACGAACAAGCGTTAACAAATGCAATATTATGAAGACGTCAGTTAGTGTTATTATACTCATAATTGACTCTTCTGCGGTCAGTTACCTGTTTGTGTTTTTCTTCATTTAAAGCTTGAATTGCCAACGCAATTTCTAGCTTTAAAAGAAAAAAATATGTCTATTTATGAAAGGCAGACATCTCCCAAATCAAATTATTGGATTAACTGGATATTTATCACAAATAGTTTTATCAAATTTCTGTGACATTTTGTTTGCCTTGAAATTTGCGTGAAAACAATATATAACTCTGATCCTAGCGGCACAATGGTTCACTATGAGGATGAACCCTCGCTCAGCCAATATATATACGTTTTCAAGCACTTTGCACTCAGAGGGTTGATCTAGTGAGGACCGCGGTGAGTGTAATTATACTCATAATTACTCATCAGCGTATCCTCGTGATTTGAGCCTGTTTAATCACCGTCATTATCAACAGCTTTATACTGTTGTTTCATCGCTGGGTATTTTCAGTTAACCCCTTCCTTGCGGCACCCTATAAGTACCACGGCGCAACATAAAATAAAACGTTTATCTTTAATAACAGAGTAGGCTTACTATATATGCATCTATAAATGTTATGTACAATAATGTAAAACTGTTCAAATATTCATACATATTCTAAAAAATGATCATGTTTTGTCGTAAATGTATTGAAGTGTCAAAGCAATATATTTGTTTATTTCTGTATCACTTTATGAATTTAAATGTAATTATATAAATTAAAAAAGAATGACATTTATTTCAAATTTAGTTGAATAATTTTAATTTACTTCAAATGTTTTCACAACTTTTGAAGGTCACAATCCTGTTCAGTCTTAAATTTAATGACTGACTGCGCAGATGTTTATTTCTAAATAGGTGCTGATTATGATGAATCAGATCACAAGACAGTTAAGTTAGGGCGCTGGACGAGCCATTGTTACCTGACACAAGTGTGTATAATTAACACAGTCAGCTGGCTCATCACTCAGGTGGCTTGACTCTTAAAGCGCGGAATTTGTTTAATGTAAACCATGGAGACCAAAGGGTTTTATTCAATTCAAAATCAGCATAAATGTCTTAGTTAGCTCTTTCCGATTCTTTTGAATACCTATGTTATGGGTCTACAGCCTTTAGAAATATTATCAGTCTTTCAGCGGGGGGATCGCTATAGACGTCAGAATCTGACGTCTACAGACGTCAGATTCTGACGTCTAAAGTCGCTCCCCGCGCTGTGAGGGTTAACCTCTTAACTCTACAAGCAACACATTGAGGTAAAAATTGATAAATTAATAAATGTGTTCATTTAAATTAAATAGCAAAAAGTTATCATTGCTAATTAAATATATTTACAATAAGTACCATACAGATGGTAAATAAAACAATATTGGAATATATCATATGTATTGCCTGTAATGCGTAACACACAATAGTTGAGGATCAGATGTGCATACAAATAAGCATTATTATGATTTAAGGTTACAAGTAAGACACAAAAATTACAGAGATATCATCCCCAGCCAATAGAAACAGTGATCTAATGCTGGCCGAAAGTTTGTACATTTAGGGAAATAACTTTTTAAATATAAAGCTTTGTATCTACTTTATTATCATATGCCCACTATAGATATATGTTATCACAGTTTAGATACCAGATGAAATTTGGACTGACTTAAATACAAATATAGATGCAGTTTGGACTAACTTAAATACAAATATAGTATTTTTCGGCCACTTTTTAACAAAAAAAAACCTGTTACTTTTGCGTCTTTGCCACGATCGTACTTTTACTTTCAGAAGCCTTAGCACTACACTGATGACGGGACGTATTGTTATATTTAAATCCTTATTATAAAATCACAGGAATAAAGTGAACCAGGAAAACGCTATTGACTCTGCCACTCGTTATTAAAATGTATGTCAGAGTCAATGGTGTTCTCCCAGCCATGTTGTATGGTATACTCGTGTGACAGTTTGACAACATGACAGTTTATTGAAGAGACTGTCTGAATAAAACCTGCAGCCTAATCGTAGAATAACAGACCTCTGACTTGACGTCTGATGTAAGAAACACGATCCCACTGTTAGCTCAAAACCATGTGTGTGCTACGTGTAGCATACATATAGTTCTTCTAACGTTTTCTATAACTAGACTTGATCGGATCTTGGGTCATGCTTCAAACGGGTTAGCACTTTATTTTAATGGATATTTTATTTTAATTTTCTATTTTAATCCATTATTATTTTTAAAATGTAGCATAGTTATTTCCATAGGAAGAGTTAATTTTTTTTTATAAAGATCACGGAGGAAACTCTAATGATTTACGACATATCTGAAATCGATCATCTGTACCGTTGTCGTTTTCATTCTAAACAGTTTTAATTGCGTGAATAATTTACGTTTTGCATGCAAAATATTCGCCGTGAATATATTTGATAGATTTATACTTCAACGGGATGTAAATCAATCATTGTAGTAGGGCCTACGATGTACATGTTTTGGTTGTTATTGGGGCTGTATAGTAGGCCTATTCCAGGCTTATTGGGTTACGCCGGTCAAATCTAAACAGCCTCTGACGAATCCCCATGCAATAAACACTTGATGTTAAGACAATATTAGTTTAATGCTGGGCCAGCGTCAAAGACGGTGAATCAACATTGGGCCAGCACTTATTAATGTGTAGTTGTTACTGGGTTATTTTTCTAAGTGATTAACGGGGCCACATATAGTCCTCAAAACAAACCATGATCCGATTTGTGATCCTGTTGTGAGGCTGTCAGACCTATTATATATACAGTTATACAAAGTACATCTATCTATAGCACAAGTTGGATTGACAATATGAAAAATCTCAGGCTTTATATAAAGCTGACGTCTTGTCATAATTATCACAAAATTCAATCATGAAATGATTTTCTCTTTCCAATTTGTTTAATTATCAAACGGAATTTTGTATGAATTCGAGAGACATTTGAAACACGAGCTTTTCAATCTCAGGTGCCAGATTTAAAAAAAAAACTTGTTTTCCTAATCGCTTAAGAGGTGAACGTTTCATGTCATATTACCAATCATCACACACTCTCCCAGTACTTAGTAGTACTTGTGAAGTTCGTGCTGATACATTATATGTTTGTGCTTGGTAAACTCATATGAAGGTTATTCAAAAAAATAATAACCGGAGCTATAAGTCACTTATCTGCACAAATACAGGCTCATAGGCTCAAGCTGCATCTCCTGAGGATGGTGAGATCATATAGATGGCACTGCCCTCCAGACACAGGATTCGAACCCTGGCGGTCTGATGCCTAGTACACAATCTATCAGTCGCGGATACTTACCGCAATATACTAAACTGAGAATAAACATTTTAACACCGAGATAGGAGGACAAATACCGTACTTCGTCGTGACAGGCGGTAGTACTAACTATGAAGTATGGCGTCTATAACACGTTAAAGGGACCCCGGTAAAAGCACCGAAAAAGAGTGAAATAGTTATATTTCCAGGTCGTATATTGCCATGTAAACAAAACAAGACAGCAATATACAACACTTCACACCACATTTTCCCACGTCTTGGACGGGGAGATCAAGGCAATCGCCGCTAATTGGCCGCTAATTGGTGTCTTTTAGTCAGGACAAGGGGGGATACACGGCAACACTGTCAGCCCCCAAAAAAGTGATCTCGGTCACCGCACAAGTGATCTTAACCACAAAAGAAGCCATCACAGTCACTTTGAAAATCCTCTCAGCCACACAAAGGTGATCTTGGCCACAAACAAACTGATCTTGGTCACTGAAGATGTGATCACAGCAACTTTGTAGTGGCTGAGCTAACTTTTAAAGTGGCTGTGATCACGTCTGCAGTGGTCAAAAGCACTTTTGTAGTGGCTTAAATAATATTCAAAGTGACTGTGATCACTTTTCCGTGGCCAAGATCACTTTTGAGGTGGCTGTGATAATGTTCAAGGTGGTGGTCATCACTTCTTCAGTGGTCAAGGTCATTTTTGTAGTGGTTTAGATAACTTTTAAAGTGGCTGTGATCACTTCTTCGGTGGTCAAGATCACTTCGCAGTGGCTTAGATAGTTTTTTTAGTGTCTGATACCAGGAAACACCAGTGGCCAAGATCACCGTTGTTATGGCTGAGATCACTTTTTAAGTTCCTGTGATCATTTCTTCATTGGCCAAGATCACTTTTGTAGTGGTTAAGATAACGTTTAAAGTCGCTGTGATCACTTCCTCAATGGCCAATATCACTTTTGTAGTGGCTAAGATAACTTTTAAAGTGCCTGTCATCACTTCTTTTCTGTCATCACTTGGGTAATAGTCTGATATATTCGTTCAAGAAAGACTGGCAGACAAGGATATGGGCATCTGCAGCTCACTAGTGAGTACATAAAAGGTCAACAAATGCACGGCAAACCATAAACATGTAGCCATGAGCTGATGTGAATTTCAGTTTATTGTGTCTAGATGCATTCATAATCCCGATACTGATGTCCTATCTATCCATGAAATTATGATTAATTGACAAGTATTTACAAGCGTCTTGCATTTAGTGGATGTGATCGATTCTGTCTACACATTAGAAAGTATTACAGTAGGCTGATGCTGAAGCTCAATGAACATTTGGAAAAATTCCCACTGAATAGACTTGAATAGATTAGGATTATGCAACAGTGGAATATTTTACATGTCAAATATTCACCCCTGGCACACAGCTAATCTATAGATGGCTAAATGCTAACAAAATACCTTTTCACAGATGAAAAAACTGTTCTTGTTCTGCATGATCACAGGTGAAAAGCTGATCTTGCTCTGCAAGAACTGCTCTTGGGAAAACATAACGGTGATGGCCTATGCAAGTAATTCAATGGCGTCGGATATAAAATTAAATTGGTGTAATATTGGGTCAATCACATTAAGTAAAGACCATGTATTGAGCCAATCAAATTTATATCTGTTCCTATGGTTATAATGACTGGATAATCAATTATAACAGATATAGGAAATGGCTCAATCACATAATATTTACTGGAAAGTTATGTTAGATTATTATAGAAAAAGTGTGCTGTTGCTACTAATTTTTCTTTCAAAATGATTTTTAAATGTAAAGTACATTATCTTCAGTCATCCAAAATATGCAATTTTGTGACACTGTTGGATTTTAAGAATATAAGTAATTCAACCAAACGGATACATGTACCATTTGAACTTTCATATTCATACTTGTATTTTCACCACTTTATTCCACAGCTACATCTCAAGACAAAGATGACATATTGCAAAAATTGGATTTTAAAATTGCTCTGATCTACCTCCAATTCATTCTAAATAATTCCGGGCCGAACAGTAACATAATTGCAGAGTGGGACCCTTGCAGTCATAAATGGGAAAAAAGGATGGACAGTACGTTCTTTTGTGATTTGAAGGTGATCAGGTCTTTTTACGGAGACATCGACCAAAGATTGACGAGGATGATGATGACAGTGATGACCAGCCCTATCAGAATCAGGATGGAAGTGACAAAATGGACGAGATCAATGTAGGCGAAAGTGATTGCGACGACGCCAAAATGTTATCAATTTCATCAGAATAGTTACATAAATTTCTAAGCTTTCAATAAAACAAATCAATATTGATTAAGGTCGAATTGCGCTGTGTTTGTACTCAAATTGACATTGACTTGGCCTTTTCCATTGAACTCTGAGTGTCACGAAATTAGGTCAAAAGCGTCGGGGAAACACGGAAATATAATATTGGACATAAGGATTATCCAAATCGACTTGGTGGTGGTTACAGAGATATGATATTTTGTAGTTCTCACGCGGTAAATTATGTCAAACTGGAGAGTTAGAGGTAACCATGGTAACACTTACAAAAATGGCACCACAGTAATCGCCTCATGATTGATGATAAATGTTGTCAGAAATATCGGTAACACGTATTTTGACGTTTTAAATAAAACAATATTGATTAATGTCAAATTTTGTTGTGTTTATGCACATTTTGACCTTGAAATTGACCTTTGACCTTGACCTCTGACGGTACTGAAACTATGTCAAGCGGGTCAGGGATGCGTGAAAATGTAATAATGGCCATTTAAATTATCAAATCAGCTCAGGGGTTACGGAGAAATCGTAATTTGTAGTTTTCACTCCTTAAACATGTCAAATAATAGTAAATTTAGTGGAACTGGAGAACTGGAGGTAACATCACAATAATGGCCCTACACAGTAATCGCCCCAGGTCTGACACTTAAGACCGCCGGTTTTATAAGCCCCACAGTATACCACAACAGGATATAAGGTCGACAAAAGGTATAAAATTTTGCAGATAAATGACCCTATCCCAGGGACTAATTGTCTGCCCAACGCTGGGCCGACGGCATCAACATGTGGCCCAGTGCTTTAGGAGCATTCAATCGTCCTTCAGCATGTGTTTAGGTATACAAAAAGTTTGTTTGGGTTTTAAGCGGTTTCATAAAAATATTAATAAAAAATATTTTTAAAAATCTAAAAAATCATGATCTGTGGGATACACTACTTCATTACAAAACTAAAAACGAAAATTGATGTCATCCCAAGGAGCTGCTTTAAGTAGAGGTGTGAACACATTACAGATGTAACTTATCTGTGAAGGATCAGTTGATTGTCAAGTAAATATTCAAGTCAAGTTAATATGCAGGTCAAGTAAATACTCAAGTTAAGCAAATACTCAAGTGAAGTAGATACCAGGCTTTGGGCGAAAACTGGACAAAAATACTCGAGTACAAGTACAAGTACATGAAAAAATCACGAGTACAAGTACAATCCTGGATTTTTTCAAAGTACTCGAGTACAAGTACAAGTACTTTGTAAAGTATTTGTGTACAAGTACTAAGTACTTTGGATGTAAGATCTAAGTAATTTGATGAAATTTATTAAATAAATAATTGATCAAAATATGTTATTTTATGCACATGTGTCTTGATATATAGATTATACGTGTGATAAAAATAACTTTACATAATTCTAGGTGAAGAGAGCAGCATGTTTCGTTAAGATAACTTGTTTGTGTTTAAAGCTTTATATTACATTGAACAGGAAACACATCACTGTTGTATTTTTTTTTAAATGTATTACAGAGAATATTATATTCCGCTGGTTTAATTTCATAAAATGTAAACATATTCATTCACATTGAGTTGGCCAGCAATACATATCTCTGGGTGAACGGAAATGTCAGGAAATACTTGGCTGGGAAGATTCTAAATATGAGCGAAAGAACAGTGGCTTACGTCTCAACACATCAATACAAATGATAATATTTCAATTTTATCACCTGGATTATCATGAAAAGCAAATGTTACTGAAAGAAACTAATTGAATTTATTCTCGTCAGCTATATTTATTTGGTATATCAACCACTAACATGATTTGTAGTGGGGGGGAGGGGGTGGTGAGCATTCCACTTGACGTTTGAGGCTTTGATTTGTGAATGGCCTGCACTGGGCGCTATGCACGGCTTTCAGGGCGACAGACAGAGGTGGAAAATAGCTGTAGATGTGAGAAGTCAACCGGATAATGTAAAGTGAAGGCAGTGTGAAACGACATACAGGTCTTAATCAAATGACAAAACGCGCCCTAGAAAAACACCAGTAAATACCGTGATACCTATATCTTAACACAAAACACCAGCTCAATGCCGGGCCAATGCTCGACAACCGTCCGGGACAGTGGCCTAGCATTAGCCAGGTATTAAGCTAGGATATCGGGATAGTTCTATACTTGTCTGGGGTGATCTCAATTACCGCTCGTGACACCACACTCTCTACTTTACACTTCGTCATCAACTATGCCTTTTAGCGCTTTACAGAAATCAACATAACATATTATGTGTATTTCTGCAACCAGATGTTGTGTGTTTTATCAATTAAAATGGAATCAGATTCTGAATATATTTGCTTTTGTATTGTTGACATATTTAATATACCTTATTTTATGTACAGCATGCCCAATTGAATATGAAAAAAAGGTGTGATTGTTTTTAAAATGTTGTTTTTAAATGATATTGACATTTTTCGGAATACCTCTGAAAATGTATACTATCTTCAACATTCATTCATTCATTCATTCATTCATTCATTCATTCATTCATTCATTAATTCATTCATTCATTCGTTCGTTCGTTCGTTCGTTCGTTCGTTCGTTCGTTTGTTCGTTCGTTTGCTCGTTCGTTCGTTCGTTCGTTCGTTCGTTCGTTCGTTCGTTCGTTCGTTCGTTCGTTCGTTCGTTCGTTCGTTCGTTCGTTCGCTCGTTCGTTCGTTCGTTCGTTCGTTCGTTCGTTCGTTCGTTCGTTCGTTCGTTCGTTCGTTCGTTCGTTCGTTCGTTCGTTCGTTCGTTCGTTCGTTCGTTCGTTCGTTCGTTCGTTCGTTCATTCATTCATTCATTCATTCGTTCGTTCGTTCATTCATTCATTCATTCATTCATTCATTCATTCATTCATTCATTCATTCATTCATTCATTCATTTATTCATTCATTCATTCATTCATTCAATCATTCATTCAATACTTGAGGTGCCTTTGTCCCTTCACATGATGCTCTTCTAATCTTAAAAATTGAACGAAACATGTTTCATTCACACAACCCAGCAAGCACAAACCATTTGTATAATATTTATACAAGGCCAGCCCAACGTCTTCGAAGTTGGGCCAACATTATACAAAATGTAATACAATTTTTTTGCGTTTACAGGAAGAAACCTGACTAAAATTACATAATACATCACGTCAAACAGTTGAATGAGGTTGAAATATTTATTCACTGGGATTTCTCACATCGATAAGGTATATTTTTATGGAAGACATATTGTTTATAACTGAATGTGATTTAAACTAAAAATGATACATGTGACCACACAGTGATAAAGACCTAACCATGCGGCATATTTGTCGTAAACCATTCAAAAGATTGCACACTTTTAAATTATTGTATTTTCTGATAAACAATTAAAGATGTAAGATAAATACATCATTTTCTCTTCTTTATTATGCTTGTTCATAATATTATATGATATATTAAGATATTTAGTAATATTTGCAGTCTTACACTTGGATTCGCAGCAAATTTAGCTGCCAAGGATCTATCCTAATCGTTCACATTTTTGTTAAAGTAGAAAAAAATATCTTGTATCGCTGACACTTTTTGAAAATAGTGGATTTATAAAAATAAAATAATATTATTTCAAAATATAGTATAAGTAGTATTAAAATTCTTCAAACATAATTGTGTTGTGTGCTAGGAATAAAAACATTACAATATGTCTTAGATTTCTTTTTATTACATATTTCATAAATAACATATCACATATACATAGGCCTGTTTATTAAGCAAAGGGCCTTTTCTTGTGATAGGCTTCACTCTAGTATCTCGAGGGGGGGGGGTGAATAACCTGCTGAATAAAGTAAAACTATTAACGAAAAAATCAACAATCGATAAAATATTGCATTAAAGTTGCTGTACAATCCTGTGAATAGCACAATCCGATGTTATCATTTAAAGCTCTATAATAAAAGAAAGATTGTTCAACCTACTTGTGACTGTGTCTCATTGATGCGATCAATAATCTCAAGTGGTTGGAAAGAACAAATATTTTGAAATTTTAATGTCATGTTTTGCAGAATAATAAACGCATAGTTGGCATTGCATTTCAAAATCGAGTATAAACGATCTTATTGCTTTAATGGACAACATTGAACTTGTACTGAATAGCAACTTCTCCTGCCTCAACAATAACACACCCTAGCTTATACAGCCAGGCCTAGGGTTGACCATTCACATAATAATATATTTAGTACTACATATATATACAATCTGATTTATTTTAATATTCAGACAGTCTCTTACGAAGAGCTTCCATTTCACTCATATATCAGCAAGGTCAAACCAAAACCTTCACCGTTGTAGTTTTCACCACCTTTGACATTCAAAGGGTGCATCTGCCGCTTTGTTGAACTCTAATCCCTAGAACGCATATTTAAATAATTTAAATTTTCACCCAATTGAAGTGTGTGTCGCTACAACGACCCACAACTCAGATTTGTTTATTTTATGATAAAGCATTTGCAAATCTTGATGTTTGAACATTCGTTTCATTCCCAATAACAGTAATTTGATCGGCAAACAAAACAAATAAAAACGACTATTCCGACGTAATCGTGTCTATAGCCGTTTCGATCCATTTAATTTGTGCTTCAAACAAGAAAATTTAAATTTTGAATGAGCTCTGAATTTGCTGGATTACCAAAAGTTTTGATTCAAATTCTACAAAAGTAAGTTATTTTTATCCACTTGAAGTTGTGGATCGCGGCAGCGAGACATAACTTCAAGTGGGTGAAATTTTAAGTTACATAATATAGCGCTTTAAAACACCCTTTACATTCGGAGTTGACGATTTATTTCATTCTGACAAGTAGGTGACATTTTGTGTTCAAATGAACTGTGTTGAGGATAAATATAATTTATAAATAAACAAATTAAAAACATTGTCACGATATTATAATGTTCTCAACGCCATCCAATTGTTCACTGACGCCTGTGGCCATTATGTCCAAGTGTGTATTATTTCACAGCTTTTATTGGCCATTAAAAGCAGAAGAAACCGGTGACAAATTGAAACAGAAACATTAAATGTCCGTGTCTGTTTCAAAAGCATTTGTCATCAGCTAGCTCTGTGAAGTGATCAATGAAGGCTTGTTCTCAGTGCTCTATAAGAGTCTATAAGTACATGTTCTCAAGTAGGCCTGGACCATAATGATCCCCTAAAGATTATATTATCCACGGGAACTATCCTGAAATAGATGCTAGCTGAACACAGAGACCAAATCTGGAGCTACTTGGGATGAAGTTGGATCAAAATTGAACCATGTTGCAAACACAAATATTTCCAAACGCGTCATTGTAGAAGCTGTATATATACATGTATATACAATATTGGCTGAAAAAATGTATTTAGCGTTCATTTTTCAGCGCTTATTTTCCTGCTCATCGATGTGCTCAGCGTTCTGTCGCCTGTAAATCCTCACACAGCACTATTTGTAACATATACACAACATTGTGAAATCCTGATAGGTTTGATCTGTGAGTACAATACAGCAGATTTCAATTACAGAAATGCTGCTCTACTTTTCTCTTGCATTTCTGGCACTCCACCCTGCAGCACCAGAAGAATTTACAGTCACAGTCTTCCTCCAGCTCAGCCATCGTGGTGTAGTGACCTCTCCCGCAGCACATCAGCGGGCAGCCGTCCAGGCCATAGCTAGAGGCATTGCAGGCTCGACCTTGTGTCCCCAGGGATCCGCTACGGAGGTTGCGCTCACAGTAATCCGGGGACTGCTGCAGGTAAACCAGGTCATTCTTAGTGGGGCGTTTCAGGCTCTTGTTAATCGGCCTGAGTTTTCGCTTTCTTCTGGCCATTTTCACCTGGTTGGCTCCGTCAAACCTCTGTCGTAGCATGGTGCCCACCTCTCGGAAGGCTGGCATGGTTCTCCAGCAGATCTTAGCTGAACACGATCCCGACACACCGTGACACTTACACAGTAACTTCATGTTATCCTTTATCGCCTGCAAAAACACATAATAAGTTATATTATTATCAGACAGACGGAGATCTATATTCACACAATTTATTTGACATGCATATTTACATTTACATGCCTATATAAGCAGCTTATTTTTTTCCAAATCACAGGTAATGTTGAAAATGTACATGATAACCACATTATATAACTACATTATGTTATTTTTTATATTATTATTATTATTATCAAAATATGGCATTATTGTATATTTACACATGTCCGTTGGGGTCGTTATTAGGTTAATCTTATCTTAACTTTATAATATGAGTAATTTTCACCCACTTGAGGTTGTGGATCGCGGTAGCGAGACGCAACTTCAATTGGGTAAAAATTTGAATCTTCAATGTAGGGCCTTAGGGGTTAACACCTTGTCTAATCCACACCAATTTAAAATCTAGACGTACCCGTCGCCCGGCGTTGTTGTTCCACAGATTCATCAGGCCAGAATCCTTCAGCGTATTCTCCCCCACGTCCACAAACTCCTTGGTGAATTTTTCCCCAAACTGTACATTGTGCGAGCATCCTCCCCACATGAACTCTCTGTCCGTCTCACGGGTTCGAACACCACTGTCACAGCCACACTGCTCCATGCGCCCCTTAGCACAGGACTTGGTGAGGGCGTGCATCACTCCCGCTGACGAGATGGCGTAAATATAGGCCTGCTCTCTACTCTCTGAAACAAAGCACACTGATAGTTAGCAACGGGATTCAATATTGTATATTCATAAACCCTTCTACTGCTGGGAACGTAGGCATATATAGGTAAGTTTTAAAAATTATTTCAGACCTCATGAAATGTCACGGGAAGTCATAAAATATTTCATGGTGGATGTTTGATTAATCGAATAATTCTTTAAAAGATGTAGATTTTTCATTGAAATATTTTTCATCATTTGATGACGAAAGTGCGTTAGCAATTCCAGAAGTTCCGCTTTTAATGAAAACAAATTGCTAATACATAATTATTATCACCGGGGTATGGTTAACTGGTTCATGACGTAGCCCCCGTCCAAAAAAATATCAACTCAGACTTAGAAACCTTTATATGAAGTCTGCAAAATTACAATAAAAACCTCAGAAAATTAAAGAAATAACATAATAGCACAGTAAGCCGTGAGGACCTCATTTAGTGAGACCAAAATGGCTAACATGAGATGAACAATGAACATCAAACAGAAGAAGAACTCAGTACTGTTATTATTTAGAGTGACTTAGAGCAGACACGAGCTGTAATATAATCAAATTTCCAAACAATGTGACTGTCGGCTAATTTAAAAGACTTAAAATAGTACTGTGAATACTTCAAAAGTTGCAATCTTCAGACGCCCGGGTGGCGCAGGCTGCAGGCACGGTCTGTTAATCCAATGTCTTTTTAATGTTGGGCCAGCGACGCAGACGCTGGACCAACATTGATACAACATTGGTCCAACTTATCGTGTTTGCTGAGAAGGGTGGGGGGAGGGGGCAGTCCTCAGACGATGACAAATGATGTGTCAACAGAGTGGACACTGGAGGAGGGACAGTCTTTGTGGTTGTGTCTCCAGGCGGCACTCATCCTGACAGGACAAACAACAAGTCCTTAGATCCTGAATATTAAATCCTTAACAATCCGTAAGTCAGTCTTATTCTCAACCACAAATCAGTCTTATTCTCTCCTTGACAGACACTATTTTGATCCTGAATATTGACCCGCTAATCAATTTGATTTTTTATCCACTGGACGTGATTCACAACTTCACGTGGGTTTGTCAAAATTAGTAACCAATAATTTCTCAATCTTGCTGATTGGAAACACATTTCACATCCAAACATAGTATATCTGTATCTAACTAATTGAAGTGCCACGTATATTAAGAAAATAGTTTGTGGTAGACTTTCAATCAATAATATAATTCAATTTTGCAAATATCTATTTCTTGTCTATTTCTTGTTATTTAGAAATTAAAATTGACAATTGAGTCCTAGATATCTGAGCTATAATATTCAATTTTAGTCACAAGTTACTAAAAATACCAGGAATTTCAACATTCAGGTTACGAAAAATTCTGTGGCACAGAATTGAGATATTTCACTATTAAGCACTAGGTACACACGTGCTTAAAAAACAGTTAAATATCATTGTAATCTAAACCAGTACTGTTGAGGACATGGGTTCGAGCCTCAGTACACCACAGGTCACTCGTATTCTCTCTCTGACAGATACTACTCTGCTCATCAATTATCACCTGTAATTTATTCCAGAATATGTGTAGCTGTCCTCAATAAGTCATGTGCAGACAGCCACAACATATAGCATTTGGTTTTGTATTAAAAAAACAGTATTTTAATAAAATTGTATTCAATATAAGATGGTATTTTTCTAGGAATTTACATTTCCTGGGGTAAAAATGTAAATAATAACTTTCATGTGAAGCGATTTATTTCTATAGGCCCAGGGGACCATTCCACCAGGAAGTTTAAAATTTAAATAATCTTAACTTTCTATTATATGCAGTGTTAGTTATGTCAGTGGAAAAGGCAAGATTTATCTGAATTTTTCTAGTATTTGCATATACATTGTTTTACACGAATATCCCGTAAATGCAGACGGAGATACAGTGTTGTGATTTCCCTTGACACCAGTCCCTCGAGTCGCTACCTCTAGTACGCAGAACGCCAGAAAGGAGCTAGTTGAGAAGCTCGTGCTGAAAACTGATTATTTTCGCAGAGTAAATATTGGTTCTGACAACCCTGATAAGTTTCAAATCTTGTTAGGAGTTGTGTTGAGGGGGCGTGCGGTTTGCTCTGCAAACATAGGCGGCCGTAGTCGCCAGGGGGCGGAATGCTGCTTCCTCTGATAGTCACTAGAGGGCAACCGCTCACCACCAAACACCACGGGGACTTCAACCCTTTCAGCGCGAGGACCGTCTTTAGACGTGAGAATCTGACGTCTGTAGACGTCAGATTCTGACGTCTAAAGTCGATCCTCACACTGAAAAAAAAAATATGTATAATGGCCGTGGACCCATAACATAGGTATTCAAATGAAGCGGAAAGAGATAACCAAGACGTTTATGATGATTTCAGATTGAAGAAACCCTTTGGTCTCCATGATTTGTAGAAAAATATTTCGGCGTTGTAATGGTTAACCTGAACCACGCGGACAAGCAAGCAATTTGTGACAATCCACATGTCTGTCTGTTCTTCTGGATGACTGCACTCAGACCTGCTCCCTAAACACAACACGTTCACCCATTACTGGTTTATTGTTGGTCCAGCGTCGTAGACGATGTCCCAACTTTAATTTGGATGAATGTCTGGGTGGCAGAGATAGGAGGCTTGAGGGAGGTCTCAGGTAAAAATGAATTATAATCGATGTTCACGCTGCTTGTCCAATTCACTGTGTAAAAGTTTGATAACTTTTACTTCATGGTTGTTTCCCATCACTCCTATTTCCACTTTTTTTATTGGGGGGGGGGGGATGTGTATAACCATCCATTTCTTTAATTTCAGTGCGTTTGAATCTTCTAGACACATGCGTCTCTCAAAATATGGACTGGAATTTTAGTAAAATATGAAGACGCATATCTTATCAATAAATCGGTCCTCGGAGCTAAAGGATCCTATCTGACACTCGTTAGAGTGGCAGATAGGCTCATTTAGCTCCGAGGCGACGAAATGTCACATTGGAAATTAAAATACGTCTTTTTTTAATGTAAGCAATCTGTTTGTTCATTCAGCTTCGAATGAATGAAAAATGTCAAGAAATAATACTATACAGCGCTGGAATAGTTGAAATAAGCCATTTTTCAGAATGGTGGGCATTTCGAGTGGCTTTCGAATGACAGTGAGATATGCCTGATCCAGGTAATACTGGGTAAATAAGAGGTGAACCCAGCGCAGGTGCGTGTCCTTATCAGAAGGTATTATGTTATTAACTGTTTGCTCACTGTCAAAAACTCAGTCTTTATTAGCCAACTGCATACATGGGGTAGTTTAAATACAAGTACTAATCAGCAGAATAAAAGTTCTTTCTCCCCATGATCATTCAAATATCTATCATCATGATTATCAACCTGTGCATTGCAACAGTGCATAATGCATAGCCACGCACAACGATATTTTGTGCAAGTAACCAAGTATGGGTGCAGCTCTTGGCCCAGTTTTTCATCAAACATGAAAATATAAAAAAACTAACACCGCAGTATTTTTTGTTTCATATTGAAAATCACAGGTGTGAGACCGTTCTATGATTTTTAAAACTCCTAGCCTGCTGTGCTCTCAGTATTTTTTGTTTGTTTCACGCTGGACATATATCAACCTGAACTATGAATCTCCCAACCCAATTTGTTTGATTAATTATTCAACTAGATCGGATTAGGAGATATATTTTTTACATCCACATCTACCACAAAGCATTCGATAAATTCAACGGATTTATTTTATGGATCCATGCATGGCACGTGTTACGTGGTTTTAAGTGAAGGCACAGGCAGAGATATATCTCACGAAGGCGAGTCACTGTTTTTTATAACTAAACCAGCTGACACCCCATGTATCAAAATATATCGTCAGTGCCAGTCTAGGTGTGCAAGGAATTCACAGAGCAACCTACCTTAAGTCGATTTCTGACATGACTGGTGGGACTTGTCGGATAATCCAGTTTTAGGTACCAATTTAAAAAAAATTGATAACGCACACTTGTTTATTTTAAAAACTATTCAACTCTTACAGCGCGGGGATCGACTTTAGACGTCAGCATCTTACGTCTGTAGACATCAGATTCTGACGTCTAATGTGAATCCCCGTACTGTAAGAATAAACATATATTCAAAATGGTCATACACCCATAACATAGGTATTCAAATGAATCAGAAAGAGCTAACTAAGACATTAATGATGATTTCAAATTGAAAAAATTCCTTTGATCTCTGTGATCTCTGTGGTTTATACAAAAATAATGCAGCGCTTCTCAAGTCGATCCACACACTGTAAAAATTAAATATTTATAATGGCCGTATACCATAACATAGGTATTCAGATGAAGCAGAAAGAGATATTGATGATGATTTCATATTAATAAAACCCTTTGTTCTCTTGGTTCACAATATTATAGATTATTATATTATCAAAATTATTTACTTACTCAGACTGAGGACGTTGCCGAACACACTTGTGTTGTTAAAGGTGCTGCAGTTCCACCTTCTGTCTTGGAATTGGTGTTGACATTCGTCTATGCCCATGGCGGCACCCTGACTGACCACGTCTAAGATGGCTGCTGACCTGGCACATATATCCCTCTGATGTGGGGCTAGTACTGACATCTCAGCACAGCGGGCTGGGGACGCCCGGAATATCTCCACGGGTTCAGAGTCTATGTCACTGGTGCTCAGTAGCCCCAGGTACCTACAACAATAAGGATTATGTCAATATAAAAATGACAATATTAATCCTTTCAGAGCGGGGATCGACTTTAGACGTCAGAATCTGACGTCTAAAGTCGATCCCTGCACTGAAAAGGGGATAAAAATTATATGTCTAATGTCTGTAGCCCCATAACAAAAGTATTCTCAAATGAATCAGAAAGAGCTAACTAAGACGTTTATGATGATTTCAAATTGAAAAAACCCTTCGGTCTACACGGTTTATATCAAAAATGCTTCAGCGTTGTGAAGGTTAACGCACATTGAAAACATAGGCAGATCGATAGGGTGGATAATTGATTGATTATAATAAAATCCGAAAATCAAATGCTCCGCGATCCCGCAAGTGAGCCATTGCCTAGAGAAAACGATAAAAACTAATACGATACTTTTTTATTTTATAAAATACACTTTTGACGGTCATTTCTTAATAAAGTGACCTTCGAACTTGGTCTTAGACCATTTGGTCTTCATAATTTGTACAAAAATTGTAAGGGTGTAGGGTAAGAGCTAAGGAGTGAGTGATCCGGATCAGTCTGGTATCCATGTTTCCCAGGAAGACGTGTGTTTGTACACGTGGATCAAACATTCACCTGTATCATAACATTGGAAATCACATGGAATCCATCATGATTAACGATGATATATTACACACAGCCCTGCCCGCCATCCAACAACTGACTAGAAAACACGAGGCACTCTCACAATACTGGGCGAATGTTCACCCATCGCCAGGTTAATGTTGGGACAGCGTCGTAGACGATGGACCAACATTAACCCGGCGATAGACCAACCCTTGTGGTGCTAGAACCAAATAAACACAGTTTCAACAAGTTTCAAACCAAATAAAATCACTCTAAGATTGATAAAATAGTTTGTGAGAGATGTTCAATTAGTAAAATAATTTATTTTGGGAGATGTCTATTTTTTCATAAAGAGACATGTTTTCTCGTTATTTGAAGCTGCGCATTGCGTTAGCAATTCCACCTTTAAATGAATGACGAAATAAATAATTCAGCAGCATAAGCGCTACAAGTTAGAGATACAAAAATACATTTCTATTCATTTAAAGTTTTTTTCGCTGCGGTGATTCAAAACTTCAAGTGATTAAAAAATACTGGTAATTGTAAAATTTGACAAATAGTTACGACAAATATGTGTCGCAGCTTTTAGAGATATTTCACTTTTAAAAATGAATTCTAAAACCCATGATTGAAATACAGACAGACAGACCGTTTACCCAGCATTGGGGAATGTATCTTGCTTGCTGGGTCACCGGGACTCACAGAAAAACGAGATGACTTGAGGCCGAGCCCCAGGGACAAACTGGAACACCGAACCAGGAAATCTGAGCACATCCAGCCCAACCTGTATCAGATATACCCGATATCACCCTCTGGGCTGATCCACAAGATAAGCCCTCGGGGGTACTGACGATGAACCAATGGTGGTTCACTGTTGGGCCAGCGTCGCAGACGTTGGCCCAACAGTGAACCACCATTGGTTCATCGTATACCGTTTGCTGGCGTACGTCTTTGTGTAGTTTGTGTATCTATCTTACCATAAATTTAAACGCTTTTAAAGTAATCATCAACCATTTTATGAGAATGTTTCTAATATCGTCTGTAAATGACCAACATCAATAATATCTAAACAAACTATAGACATGCCCCATTCAATTTGTACAATTTTGCAGTCCAATATTAGCATTATACCATCGTTGAAGTCAATTGTAAACATTTAACAAGCGTATGCCTCTGTGGTACAGACGTTGAATCAATGCTGGTTTACGTTTGGGCCAGCGTC
The DNA here is from genome assembly GCA_964017125.1 of Flabesymbios commensalis. Classification (NCBI taxonomy): domain Eukaryota; kingdom Metazoa; phylum Annelida; class Polychaeta; order Terebellida; family Flabelligeridae; genus Flabesymbios; species Flabesymbios commensalis. The sequence continues at coordinate 15,419,561 of OZ024908.1, forward strand.
ACAGATGGTGGTCTAGTATTGAACCTGTGTGAATACCTCACTTTCAAAAAGTATTATTTAAAGTGGCGATGAAACAATTCGAAAAACGATATTTTATAGTTGTGATTGTGAAACAATTTGAGAAACGATATTTTACAGTTGTGATTGACGTAAGCTCCGCCGCCGCAGCATTTACGTACCACGTGGTATATCTTGAATAAATTTTATTGACAAAACATGGAGCAATACACAACAGTAAAGGTGTTAAGTATATATATGTAGAGGCCTATACCACATGGAAGTTCAAAGGCCCATCCAGCTAAGAATATTAAAATTTAGATTATCTTTCCTTCTCTTATTTCATTAGAAAAGTTAGGATTTATCTTAACTGAAGAGAATGTTAAGATAATCTAAATGTTAGAATTCTTAGTTGGTTGGACCCCTGAGCTGTTGTGTGATATAAGCCCACATATATATTCTCAAGTATTTTGTAAAATAGGGACATTTTTATTCAACTTCAGGTGGACATTTCTGCAGCAATTCATATCTCAAGATGATGGAAAATGAGAGTAAATGTGCTTGTGATATGAGGGTGAGATGGTTAGCTGGATTTGGAGCCGTCAGATGACATTGGATGACCTCTGTGTCTACGTCTAGTGTTACGTGCGGGCGGCAGACCGTGAGATCCTGCTCAGATTACCTTTCTAATCTATTCCCGATGTTAGATCCACCTGTGTACATACAGTCATGCAAAGCCAAACAGCAGTAACTGCTTACTTTACAAGTAAGCAGTTACTGCTGTTTGCCTTTGCTCACTCTCGTTGACTTGTATGTTTCTAAGTGAAGCCAAACAGCAGTAACTGTTTGATTTTCAGGTGAGCAGTTACTGCTGTTTGCCACTACACAGCAGTATAGGTATGTAAACTCATGGTTTACTAGGTCATCAGAATTATGTGCCTAATCTTCGGGATTTCTGTGACCTACGTTATCTGGTTATTCTAATCGAAATCTACGAAACAGGTGTTGGAAAACGTGGAATTTTCTCTATTTTGAATCATGTCTATAAAAATGAACCACAAGCGACATTCCGAAACTACAGTTCCAGTCTCTGACTAAGATTACGGTATAATACCGTACCATATGTACATGTAGATTACAATCGAATGCAAACAGATGTCTGCAATCACATTATAAAAATCTGCAGTGAAAAATTAGAAAATGTCTCAATAATGCTGTTGCTTTCTTATCTTGTGCAATGTTTAAGCAAAAACGAATTCTTCTCGTCATTCAAGTTTCTAATAGACAAACTGTTTTTTTCCTATCCACTGGACCCAGATCATTGGCGTGTTTTGTTTCAAACCAACAAGGTTTGTGTTTGGAAATCTCTATTTGGAGGCTAGTATCATATAGTATCATCATCTTTAGGAGGCTCTCTTGACCTAGTTTAAACCTAGTACACCCTACCCCTATGCCCTGTGATCTGACATACACGGAGTGGGCGTGTGTGGGTTAGGTTCACAAACGTGACTTTCTCCGCTGCACTGTATTTTTATCTTTTACGCTGTTTTTATGCCAGTAATATGACTTCCTTTTGCTATAATTCTGATACGGGCATCACCAGACCACCTCCATTAGGTAGATAGCTGGGTATTGTCGTCAGCCGTATGGTCAGCGTGGTCAATGGAAGGCCTAGTGGTCAATGGGATCGGACAACAGTATATACTTTTATTCTGTAAGATCATACAAGTGATTGATAATATATATTATGTTTTAGATTCCACGTCAAATACTGCGTTTTGACATCGCATAAGTCCTATAATTAAAAAAAAACACGAGAAGTTGAACCAATGTTGGGTTAATGTTGGCCCAGCGTCGCAGACGATGGGCCAACGTTAAACCAACATTGGTTCAATTTCCCTCACTCAATGTGTTACGTATTGGGTCTATGTCCATGACCCATTATTTGAGTATCTAAGTTTGCTACTGCTTCCAGGAAAAGATAATCTATTTATGTCAAGAAGGGTGTACTTTATGACGGAGCGTGGATATGGCTAATCAGTGGGCTTCTAGGTGAACCCCTTTGACCCTTACGACGCTGAAATATGTTTGTGTGAACCATGGAGACCGAAAATCAGCATATTAAGCGTCTTAGTCAGCTTTTCCCGCTTCAGTTGATTACCTACGTTAGGGGTCTACGGCCATTATATTTTTGTTTAATTCTTTCAGTGTGGGGACCGTCTTTAGACGTCACAATCTGCCGTCTGGAGACGTCTGATTCTGACATGTAAAGACGATCCCCGCGCTGAAAGAATTAATCACAGGATACATTATATTGTACATTTTAATGACGCATACATCTACACAGACTTCCCTTCTTCAATAAATATCTATCCATGATGGAAATGTCTACCCATCAGATCTGAAAGGGTGTCTTTCTACCACGACCCACAACTTTAAACAGGTGAATATTGACCTTATTTGTTGTGTTGGTAATAAATTTAGACAAATATATAATGAGCTTGCAATTTAATTGGATAAACTCCAGTACTTTTTATTCACTCTGAGGTGGCAATTACAGTGTCAATTCCAATCTACGAAATATGTGAGTTGGTGAAATTATACAGACGTCGCATTATGCTTTAGTATGTTAGACCACACGTGGCAACATTCAGCCGCTTGTCTATAGATTACACACACCTGGCGTTGCGCATGCAATGTTACGCTTCACGCATCACGCACACGCGTTACGTTAGCGTGTAATATCACGCTTCGTCAGATAAACATCACGCTGTGAGCTTAGCGGCACGCTGGCTTTGAGATGTACGCCACAGTGATGCCGTTTTTACTTTATTACAGCAAACACGGGACGTTCTCCCTATATATGTTGATTTAATGTTGGGCCAGCGTCGCAGACGGCGGCCCAACAATGAACCAACATAGGGTCAATGTGAGTAATATTTAATCCATTCCACCTCAACTTATCGCCAACAATGGATATAAGTTGACCCAAAGTTGTACATTTCGGTCGAGCTTTGAGCAAACATAATTTGATAGTGATCCAATTCTGTTTCATTGCTAGGCCAGCGTTGCATACATTGGACCAACATTAAACCAGCATTGGTTTAGCATGTGGTGTTAGATGGGGGGGGGGGGTAAATCGCAGCACTTTATCTTGTATCTGTGTCTGACAGTAGCAGTCAGAACCTGCCTCCCGTTGGCATGCCAACTATGTTCACCTTCCCAATCATATACTCATACCTATGTCATAGTCTACAGCTGTGGTAAACAACAGCAAATACTGACTTAAAATATAACCAGTTACTGCTGTTTGTCATTGTAGATCAGATCAGGTAGATGCAGTGTGCTCAAAAGATGATCTACCATTATTGGCTGTGCTCTCACTGAAATAATGTTATCTATTTTCTTATTGTATGCCTACTTTTAATTCAGATCTTTAGATATAACAACGTCACATTTTTTTTCTATATAATCTCACTTTAATATTTATAAAATAGCCTTAATGATGGTTGTCAGAAAATACCAGCCAGGTTCACCAAAAGCCAGTTGATTTTAACCTTTAATAGTTGAAATCGACTTACTTTTCACGGGTGTTTGATATACACATGCTGACAGTAGCGTCTGTAGATTCACACACCACTGTTGGTGTCGGGATGGGTAGGCTTATACCAGGCAAGTCCAGACATTGTGAAAATCATGACTAAAACTACATGTTAGCATCTCTCTTTATACACGTTGAATTTATTAACCCTTTCAAGCCTGAATTTACCATTCTCATCTTCATCCACTACAAGCCGCGAATTGCTGTCGCAATTCTCGACTTCTAGTGGATGAAGATAATTTGCTTAGGTTTAAAAATTACAGAAAATTGCAATGTATTGGTAAGCCAGTTTCTTGAAAATTTTCGTTCTAAAATCCTAAGTTATGGGGAAAATAAGTCTGTTTCCAGGGATGTAAAATGATGCTTTAATGCATCCTGAAGGCTTAAAGGGTTAATTAACCTAGTTTTAGTCATGGTTGTCAAAACGTCCAATCTTACCTGTAGTATTAACAGTTGGCTAATTTATTGTTGTTACTGTTAAAATAGCATTAGACTAAAGAATTTTATCAATAAAAGTTAAAAATCAGTGACTGTTAATGAACATGGCAAGATTTAAATTTGTAAAACGATGACTAAAACGAGGCGGTGTGCTAGTTCTTATAACAGCTTGCACCTAGGTTTATTGATCCCTCTGCGTTTTTCCCGGCTCGGCCCCTGCATTTTATTCTATTTAGCTTTTGACTAATACATATATTTAATACAGATACACAAATGTACACATTATATCAAAACAATATTATTAACAACATTGGTCGTGTTGCGCTAGAACAGGCTTATAGAAGCCTCCGCAAGCTAGACAGCAACTATATTCATATAAATGTTTTTTGTACAACAAGTACAAGCATAAAAAGTATAAAAACATAATATATGTTTCCCGATCCAAAACTAAATATAAAATAACTACATATTATTATAAATAGTAGCAAAAAAACACTCTGGAAAGCGTAGAAACCTACAAAATGGATACAAGTAGATCACTTTTATAATAAAAAATGTAAGCTATAATAAACGTCATTCTTTTAACTTATACACCCCTATATAAAAGTATTACCATTAGTCTAAAAAGCATCGGCTGCTTGGCATACTGATGTGTCCACACAGAGGAGAAGATCAAATCAAACACCAGACGTTTCCCCAATGTTGGTTCATTGCTGGGCCAGCGTCGCAGACGTTGGCCCAGCGATGACCTAACATTGGGGAGACGTCTCATGTTTTCTGAGATCTGGCATTCTTGGGGTAACTTTTTGACTGCGCGGATTAACACGTCGCAGTGATACACACGGCTGACTGATCACACCTGTTTACCGCCAACCAGATAACAGACGCGGGGGCATATTTATGCGAGGCGCATGCGCGTGACAGGTGGGCGATAATGCGTTGAGAATGGACTTGTCAGACTCTGAAAACTACATGGTGAATTTGCCAAGGGTTAAAAACTGACTCGATAATGACAACTTCCTACCTAGACAAGATAAAAAAAAAGAATATGGGAAGCATGCGTATTGCTTCAATGCTCAGATTGAACTGTAATATAATTTTATGTATCAATTACGTGCCATGTGCAATATTAGTTGGACGTGGAATGTTTTTTTTAATTGCGATGTGATAGAATCTCCAACATTTAATTTCACAACTTTAAATTTACAACAAGGGATAAAATTATAAAAACAATATTCTTGTTTTCAATTTATCCTTTTGTCACCGGACACGCTCATTCGTGTGTAAGCCCAGCTGATCGGGTGGTATGTAGACCTTGCTGCCATTCCGGCGCTAAGAAATAATCTCACAAATTGCCATTTCTGTCTGACCCTTTCTAAAATAAAGACTATCTTAAATTTCTCTTATTTCCTTTAGAAAAGTTCAAATGTGAGAACGTTTTAGGATAAAAATCATCTCAACTTTATGTTCTTAAATCCCTATGTTTTTTTCAAGAACTATCCCATTTATTGAGCCTATCAGATACGGCTCTTTTCATCGCTACGACTGAACGATGTTTGTTGTTTAGCTACTCAAAACCATTTGACTTGAAAATACTACCCATCATATGAGTGGGCGTCGAGAACTACAAATATTAGACAAATATTTATTGGCTTATGGGAGGGGGCGGTTGCAAAAATATCATATCTATTTCTTACAACAGTCTCACAGACATGGACAGGTATTGTCCATTAGGTTGTAAGATATCCCGGCTGACAATCCAATGTTGGTTTAATGCTAGCCCGCCGTTTGCGGCACTGGCCCAGCATTAAAACAGCGCTGGAATAACATCTAGTGTTTGCTGGTTCAGCCTTCTGTTTCGATGAAATCACGACCAATTATTCTCAAAGCGATTGACCCAGTTCTTAGGCATCTGATTGGTCGAGATGTACATCTCGACCAGTCAGATGCCTAAGATCTGGGTCATAATACCGACCCTGACCAATCCGAAGCTAGCTGCGATATATAGTTATGACGAACGCCAGACTTGAGTTGTTGGCAGGTATGTACCACACTGGAGGGTGACTTTGCCAAGTCACGTCAAACAACAGCCAAGTATAAGCAGTTACCACTTTTCGCCTTCTCATTGCAAACAATCGAAACTGCTTATTTCGCAAGTAAGCAGTTACTTCCTAATCCTAACATCTAGCTGTAGAAGTTATATTGAGTATTTCAGAAGTTAGACCATTTGACATTGTGAAATTATGGTTTAAAACTGAGCTAATTCAATTGCCTTATAGAGAGACGTCATAATATGCAATTAACTACATGTCAAATAGCTCAACTTTTAAAATACACCACATAATTTTACGAGGGCTGTTAGGATTAGCTTCGAGAAACGTGTTTGCATAATTTCATGAAAATCGCTTGAGAATACAGCGAAAATCCTGCGCTGTACGCGTTAACTTGGCGTGGAGTATGACGATTTTCACCCACGTATGCCATCCCAGAAAACACGAAACATTCACCCAATATTGACTTAATGTTGGCCCATCGTCTGCGATGTCGGTCCAACTTTAATGCAACATTAGTCAAAAGGATTGTGATGGCTGGGATAGATCCCTGACCTGTGAGCTAGGGATGCGTGGAGCTACACCCTTGGCCCTACGTATTCTCCTGCAAGTTACGATATATCGTAGGCTTCGGATTGGTCGAGATGTCCATCTCGACCAATCCGAAGTCTACGATATATCGTAACTTGTATGAGAATACGGGCCTGCCATAGATCCATGATGCTGAGGATGCGTGGAGTTACACCTGTTCACACCATACTTTATCTCCCACTAATTTACCTGTTTACTATCTGTACCGACAAATAAAACTACACAGGGTCTAGCATGACACCTTGTTTGACGTCATGATGGATGAGGTGCTGTAATACCTCCCAGCAGGCATGAAGTGCTCCATCCGCTATTGTTTTAATGCTGGGTCAGAGTTGTAGACGGTGGGCCAACAGTAACGCAGCATTGAGTCATAGTTTTGTGTTTTCTGAGCTACATGTTAGAGCCGGATATGCTGATGTTAACATTGAAGATATTTGAAATTATTAAAAAAAAAGTGTTGCAGCTTAAAAGGATTTTTGTTTAAAAAAAAGTTGTTTTAACTTTTAAAATTTATTTTTTCAATAAGGTGGCCTAGAATGTTTATTCCTTCAATTATTACTGATGACTCTTCTTTTGTAAATGAACGTAATTCTTAAAGCTTCACCACTCTGCTGTAAGATTGTCTAACCATCAAAACTAGCACTTATATTAGCTCGCTTTTTCTTTGACGCTACAGAGTGAGCATTCAATTAATCCTGTATTATATCTACAATGCATCATTATTATAATAGCAACTAGTCTATTCATTCCGCAGCCTTTGTACAAAAAAACTCAAAAGGAAAAAAAATCATACACCAGTGACTTCGTGATGTATACCCCGTTATATGCATTATCATCACTTCTACAACGAATAAACCGTAAAACCTCTTATGTTCTACAAAACGGCCACGTATAATAACATTTGTTTAACCCGCTCCATTTGCACTGCGGAGCTGGCCACCTGGCGAATACACGAGAGATTACTGATATGACGGATGTTGAGAGTCACATGATACTGTTTGCTATCACGTGATCTCAGCAATGTAATTACTACCAACAGTAACAGTGCCGGGCGACCTCTAGTGCCGAATACCAGAACCAGACTGCTTATTCTTCGTCCTGCCTTGTCCTGCTGGGCCCTAATTATATATAAACGCCTTCGAATAAACTCAAAATATTGCGAAATAGTGCTGCATCACTATAAATCGCGATTTTTCCTTCCAAATGATGAAAATACCATAAAGTAAATAAATAGAACCATCTCAAACGCTTTCTATTGCAATGGCATTTCATGGCATAACATGGTATGGAAAATATTGAGACGTGCAAGTGCAAATAGAGCTCAAATATTAAAGTCTTGTTTTGTTCTTAAGCTAATAAGCTAAATGTGGGTAGTATTTATCTTAAGATCGCAATAAAAATTCCTGATTTACAAAAAATACCCACGTAGGATATTTTAAATGAAAGCTAATTCGAACTACTTTATTGTGGTGAATCATATCATTGTGCAGTGGATCAATTTAATTTGAAATATGACATTATAAATGTCATACTGGAGTAAGTGATGTTATAAAGTAAAGTCTACTTATCAAACGTATGTATTCATTTCAAGCTGGTATGTGCGTCAGCAATGCCATCTTGAAATGGTGAGAATGATCAAGATGCAATGCAACACATGAAATCACTTGACATCTCAGCCTGTTCATTGCAATAATTTGTGGATTAGTTACAATTTGAAGACATGGGCGAAGAAGCTAAGAGATCATCATCAGTAGCAGACAAGAAACCATGAGACTTTTGGGAAGACATTGGTCCAAATTTGCGCCAATGTTGGGCGAGCCTGTTACGTTTTCTGGGAAATTCCCCGGGCGGGTGGCAGAGAGATGAAACACCCATCTCATGATGACACAGAACAACAAGCCAATTTACGCTGAGCAAACAACCACACGCCGGCGATCCCTGGCTGGACTTAGATATAAGGTCCACATGGCCACAACCGCCACCTGGAACTCAGGTACGACTGGATGGTCGTAGTCGCGAATTTTAATCCACTTTTTTTGTTTCAGCTTAGCTGCACGCGCGCCCTTTACTTCAACACAAATTTGACAGAAAAAAACAACAAACTTATTAGACAACAAAAACTAGGCCTACATTTCCAACTTTCCCCGTCTCTATTTAAAAAACACACCATTCAGCTCGTCACCTAGGTATCAAAGAAGCGTATTTGCTACATTGTAAAGTGGTAGATACGACTTTTGTACCAAGATGCCAAGTTTCTCATTTATATCTGCCTGATATTATCAGTACCTCAAGCTAGGAGGATAAAAACCTACATTCCGGTAGTAGATTGTACTTTCCTTACGTGTAGATCAAGGCACTTAATCACTAGATAATCCTCCTTGATAAATGCGCCTTGAGATATTAAATGTCTACTCGGGTCAAACCTATCACTGATATCATTTCTAAAAAATCGAGAACATTTCTGAACATTTACATTCTTAACAATGTTATTTATCACTGCATGTTCACGGGATGCGATTTCACTTGAGATTTGAGCAAAGCTATTACTTGAAAAATATAAAAAATGAACTAGCAAGTTGTGGGTGGCGATGGCAGTACCAGAAGGGAAAAGTTCCACCATCTTCAATTTTTTTCAGTTTCAAATTTAAACTGAATTTAAGGCCTTCAAATAACCAATAGCTGTGTAACATTTAATAATAAATACACATCTTCAAAATTGAATTATTCGATTGCCATCCATCTATCAACTATTTTGTCTACTGTAATAAAAATGTACTTTGGTTAATTAGATTAACATGAACTTAAACATACAATTTCTGGACCATAAGAAAGAGCTATTCGACTATAGGAGAGTGAGGACCTGGTCAGACCTGATATGTATCTCCCTTCATCCCCCCCCCCCCCCCCGTGGTGAACCTACAACGCCACTTGGCTAGATCAACAGGACAACTCGAATCCATCCCTGAAGTATCATACACAGGTATCCAGCCAATAAGCCCTGCTAAATGTAAATCAAACACTCCATCTCTGGTGCCGGCCAGTTTTTTATTGTTTATCTGGAAGCAATCAAATAGTGGAGCTGTGTGGAATGCATTCATTTACCACGCACAGAGGCCGCCAATCAGATGTGAAACATGTCCACACATAGTGTGATACAGCCCAACAAACACAGTCGCCCATTGCTGGATCGACGCTGGGCCAGCGTCGTAGACAGTGGGCCAGCACCAAATTGTAATAGTTTTTGTATTACGTACAAATGGAAAATATTATGATCTCATAAATAAATAACATAGCTCGAAATAGTTAAGCGATAATCTTGTATTTTCAAAAATCAAGATTCAGAGAAAAGAATAGACAGCTGTCCTTATTTTTCTCTGCTTCGTGGATAATTCATGTTTTTATTTATTGAGTTGTTTATGTTTTTTTTGAAATATATTTCTAAGATGAAGAGTTTTTGAAACATACTTACCCTTCAAAGCGCTAAATTAGTTAATTTAATTTTTCACCCACTTGGAGTTGTGTCTCGTTACGTCTTAGTACCCACAATTTCAAGTGGGTGAAAATTACACACGTTTATTTAATTTGAGACCAAGCAGTTACAAATCCTCATGTTTTTAAACTCTCATTTCATTTTAAAAAAACTATGATTCAGCCTGCTAATAAAACAGATTAAAAACGACAGGGCTTAAAGGGTTACGATTTATATTTGACACACAAATAAGTGATTTAACCCGCGCTGGTCCAATATTCGATCAGCGCCACGTGTATGCTGGGTGTTGTCCCAATGTTGGTTCAATGGTGGGCTAGCGTCGCAGACGGTGGCCCAGCATTGATCCAACATTAGATCCATGTGTTGTGTTAGCTGGGGTAAGATAATCAATCCTCAGTCATGTTATCGTAAATAAAAAAACAGGTATGGTTTACGTGCTTATTACTTCCGAACAAGAGTGCAGGAAAGTGCACAAACGCATATGTTATCTCAACATCAAAAGTGATGAAATAATTTTTGGTTCCAGCAATACCATAAACCCAGATTGCAGGTAGAGCTAAGTGCTGTCTTGGGCTGAGTTATTATTATAGACGAATACCTGATCACGATATAGTAGGACAGGACATTTCTGTGACGCCCCTTACGTCGCTGCTTCCAGCTCAGAGTCGCCCATATAATCTGTGGGGTCAAATCAATCTTGTAAGCCATGCTAAGGTCAAGGGCGTCTGTAATAAATTATTTCGCCAAAGAAAACTGGATGGAAAGGGAAAAGTAAAATAAGAATGTTTGTGTGTTGCGTAGAGTAAGGTTGTTTACAAATGATGACATAAGAAAGCTAGCTATAATGCAGGGTAGTGTATTAAGTTTGCAATATAGCTTATCTTTTTTATCTTGCCTAGGTAACATCCTTCAAACTCTGACTATTTATTGGGAACAGAAAATCCGTGCGAGAAACCATTTTTTCACGTAAAATCTAAAGGCATATTTTTTAAACAATTAATGGAATAAAAAGGATAATCTTAAAATTCGTCGCATTAAGAACATTCTAAGCTTCCATTCGAGATAATATAGTTCAGTATTTATAAAAATGATGCGTTAAGATACTTCACAAATTCACGTTAAGATACTTCATAAATTAAAATTAAGATACTTCACAAATTCACGTTGAGATACTTCACAAACTCACGTTAAGGTACTTCACAGATTAATGTTAAGATACTTCACAAATTAATGTCCAGATACTTCATAAATTAGCGTAAATAGTGTAATGTAGAATGGAGAGTGTTAATTACTTGCACGTTTCATTTTGCCTAAATCCGCGTATGCGTCAACATTTTCTACGAACTGTCTAAGTGTCAGCTGCTGACAGATCTTAAACGAGAATATGGCACAGTTCTGGCTTAACGCTGGGCTAGCGCCGGAGACATTGGGTCGTCTTTAAGTCAACTTTGACTGTTGCTTCGTGTCAGTTTTTGGCGGGAGAGATAGCTTCCCGTCTCAGGAAGTTGACGGGGATAATCTAAACCAGAAATCTACATAGCTGTACCAAGATGTGTGTGTGCAAAATGCGCACCTAAGAGAGTATAAAAATAGCATAAATAATGTGCTGAGTTATTTTGTTCAAAATACAGCAGTTATTTATTATTTCAGTCCGCAAAACTGCTGATTTATAGCGTCTAGAAAACATCAATCAGATTATTTTTGTAAGGTTATGACATTGCATCTGTACATTGCAAAAAAAACGTATTAAAATTCAAAACCTATAATTCAGAATGTATCCTAATCAATTTTTTTGAAATCTCTTGATCTTTTATATATGAAACAGTGCGACGTTTATATTTATATCTCATAAATTTTGCCCACAGATTCTTCTAAATAATTATAATACAGAATTACAGTCAGTTTTACGCGTTTGAGAACGCATTCTATAAGTCATTATAAGACAATTGTTGATGTACCCGCTTACATTATAATTATAAACTTTCTACTTCTCACAAATCACATCGGAAAATGTTGTAAAATGAGAGGCAGTCTGATTCACACTTGTTCTGCTTTCAGACTGGGTCACGCAGTCATGACAATTGTACTTTGAGGTGTGTTTTCCGGTTGTGTTGTCACCACAGACAAAGGCTGTGTTGTTTTCTCTGTGTTTATGTCCACCCACAATCACTCAGCCGTGACAGGCGGACACCATGTGACCTCTTACAGCATGTCACTCCAGTGACATCACCAGTGACATCACCAGTGACATCACAGCTGGAAGACTATGACAAGGAGAAAGAACGACATGCGGTAGATTCGAAGATCAGGGGCCAGTCCCACTAAACATCTTAAGAGTGACCAATACTTGCCCTTATTTTCATTAAAAAAATTAAGATAAATGTTAACGTCTCTAATGAAAATAAGACAAGTTAAGATCAGATCAAGGAGAAAGAACGACATGAACATCAGGGGTTAATCCCACGAAACGTCTTAACAGTGATCTTAACTTTCCTTTATGTTTATTAAAAAAGTTAAGATAGATCTCAACTTTTCTAATGAAAATAAGAGAAAGTTAAGATCAGATCAAACGTGTAATCCTTGCTGGGAAGCACATCAGAAAGTGGTGGCGTGCAGCATTGAGTATTTTCTGATCTTCAGATCGATCGTAACCTCTTTATTCGATGTAAAATACACACAATAGACATATGCGCTCCAAGCCAAGGCAGATAACAGGTCAGCGCGTTTAAACCCCTAGGCCTGCGGTGTTGCTTCCAGTATGAACAATGATTACACATTCGTAGATTCAAATATATATAATAGATACACGTTGTGTATTTTTATACGTATATAAGCATGTAAAGGGTGTCCAAGACCAAGCCTCTTATCTCATAAAGTGCATAATTCTAATTAGGCCCACATAACAAGCAAAGGTGGCTTAAAAACACCCTTTCAATCATCTCAGTACCTACAACGTCGCATTCGCTAAAATTGAAAGGGTGGAAATAAGTTGATAACATATGTTAATAATAGCGGACGCTAAATATATGAACTGAATTCTTAGCATATTAAGATCTGCGCTCTGAAATCACGTCGTTGACTATGACAAATAAGTCCGTATTGACTTTTATTCATGTCAATAAAATATCTGTCTGTCTGTTTGTCTGTCATGCCACCATGGTAATTGGCCTGTAAAATATATTTGAATCTGTGGTAGTGTCATCTTAAATTGCCAATTGCAACCCAGCAGGCACAATACGTTGGCCCTATGCTGATCCAATGTTGGCCCACCGTCTGCGCCGCTGGCCCAACATTGGATCAGCATAGGGCCAACGTATTGTGCCTGCTGGGAATGGGCATCCCTCGGGAGTTAACCTCTGTCACACGTGAGGTATCTCTAATTAAAGGAGAGCTGAGTAATCTGCCGCAAGTCCGCTTACCTGACAGTGGGGGGCGCGACATGCCCACAATTACCTCAACAATTAGTTAAATCAACAAGCGACTCCACCTAGTGTTTAGATGAGAACTTGCCAAACAAGGCACATTGGCACAACATTTGCACAACGCTGGAACAAAGTACTACTCGCGGCGAAGGGATTTGTACAAAGCTGACCAACGCGGAGTGTTTTCTTAGCTTTGTGACCTAGTCATGTAACAATTAATCTGTGTGTGAGTACACTGTCCAATCAGCGCACCACTGAGCCTTTGGTGCGCGGCTACTGTTTACACAATTACGTCATGTCATGAGTATAACATGCGCTTGTTTGTAGACGTAACAAAACAAACCGCGATACTGACATTTCCGTGGAATGTGTATGTTTAATTTAGAGATCAAAAGTGACCACATTGGAGTCATGCGTTGTTACGTCATTCCTTAATCAGCACGCCTATGAACTTTACACCGGTGATGATGTGTCCAGCTTGGATTGAAAAATATTTGTTTCCATAGTAAAATTCATTTTTGCCAGGGTGCTTAGCTTTAATTAAAGAAATCGCTGTTGTTGTTCCATGCAATAAGGCACAGTCTTCCTTTTGTTTCACACAGTATAACATACTTTTTTATTGTATACAAAATATATGACAGTTTTCTTCTCCATAATGCAACAGAATCTGTGTTTTTGAGACGGCAATCCCTTCGTCAGAGACTCTAGTATTCTTCAGCGAAGAAGCACTAGAGCTTTGGTGGTCTGAGGCCGAGCACGCTACCGGTTATGGAGGTTCCCCAGAAAACTGGATTTCTGGACCTGCAGCTCAGCGTGACGCTGTGAGGAATACTGTACATAAAGGCTGTGAGACACAGGGGGTACTGCTGAGATAACATCCCCTTATCCGTGTTATCTGGGCATCCTCTCTGGTCGGGATCTCATGCTCGGGATCAACTTACATTTACGTAACCTCAGCCAACACGATCCGCACCGCGAAGCATCTTCACTGAGGCAGTTATCAGACAGAAACACATGTGACGAACTCAACCAGTCAAGATCTACTATCAGACTGCAAAACACGATTGATTGATTGATTGATTGATTGATTGATTGATTGATTGATTGATTGATTGATTGATTGATTGATTGATTGATTGATTGATTGATTGATTGATTGATTGATTGATTGATTGATTGATTGATTGATTGATTGATTGATTGATTGATTGATTAATTGATTGATTGATTGATTGATTGATTGATTGATTGATTGATTGATTGATTGATTGATTGATTGATTGATTGATTGACAGAGAAACGTTTTGCACGGCTGTGGTGCTGTAAATATATCGTCTCCTTGGATATGCAAGGGTGTATCTGCCACTTTGCAAAGTGGCAGATACACCCTTTCATATCCAAGGATATATATCCTGATGACATGGCAAACTCTGACATGTTGTGTAGCCTATAGTCAGCTAGAAAGTCTGGTAATACATGGCACGATTTGTGATTTGTGAAGGCTTTCTCGTTTTTGCTTGCTTAAATTATAAAACCTTTGCAAATATAGTTTTACAATACAATATGTAATAACTATTACCGAGTGGAACCCAAGAATTATCTTGAAAGCAATGGTTATCTGCCAGCTTCTAAATTCTCAGTAACGCAATATTGCCGTTCGTCATGTTCAACGACCCATGGATACATAGATGGGTAAAGGTGCATGCAAAAAGTAACAAGTCAAATAATGAATAATAATCAGTTGATGTGATGTTTTTACTGGCTAATGTGAAGTCAATTTTACATCGTTTTATATTATCATTTCATGCTATCAAGTTTCGTCTGATCATCACATAGCGATAAGGTTGACGTTCAAATAGCGGCAACCTTTTGAGTGCTGAATCGTCTTACTTAACTCTTTTCCC
Source organism: Flabesymbios commensalis (assembly GCA_964017125.1). Classification (NCBI taxonomy): domain Eukaryota; kingdom Metazoa; phylum Annelida; class Polychaeta; order Terebellida; family Flabelligeridae; genus Flabesymbios; species Flabesymbios commensalis. The sequence goes on from OZ024908.1 coordinate 15,435,055, forward strand.
GCTAGGACACCTTATTCATTTTTTCACACATTTCAAGTTGTGTCTCGCTGCCGCGACCCACAAGTTGGTGAAAATTTTTATTCATTTAAAACTGGAATTGCTAACGCAAATTTCAGCTTCAAATGACGAAAAATACTTATATTTATCGCAATTATACATCTTGCAAAATGAGTTATTTGTTTAACTGATCAGCTAAGACAAACTATTGTCCCATTTCAGCGAAGCTTTGCTTTGGTTGGAAAATAGCTTGAAAACATATACGGTCTTAGCAGAACAAGGGTTTCCCTGCTAATAAAATAGATTAAAACGATTATAGTGGTGTTCAGCGGTGAAAGGGTTAACCCTGATCCTGTTAGACCTATATATGTTATCAAGGCAGCTTCAAACCGAGTAAAATAACACCGAAAGTAATCAACTACTTCGCTCCCTTGGATATGAAAGCGTGTATCTACCACTTGCAAAGTGGTAGATACACGCTTTCATATCCAAGGGGGTGACATACTGGCAGATGATCAAATAATTCAGTTTAGGATATGTCATGTTTTCTTAGATGGATATATGTTTTTATCATTCGAAGCTAGAACTCGTGCTGGCAATTCCAGATTTGAATAATCCAAGACGAGATATATGCGCTTGTGATGTGAATGAAAGGCAAGACTTCCCTAATCTATGCTATGCAGTGATATCCAGACTATTACGTCATAATACGGGAGGGCCAGAAGATGTGTATGACAAGCAGCAGACACATTAAAAAACAAGATTGACGTGTGTAAACGTTTTGCTCATTTTTCATGTTTTTATCCTCAGAAGTTTTGAGGAGGGAACATGTGTGATTACTTTCAGTTACCATGGTTACTCAGCTCAATTTTCTTGTTTGTGACGGTTTCTATCGGGGGTAGTATGTGTAATATTTCAAATTAAATATCAAAACTGGTGGTGGAAATAACTATTGAATTAAAAAGTTCTTAATTGAGGGAGTACTGTTACATTAACCTTTTGTATGCTACAACTGACAGGTACAAACCAAGAAGTACGCAAAGGGTGGTATAAATATGACTGTTTATTTCTCCATTAACATGATGAACACACTGATTCTATTAGTTACGTAAATTATATTTGTTCATCTTAAACGTTTTGTAATATAAGCCTTAAAGCGTTGAAATATTTGTATATTAATCAAGAGAATAAAGGGTTTTTTCAATTTGAAATCATCATAAATGTCTTAGTTAGCTCTTTCTGTTTTATTTGAATAGCTATGTTATGTCTACAGCCGTTATAAATCTTTTACTCTTTAAGTGCGGGGACCGACTTTCGACGTCAGATTCTGACGTTTATAGACGTCAGATTTAGACGTCTAAACTCTGTCCCCGCACTTAAACAGTAAAGTTAATTAATAACCAATAATGAATGTTGTTACTTAGTATGTGATTGTATTCCTCTAAGTAGAATATATCACAATATAGCTTATTGCCTCCTAATTCCCTTCTAATTTTCAATGATGTTTATCTCCCTCTATCCTATGAAATTATTTCGGATGGCTAAAGTGGAGATTAAACTACCACCCGCTGATATAGAAAGATAAATCCCTCTCATAATTCTTTCTGTCCTGTCATTAGTTACCCTTACAATAGGATCAGGTGATAATGTATTGTTTAATCAGCGGCATTATGGTGGTCTGGCCTAATCTTATAATTGAAATTTAAAACGCTTCTGTATTGTTTTCCAGTACGATTCTACAGTTTTCTAGTTTATGTGAACCATTTTAAGAAAATTAACAAAATTAAATTGCAATATATCTTTAGAGTATTTGCTTTTATTTGGCAAGTTGTAATGCTCTAACATATTCTGTACATATATAGCCGAATTATAATATATAATAAGATAAACTGAAATAATTTCAAAAATAAAAATGTATTAGGAAATGATTATTACGATAATATTATGAGATTTCGTTCTTGATAAATAAGAAATAAGAGTAAATAAACAGCTATCTAAGCAAGAAAAAATAGTCCACAGAAACCTTGGAGTGATACAACATCCAACAAAGACATTCCCTGACATATGTCGGCGGAGGTTTAGTGGAGGCATTTTGCGCTCCAATTATAATCTGTTCAAATTTGATTCCGCAGATGTGACTGCGTTCATCGCTTTGAACATTTTTACATAGACCTCGACCTCGACCTGACCAGATAACCCGATTAGAGGTTTTGTTACGCCGCGCAGCTCAGGGCTCGGGTTTTAATCAACCCATTTCATCCATGATCTGAGAGTTATTTAGCGCCTCATTGTTGTATTTCTGTGAACCACGCAGGTGGTAAATAATAAGCGGTAAATTGCACAGGTATTGAAAACGGGTTGATCATCTGGTGCAGTGTGTTGAAAAACTAACTGACGAAATTTCAAATTTCCTTTATAAAAAATATACTTTCATATATTTAACCCTTAAAGCACTGAATTATGTTTGTATAAACCATAGAGACTAAAGAGTTTTTTCAATTTGAAATCATTATGAATGTCTTAATTAGCCATTTCCGATTGATTTGAATACCTATGCTATGGATCTATGACCATTCTAAATATTTTTACTCTTACAGTGCGGGGGTCGACTTTAGCCGTCAGAATCTGACGTCTACTCAAAGTTGTGTCTACAGCGACCCACAAATTCAAGTGGCTGAAAATGTATCACATTTGTTTAATTTGCCTAAAGTCGATCCCTGCACTGAACGAGTAAAATATTGATAACGGCCGTTGACCCATAACATAGGTATTTAAATGAAGCAGAAAGAGATAACTATACATTTGTGATGATTTCAAATTGCAATTATTCGTCATATTTTGTCGTCTAAAAACGGTCCCCGCGTTGAAAGAGTTAACATCAGTATACGTGAAGAGGAGATGTACTCGGCACAAAGAAAATGGGGCGTAGGCTACGTGTCAGCTACATTTATTATGTGAATTCATCAAACTTAAAATAACCATGAAAACCTTGTCGTCCCCCACTCACCCTTCACATCTCATAAAAAATATGACAGACAGACACGTGACTATGATAGATTATTGTGAATTTATAAACCGCGGCTTGTCCTCGAATCATTTCAGTATTCTAAAATAGCGTGATATTATTTAGCAAAGTCTCATTTATTGCGGTATTAATGAGGTTAATTTCAATGGATTTGGATGTATATTTTGACAAAAATGTGAAAAATATCAATCCAAATGTGTGGAAAATTACATAATTTATACCGCAATATTTCTCCTTCGAAATTCGTATCAATAAATAATAATTTAAAAGCACACAGAAAGAACATGGGTACCCGAAAAATAAAGGACATGTTCCAAAGAAGAGTAGATCAAGTGTATCTTAAAATAAAAGAGTGATTAAAATACCCGACCGTAATTTGTCTGTCTGTCTCGTGGATTGAACAGAACTTCAAGACAAACAAAATAAAACATGTCACAAGACACATTAAATGTAAAGTTATCCACCACCTAAGTGTTGTCTGTAACCGTGATTCCGCGATCATACAGGGACAAGCAAATTGCAATCCAAGCTCTTAAAAGTAATTATCAAACCTCTTAAACAAAGTTAAGTGGTGAATTGCAATCGACAAGTCCCACTTCGACGGAAAATAATATTTCGATTGGCGTACGACAAGTCAAAACATAAATACAGATTTTGTATTTAATATCACTATTTAATAGTGATATAAATATTTTTCGAAATATGCTATCCTTAAAAATTTGTAATGATTGCATAATAAATAACTATAAATTAAACTAACATTACAATTATCCTTTTTTTCAGTCAGAATAAGATTCTCCTTTGTTCATGGCAAATTATTAAATAAAACGATTCAAATTATATTAACCCCATACGATTTGTGCTCATCCATTGTATTATGTGATGCAAACTAAATCTTTAATAACTACTTAAAATATGACACTGCGTTAACAGCTTAAGCTTCGAATAAATGAAAATTGGATGCTAGTGAACACGTATATACACAAGACACAAGATGCTCAGCTTAACAAATAATTAAATTTGGAGACGTCAATTTTTTTATTAATAGAAATACTTTTCGTCATTTCATGACGAAAAATATTTATATTTATGAAAAATTAACATGACATTTTGCGGTTAAAAATCATGTCAGAAATGCAAACTTCAAGTGAATAACTTAAAGTGTTTACCCAGCTAACACGAGACGTTGAACCAATGCTGGGTTGACGTTGGCCCATCGTCTACGACGCTGGCCCAACATCAACCAAGCATTGGTTCAACGTCTCGTGTTATCTGGGTTAGCACTTAAAGCTCTCAACTATTAAAACTCTCAACTATTAACTAACTCATTTCATTCCCAATAACAGTGATTTAACCGACTAATAATAGAGATTAAAACGACAATAGTCGTGATCAAGGGGTACTAAGAAGTGACTTACCACCAGGAGGCTTGTACTGTGTTGAGGGCGACCAGGATGAAGAGGAGTCTTTGTAATCCCATGGTGGTGAGTAGTCTGGATGGATCTAATTAGATAAGGAGTTAACAGGATCAGTATCCAGTGTAAGTGGGTGAGAATATATCCATGACAGGGATTGGACAAGAAGATTCAGGATCCAGTCTGAGACGGCTACGTCTGCGCGTGTGCACAGTGAGAACAGGCAGCACGCCGATCCAACTACAAAGTGGTGCGGCGCAGCTGGACTCTTGTTGCTCTGTAAGCGATCCGTGAGGGACTGGGGGATCTCTGGCGTTAGAGGTGTCCCGGTGCCCGGACCCCTGCAGAGTCCGGCTGGCTGGGCTGGGGGCACACAGGCCTGCAGCGTGTACCGCGAGAAGCACAGTACACCGGCAAATTGGACCTGCTAGGGATCAGCCAGGGGGTTCCTGCAAGAGATCAGCCAGGGGGTTCCTGCAAGAGATCAGCGAAAGGGTTCCTGCCAGAGATCAGCCAGAGGGGTTCCTGTAGGGGAATTCTCAGAGGATTCTTACGGGAAACATAACCACTTCTGTAACAGCGTGACCTATGACCTAATATTTGAGGTCAAATTCTAGACACTTGTCCACGCAATATGTTAACTAGGGACACTGTATTCCATGAGTGTCAGTGTCTGATCTGCCTGGTAGAACCACAAGTAGACGGTATCCTCTAGATCAACTACAGGGACCAATCTGTATCCTCTTAGTGAATCCTGTGTAACCTCACCTGGTATGAATTAGAGGTGGAGTCTAATTACCATGTAATCATAGGTGTGGATCAACAATCACCTCCTGATATATCCATCTGTTTGCTGGTTGTTATTGTCATGGGATATAATAATATTATATACCTCAAATGTAACCACATCAAGTCTACACGTGATGTAATTCAGTACAATGATGTGTAATTAGCCTTCTACTCCAGTGACCTGTCAGGTGTATTGAATCATCTGATGACTACTGACTTCTTTATCTACTTCTCCTTATAGTCTAGGATCATCTGACTGCACCATCTACTTTTCTTCACTTATGTCCTACCACAGCTTGAAGAACACTAACCTGGAGACCTGTAGGCGTGAAGTCAGGTTGAACGTGAGGGTGTCGCGCCTCTACCTCTAGAGCCCGCTAACTAGTTTGATTGGCCATTGACGGCTTGGTGGAGAGTAGTGGCCCCCCTTCCCCCCCCCCCCCCTGGAGGGGCGGCGGGAACAGAAGCTACAAGGGGATTACACCCCTCCCTCAACAACATTCTACAGTGGTGTGTTAATACACCATCAGGGTGTTATAGGGCTCTGAACTAAAGTTAATATGCATGATGTATAATATTTCACAGATCACACATTTAAATATATAAACCTTATTTTCGACAATACATCATATTAGACATACTTTTATTTCTTTATTATATTCCTCATTGTACATAGTAATATTCATGTTTAGGTAATAAATCACTTTTATTTTAAAATTTGCACTACGAAAACACTGTTATAAACTCAGATATCATGAAGATATTACGAAATATTATAACACATATGTGATTAATTTAGTTAATTATGAAGTATTAAAAACATAGGGTCTGTGACGAATTCCTTTGGTTATATTCTCATTGACTTTAAGCCACGGATGCTGATGATGAATCATATCTGAATTCTATAAATGACGCAATTCTTCTACGGACCGAGCAAAATCTACATTAGGTTAGTTGTTTTTATAAACATATTGGGAGTTTTATTATTTAAGATCTACATTTGTACAATGGGCAATTTCTATGTCGTAGAATCCATAGAAACGTTCCGAGACGAGGTCGAACTGAAAGGCTAAATATAGATTAATAATTAAAAAATCAGCAAGTCTGTATTTTTTTGCAGTAATTTTAAAATCTTTGCATTAGCAATAGTATCGATTTGACAGATCTTATAACGAACAGATGTCTATGTATTATGTCAAATAAATAAATGCATGACGTTATAAAATATAGATTGAGAATGATTTAGGTCTCAGTCTGCGCAGAGGGTGACCGCGAAGCAGTGCTCAAACTAACACCTTACACAAGTGTATACATCCACACTTGACAAACTCACACATTATCTCTCACTATACTGTGATTTTGTCATTTTTTATTTCTCTTTCAACTCTTCTCTCATCATCTTTGATTGAGTTTTAATCCCCGGATTAAGTGTATGAGGGCTCCAGAAGGTGTGCTCTCCTAATCTCCCTATTGTTATCTTATCGTCTGTTTCTGCAGTCATAATAACATCAGAACATTGTTTATTAACAATTTCTTTTCAAGTTTCCTTGTTATCACTCGATTATTTTAAAAAGCTTACTCATTTTTTCGAAATGAATATGTTGACCCTTCAGCTACTCCAGTGTTTCATCAAATTTGTGAATTACTGCAACTTTTCTGTAAAAATACACAGATATAATGTAGAAAATTATAGATCAAAACGACTTTATTTTTTAGACAAGTAGTATGGTTATTTCAATTCATTTTATTTAAAATGTGTCCATATAATATGTGCTAAAGTAATTGCCCCGAACAAAGAACTTTTTTTTATCAATATATGGTCGTAGACTGACAACGAAAACATTTTCCAATTATCAGGTACATAGTATAGAGTTGATCCTATTAACGGGGTGATTCAGTAGCAACCTATTAATATAGATTTCCATGCTGTCTGTTCTAAGAAAATACATGTAGAAAGCGAATATTTTTTTAAGTGGCATTGAAAAAAATATTAATATCTTGGATACGATTTATAACAAATTTTCTGAATGAAAGAACGCATACTTTTTTATACTAAATTGGAAATACACTATATAACATCAAGTGAACTAAATGTGTTGCATCATAAATTATTAATCTACGCATTCATAATGCGTTCGACAATAATTTATTGGATGCAGAAACACACAAAATATGTTATTTTGTTCCCAGTGAAGCGTTAGAAGACATAGTTGATGACGAAGTGTAAAGTAGGGAGTGTGGTGTCACGAACGGTAATTGAAATCACCCCAGGCAAGTATACAACCATCGCGAGATCTCTGCGCAATACCTGGCCAATGATGGGCCACCGTCCCGGACTATTACCCAGCATTGGCCCGGCGTTGAGCTGGTGTTTTGTGTGAAGATATAGGTATCACGGTATTTACTGGTGTTTTTCTAGGGCGCGTTTTGTCATTTGATTAAGACCTGTATGTCGTTTCACACTGCCTTCACTTTACATTATCCGGTTGACTTCTCACATCTACAGCTATTTTCCACCTCTGTCTGTCGCCCTGAAAGCCGTGCATAGCGCCCAGTGCAGGCCATTCACAAATCAAAGCCTCAAACGTCAAGTGGAATGCTCACCCCCCCCCCCCCCCCCACGACCACAATGATCTCTTCTGGTGACCTCCGTGCCAGTTTGCCAAATAAGGAATCAATCAACCGTACCAGTCACCTTATAATTGCTACAAGAAAAGCAATCCTTTTAGAAGATCTACAAACCATGTTAGTGGTTTATAATAGCGAATACATATAGATGATACTAAGTTGTTTGTTTCAAAATACAATTTAATATATTTCTTTGCGCTACATTGAAAGCTTCGTAATGATCCATGTGGTGAAATTAAAATATATCCTTTGAATTGATGTATCTAGTAATAAATCCACGACGTCAGAACCTGATGTCTAAAGACCGTCCCCGCACTAAAAAGAATTTAAATATATATAATTGATATAGACCCATAACATAGGTATTCAAATAAAGCAGAAAGAGCTAACTAAGACATTTATGATGATTTCAAATTGAATAAACTCTTTGGTTTGCATGATTTATACAAAATATTTCAGCGTTGTAAGGTTGACTTTCTTAGCAGCCAATTATTTTTTCTTTACCCAGAGCTATGTTCTTCCGTAACAATGAAAATAGCTACATTTCATAAACCAGTCTGAAGGAAATTCTACAGACAAAAAGGTAAAGTCCGTAAAGCGGTTAGAAGCTATAGGGCCTAATTATGAAGTTCTGCTTTTTCAGGTGGAGTATTTACTCGATTTGAGTATTTACTTGAATTGAGTATTTACTTGAATTGAGCATTTACTGGATTTGAGTATTCACTTAAATTGCGTACTTACTTGAATTGAGCATTAACCTAAATTGAACAATTACTTTTGAATTGAGTATTAACTGGTTGATTTTATTGTTTTATTTGCTAACTTGATTGATTTAGAGTATTCATTTGACTTGCGTATTTACTTGAATTGGGTATTTACTTGATTTGAGTATTTACTTGGATAGAGTTTTTACTTAACTTGAGTAATTACTTGATCGAAGTATTTACATAACTTGAGTATTTACTTAACTTGAGTATTTACTTGATTTGCATATTTACTTGATTTGAGTTACTACCTGACTTGCGTATTTCACAGATTAGTTACACCTGAAATGTGTAGACACCTCTTCTAAGCGTGTTAAGGACGCCACCCTTCATGGTTAGCGCTACCGCCCGTCGCGCCGGAATCGGGGATTGCTTCCGGTCTGGGTATTCGAAATGTTATTCTCCAGTTCATGTATAAAGATTCAATATTGCGGGGAGATTCTTTTCCAAGCTGCATCGTGCTTGGCCTCAGACCACCAGATCAGGGGCCCTGGTGCAGTGCTTAAAGCTGCCTGCTGAGAAAGTCGGAGATAGCGAGTTTGAACCTCGCTCTGACATTTAGGTTTCAAAGAAAAAATGTTTCTTTCCCGCTGAATCGTCAATATTTAATATTGCGGGGAGCCTCCGTAAACGAGAGGTAGCGTGCTCAGACCGCCAGGGCTCGAATTACGAATTATGTGTCCGGATTGCAGTGTCATCTCATTCATCTCACCATCCTAAGGAGGTTCTCCTGGCCCAGTTTAGCCTACATGTGCACAAAAGTGGCCTAAAACCCCATTCATTTAATTTAATTTTATTCTCAGACCACCAGGGTGCGAATCCTTGGAATCTGGAGGGCAGTGTAATCTGGTACAGCTCAGCGTCCACAGGAGGTTTTTCGGGACAACTTGTGCCTCTATTGCGCACAGTTTATTCGTACAAATTCATTCATTGTTTCGGCTCATAAGAGCTGAACTGCTATAACATATGCAATAGTACGTATTTCACAAGTACTTGGTAGTGTGCTACAAAGTACTTGTGAAGTGCACGATGAATGATATTATATCATGAGGCAGTCACCTCTTCACCCACTAGAAAAACAAAGTTTTTTTTAAATCTGACACCAGCGATTGAAGAGCTCGTGTTTCTAATTTGCTCGCTTTGATTTTGTACAAAGTTTTGTTTGAGGATCGCTATTGCTGGTGATAAATATACACCTTGTAAAGTCAAGTAAGAAAGAAAATCAAAATTGTGTTTGTGATATGAAAGGAGTCATGTTTATATCATGTTTATTATACTTCTTTTCGTGGTAATAATTCATAGAATGACATCAATAAATAAAAAATACAGTATTGGAACAGTATGCATGATGTTGCGGGGATCGCCTTTAGTCGTCAGAATCTGACGTCTACAGACGTCAGATTCTGACGTCTAAAGTCGGTCACCGCACTGTACGAGTATAAATATTTATAATGGCCTTAGACTCATAACACAGGTATCTAATTAATCGGAAAGAGCTAACTAAGACATTTCTGATGATTTCAAATTGAAAAAAAACCTTTGGTCCCATGGTTTTTACAAAAATAATTCAGCGTTGTAAGGGTTAAAGCGCTGAATTATTTTTAGATAGAACAAGAAATCAAAGGGTTTTTTCAATTTGAAATCATCATAAATTTATCAGTCAGCTCTTTCTCTTTCATTTGAATACCTATGTTATGGGTCTACGACCTCTAAAAATCTTTTTATTATTTTAGACGTCAGAATCTGGAACTTGGCATTAGTTTCTTTTAGCTTACAATAATACATCACATTTACGTACAGAGCTGTGATTTTTCATTTTGTCCATCCAGCTCCGTATATAGGTCTGACAGGTTCATAACAGGACCACAAATCGGATCATGGTTTGTTTTGAGGACTGTATACGCTGCGTTTATCACTAAGAAAAATAACCCAGCGACCACGACACATTAAATCACCGCTGATATATTGCTCTCCCACCGTTTAGACGCTGGCCCAGCATTAAACCAACATTGGTTCAACATCAAGTGTTTGTTGGGGATTCGTCAGAGGCTGTTTATATTTGACCGACATAATCCCAATAAGCTGGAGTACTGTACAACCCCAATGATAGCAATAAACATCTGTTACCTCATTCTTGCAGTTTTGTAGAATCAAACTATCTGTTATACTTATGCAAAATGTGAATTATTCATACAATTATAATTTTAATTAGAATAAAGAAGATCTCATAGTTGACCTTATATTGTATATCATTACAATTTACTCAATACTCTTATTTTTTGTATTTTTAAAGCTCAATCCACGCGAATAATTAGAATTATTAAATGAAAATATTAATGGATATAACGCCGACATTACTATTTATTCAATAATATAAAACAATGATTTACATTTGAATATGCATCGAATAGTATTTAAAAATATAATATCAAAACAGTCATAGTATTGAAAAAAACCAAGATAATCTTATTCTGCCTTTGGCTTGGTGATAGATGGATAGAGAGTCTTTATGATTGGTCTATTCTCCTGTACTCTGGATCTGGTCTTTAGAATCCGACGTCTGTAGACGTCAGATTCTGACGTCTAAAGTCGATCCCCGCACTGTAAGAGTAAACATATTAATAACGGTCGTAGACCCATAACATAGGTAATCAAATGAACCGGAAAGAGGTCACTAAGACATTTATAAAGATTTCATATTGAAAAAACCCCTTGGTCTCTATGGTTTATACAAAAATAATTCAGCGCTTTGAGGGGTAATATTATCATGGATTAACTATGAATGTCTGATTTTTATGTACATGTACTTGTTTTACAGTCTCTCACAACTCAGTGATGAGTGTCCTGCTTTATACAGGATGAGACTGAATGAATAAATGTGTTACTACTAATACAACAGTCACTAATACATTGAATTAACCCTTTGCCTGCTAAACACGGCATTTGTCTTTTTTAATCAGTTTTACTAGCCAATTATTGGGAATGAAATGACTGTTTAAACGTCAAGATTTGTAAATGGTTGGTCTCAAATAGGAGTAATTTTCAACCATTTGAGGTTGTGGATCGCGGTAGCGAGACACAACCTCAAGTGGTTGGGAATTTAAATAAATTAACTTAGGAGGTTAAAGCTTTAAGTGTCCTCATTGTTATAGAGAATACTTGCAACGCAAAACTGCATTGTCAGTGAAACCCATCCGATCACCATTTTTTAGTGACTTTAAAAGTGCGAATGTCCAACAGTTGCAAATAATGATCGTAGCACAGAAAAGGTGTTGAGGTAATTGTGTTATTATCGTGAGATCATATTTCTTACATCAGACGCTAAGTCAGAGGTCTGTTATTCTAAGATTAGGCTGCAGGTTTTATTCAGACAGTCTCTTCAACAAACTGTCATGTTGTCAAACTGTCACACGAGTATACATGTAGCCATTCTACATAGCAGGGAAAACACCATTGACTCTGACACACATATAAATAACGAGTGGCAGAGTCAATAGCGTTTTCCTGGCTCACTTTATTCCTGTGATTTTATAATAAGGATTTAAATATAACAACGTCCCGTTATCAGTATAGTGCTTAAGGCTTCTGAAAGTAAAAATTTGATCGTGGCAAAGACGCAAAAGTAGCAGTTTTCATTTTATATAGACTGGCAATCAAATTAGTCCAAATTTCATCTCGTATCTAAACTGTGACAAAATATATCGACAGTATGATAATCAAGTAGATACAAATCTTTATGTTTAAAATGCTATTTCCCTAAATGTACCAGCCTTCGGCTAGCATTGGATCACTGTTTCGTATTGGCTGGGGATGATATTTCTGTGATTTTGGGGCTTATTTTTAACCTTTAATCATAATACTACTTATGTGTATGCACATCTGATCCTTAGATATTTTTTGTTACGTATTTCAGACAATGATTATGCTATATTCCAAATAGTTTCATTTAACATATGTATGGCACTTCTTGTAAATGGATTCAATTGGCAATGATAGCTATTTGCCACTCAAATTAAATAAAGACACTTTTTATTAATTTATCATTTTTTACTCAATGTGTTGCTTGTAGAGTTAAGGGGTTAACCCTTACAGCGCAAGGAGCGACTTTAGACGTCAGAATCTGTAGACTTCAGATTCCGACGGCTAAAGTCGATCCCCCGCGCTGAAAAACTGATAATATTTATAATGGCCGTAGACCCATAACATAGGTATTCAAATAAAGCAGAAATAGCTAGCTAAAACATCTATAATGATTTCGAATTAAATAAAACCCTTTGGTCCCTTTTACATAAAACAATTCAGCACTTTAAGAGTTAAGCCACCTGAGTGATGAACCAGCTGACTGTGTTAATTATACACACCTGTGTCAGGTAACAATGGCTCGCCCAGCGCCCTAACTTAACTGTCTTGTGATCAAACTCATCATAATCAGCACCTATTTAGAAATAAACATCTGCGCAGTCAGTCGTTCAATTTAAGACCGAACAGGATTGTGCACTTCAAAAGTTGTGAAAACATTTAACGAAATGAAAAATATAACCAAGTTAGAAATGAATGAAAATATTTAGAGAGAAATTAATTTGTGATTTTTTTTCATGACCATATATTTAAACATATTTACTCCCAACTATAAAGTGCTACAAATAGAAACATATCGTTTTGATGCTTCAATACATTTACGACAAATCCTGATTATTTTCCCCGATATGTACGGACACTTAAACGTTTTTCTGGAAAACATTTATAAAAGTACATAAAGTTATGTGTTTTTCTGAGATAACAGATTTTCTGGTGCGCCGTAGTACGTATAGGGTGCCGCAAGGAAGGGTTTAAATCAAAATACCCAGCGATGAAACCACAGTATAAAGCTGTTGATAATGACGGTGATTAAACAGGCTCAAATCACGAGGATTCGCTAATGAGTAATTATGAGTATAATTACACTTACCGCGGTCCTCATTAGATCAACCCTCTCAATGCGAATTCCTTGAAAACGTATATATACTGGCTGAGCGAGGCTTCATCCTCATAGTGAACCCTTGTGCTGCTAGGATCGGAGTTATATATTGATTTCACGCAAGTTTCAATGCAAACAAATTGCCACTGAAATTTGATGAAACTGGTTGTGATAAATATCCAGTTAATCCAATAATTTAATTTGGGTGGTGTCTACTTTTCATAAATAAAATGTTTTTTTCTTTTGGAGCTCGAAATTGCGTTAGCAATTCAAGCTCTAAATGACGAACAACACAAACAAATAACTCAGCAGCTGAAAAATTAATTGTGAGGATAATTACACTAACTGTGGTCCTCATAATTTTGCATTTGTTAATGTACAAAATGCATAAATAGACAGACTGTTTTTATTCACAGATGCTCAATGGTTTTTAACATTTATAAATTAGAGAATAAAAATGGAAAAAATAACAAGCAAACTCCTCAAAGCAGGGATAGGAATTTTCAAATTTTGTAGGAGCTCACCGATTTGAAAGGCACTGAATATCGCGAAAATTGAAAATGTAATGGCAATCAGCTCATTGTAGTTGATAAGCTAGTGCTATATTTTCTAACTCTTCACGTGACAAGACATTTTATTGTTATTTATTTAAAAGTTATTGTTGTGATAAATTACGTACTCATACTGATCGGATAGCCAGAGTGAAAACTATATGCAGTAAACACAATGTATCGCTCTTGTTAGATACGTCATATGGTCACAATGTACACGTTTCTCTTACATCATCCAATACGCCGGAAGGAAGACGGCTTATGTGATAGTGTCCGGCAAGTACTGCTGAGCTGCAATCATTGTGACCGGTATATGTTATTGTATGTGAAGTTAAAAAACTTCCAGTGCACGGATCTCACCGCCAACAACATTACCCAGTTGCCGATGAAGATTCATCGGAAAGCAAAAGCTATCCCTGTTTGAAGGATCCGTATGCACATACAAGTTTTTATATTAAACTACAAAAATGCATTATACCTTGAAACAATTTATTTACAATTTTCTGTTGCTGATGAAAAACCATTTGAATGTGGGGGGATAATCAATATGGGAACCACAGCAGCAGGGAAAAGATGTATGAATCTGTAATGGCACCACTGGTCTATAATTATTAAAGTCGATTGTAAGTCCAGAGTAACTGGCCATAAGTATATTTCTTGTTGATTTATTTCGAATCCCGAATCATTCATTCCAGCTCTATTGATATAAGCAGCCAAAATGACTGTCTTCAACAGAATTAGAAAAAATATTTTTCACACCAACTTTAAACATAACAGCTTAATACAACCTCTATGATAATAAATAGGTCTTGTAACCCATAAATTTATTCCGAAAATACTCATTTCCTCTTCAGGGATCAACAACGAGCATTGACGTGATCTTTCAGACATATGGCTGAGCCGCAATCCTTGTGACAGGTATTTTTTAGGCTTGCTGCTAAAGTCCTTTAAATACTCTATTTATACTGTTATTTTACAACTGTAATACTTTTATGTATGTATTGTTCTCTTTTTTGGAAGGCTGAAAAAAGATATTATTATAATAAGCGTGATAATGTGAAAATGTAGCGAAAACGTAAGGTAAATATTATATTACAGGCTCAAAGCAAATCCCATAAAACAACGGTGTCTTGTGTCTCATAGTCTGGAGACGTTGACGTATGCGTGATATAAGTAATAAAGTCGACACAAAAAATTATCACAGTAGTACTAATCATGTCCAAATACCTCCCCAGAATATGCAACACACGAGACCGTGGTTTATGGGAGAATTTAGTAGCAAATCCTCGAGTGGGAGCAAAAATGGCCCAATTAGCCAGTTGGGGACATTTTGAGGAAAATGCGAAAAACTCTAATATTTTTCATACATTTATTAGATAAAATATATTTTCAAAGTACAACGGCACCTTTAATTTTTTTATTTTGGGTATCGATACTACTGTATTTTTATATTATGGTCATCCTGGTATGGATAAGTATTTTTTTAAAAAAAAAATTGATTTTGGCCACTCTGTCGTCACTTAGTTGATGAAAATGCCGATGACCGCTAAAAGCGCTCCCCCCCCTAGCTTGTATTTTTTTTATTTTTTCAGCGTGGCTAGTATTCATTGAACATCCACATGTACTGTCTAGAATTTCAACCTCACGTGTCCGTCGTTTTATTGGATAATTTACTACAAAATCGTCACGCGGAAGCAAAAAAGGCCAAGCCAGTTTTGTACATTTTTAGTAAAACAGGAACAATTATAAAATTTTTCAGACATTTATCATAAAAAAATATTTTTTAAGTTTCACAGCACCTCCATTGGTTATTCTGGATATCGCCACTACTATCACAAGATTTTACATTACGGTCGCTTAATTTTATATGGATAACTCATTTTTGATAAAAATGAAGATTTTTGCCACTTTTTAGTTAGTTTGTCGAAATGCCAATCGATGCAAAAAGCGTCCCCTAGCGGATATTTTTTCCAGCTTCAGTTGAAGAAAAACAACCCATTGTAAACAAATGAATATATTAATTTAATTTAATTTTCTGTATTTTGATTTATTTTGATGTATCAATAAGTTATACACAGGTCCAATATAGCAAGGGCTTATCGGGCCTGAGCGTCCAGCCGACGATCGTACGTACGACTTCCCCATGTCGGTGCGATCAATGGCTGGACGGCTAGCTCAGTCATTCGATCATACATAGTCATACATTCAGTCATTCAGTCATACAGTCATTCAGTCATTCAAGCATACAGTCATACACAGTCATACACTTAGTCATACAGTCATACAGTCATCCAGTCATTCATTCGCTTGTTCGTACGACCAACGGTCGTACGAACAAGCGAATGAATGACTGAATTATTATTCGTTTTTCGTGCTTTCGTTCATTTGTTCGCTCATTTGTCATCCATCCATCCATCCATCCATCCATCCATCCATCCATCCATCCATCCATCCATCCATCCATCCATCCATCCATCCATCCATCCATCCATCCCATCCGTCCGTCCGTCCGTCCTTCCATCCATCCATCCATCCATCCATCCATCCATCCATCCATCCATCCATCCATCCATCCATCCATCCATCCATCCATCCATCCATCCATCCATCCATCCATCCATCCATCCATCCATCCATCCATCCATTCATTCATTCATTCATTCATTCATTCACTCATTCATTCATTCATTCATTCATTCATTCATTCAATCATTCATTCATTCATTCATTCATTCATTCATCTCTCTATAATACTTAATTTTTTAATAATCACGTGTATTGTTTATTTAATATTATGTGAATTACAGAACACCAATTTTTTCATTGAATACCGATTCCTCTCAGATCCCTCTAGTACGTTTTTAACCTATCATAGCATTAATGAATGTATGACCTCTCTGATAAGTATGACTATCATGAACACCCCTAAAATGACGTAATAATTAGGCATAAGGCAGGCCGCAGATTGAGTAGTTGTTAATATGTATGTATGCGTCGCATAGAGGATATGCAGATCTATAACAGTTACATTTTACTAGCAGCATGTGGCGCTGACCAGAGGTTTCACACCTATCTTTTTACTGTTGTCACCTTTCTGACATCACACTGCTGGGCGCCGTTAACCACTGTTAACCTGCCGTCACCCTTTGTGATTGAAACCTGCAATTATTAATATGACCCTCTGTACTCTAAGTCACGTAAAGTGGACGTTAGAGGGACAATAAAAATGATATTGTATAGATTAATAAATACGCTTTTCATGATTAGGTACTTGATAGATCAGTAAATAATACCATCGCCGCTAGTTTATTATATCCAGTGAATTTTGTATCGTAGTTCAATTAGTTTTGCACATTTACATTACTGTAATTTAAGCTGCAGACCCAGAATACCTTGAATTTTAAACTTTCAACAGACAGATTTGTGCCAACAGATAATTATTTCTACTTTTATACTTTTTAATTTATTTCATTTATATTTACTTCAATTTTTGGTCTCAAATTAAGCAAATATAAGTAATTTTCACCCACTTGAAGTTGTGAATCACAGTATGAGACACAACTTTAAGTGGGTGAATTTGTTTTAATGCAACGCTTTAAGGGTCAGTGTGATTTTATGCGTTGTCTTTAGATTATCATGATGATGGGTTTTTTCCTAATAAACGAATCTATCGTATATATATATACGTTTATCTTGATATTTCTTCAATATAGAAAATAATTTAGCAATGAATAGGCCTATTATTGCCAATAATGTATTAATTTTGTGTGTGATAGGCCGACTATACAGTGGCAGACGAGCATTGCTCAGATAGCTACCCTCACGAAATAGAGATTTACTATTTTTATTAGGCATATCCATTCAAAGGTTATACGCATCCTCCTGTGGACATGAAATGGCACGACACGTCTTTGGGGCCTAAAGGGTTGAGAAAATGTGTGTAATAAGGACCCGGGACCAGGCATTATACAAGTATTGTTTCAATGCTGCACCAGTGTCTACAATGCTGACCGCACTTCAAAACTACATTTGGTGAAGTTCTGACGCAGCTGAATTCCTGCTATACTCAGTGTGATTCTATTTAACACTAAACGTCGATCTAATGCTACTTTAATGTTGACCCACCGTATGCGACGCTGGCCCAACAATAAAACAACATTGGAGCAATGACTTAAGTTTTCTAGGCTGTGGGGCGGGGGGCATTCACTGATCTATTGTCATCGATCTCAACCCCAATAGAATATTGATGACAGGGCAGATGTTTTTAGCTTGTTAGTTTCCCTCCTCTATTATTTGTGTCTTCTGCTGAACTGACACGCCCAGCGAGAAGTAACGTTACAAAGCGACGGATTGCTTTGTTAGATATGTCGGCCAAAGTATACTCTACTCCAGATCACGCCCACTCCGTTATTGTATTATGTCAAGCATATATTCACGATATAATACACCAATATCAGGGACCTCTCCCACTGAACATATCGAATTTATCTCATTTAATGTAGAATACACCAATATCAGGGACCTCTCCCACTGAACATATCGAATTTATCTCATTTAATGTAGAATTCTTAACTGTCCTAGTGAAAATAAGCGAAAGTTACGATAACATGGATAAGATCGATTTAAAGATTTTTTAGTGGGATGGTCCTAACTTTATTAAGCGATAGACTTAATACTGTAGATTTGGTAATTTTCGCGTGCTTAAATTTTGAGACTTTTCACGAAGTTTAGAACTCGCGAATTTTTATTTTTCTTTAGAAGCGCTATTATAAAAAATAATTTTAGCGAGATTCTCGAATTTGCGAATTTGTCCTCCTCGCGAAATTCGTGAAAATTAAAACCTTGCGATTATTACCAGATCTACAGTATATAAAAGATAAATACTTCAGACTGCTTATTCATAATTATATATTAAACACATGATCAATATTAAACACATCATTAATTGTGCCGTTTTGGCCTAAACCAAATTAATTTGAATTCGAAAATATTGAGTGAAATCAGTCAAGGCTATTTTAACATCCATAAAATTGAGGTGGTGCAATATATTCTTTTTGCTGTTTATCACTATTTTTAAATTTAAATTATATTTGAACATAACTGCACAATTATATTTGTAAATATGACACAATCATGTTCTTGGTATTGCTGGATGAAATGAGATCTGCGTCCATCTCATATAATATCGTGATAAAGCAAGCGGTTCTGTTCATATATTACATCAAGAATATAAATATTACTAAATATAATAATCTATTAAAAATGTCACCTTAGGCAATAAGTTAAAATGTTAAGACGACGTTCGCCATAAAAATAAAACATTTGTTATAATTCCATCGAATATTTCTTAAATTCGTTTGAATCTATAACCTGCCTTGCTAAGTTACTTGGCCCAGCTTAGCCTATATGTGCACAAAGGTGGCCTAAAGCCCGATTCAGTTCATTTTGCTAAGTTACTCTCGATGTTCAGCGCTCTGAACAGCCTCCGGTTGGATACATGCGCTTTATGAGATTTCATTCATTCATTCACTCAATGCCCCACAGCAGTAACTGTTTATTGAAAGGTAAATAGACACTGCTGTTCGTATTTGCACCACAGTAGAATAGCTCCATGCTGGCCACCCGCATCTCTGTATAAATTGTCTTGTTTTTGATGGTGAATTTCTATGATCCATTCAGCACTAATCCTAGATTACACGCCGCCACGAAACACCTCGTGTTAATCCTAGTTATTTCCTGCTAGGCCAGTTGGCCTATAATTATATTAGCAATGTATGCATTACTAAGCTGGATCCAAGCTGGATATTGAGTTGGGCGGGGGCCCTAGGGTAGTGGTTAGCACCGCTGCCTTTCACGCCTGAGTCCGGGGTTCGGTTCCCGGTCTCGGCGGTTTGAAAGAAACAAAATTGTTTCTTCCCCATCCACGTGTGAAAGTTAGTATTGTGGGGAGCCTCCGTGACCGAGAGGTAGCGTGCTCGGCCTCAGACCGCCAGGGCTCGAATTTCGAATCCTGTGTCTGGAGGACAGTGTCATCTCAATCATCTCACCATCCTCAGGAGGTTCTCCTGGCCCAGTTTAGCCTATATGTGCACAAAGGTGGCCTAAAGCCCGATTCATTTCATTTGGATATTGAGTTAACAATAATTTCAGCTTGAAGAGAATGAAACGATACGAGTCACCGGCTATACATAAAAGTGTTTAAATGAAAAAAAACACACACGAAACGAATCGCAAATGTACGATTTGTCGCAGTGTTTTTTTTACATGTCATTGTGGGACCTGGTGTCGACGGAATCATGCTAACCCTTATCCTGCTAATGTAATTTATTAAACATAACCGCGATCCACAGCTTCAAGTGGGTGAAAATTACTCATATTTGTTCAATTTGGGACAAAACCTTAGCAAATCTTGATGTTTTAACACCCATTTCATTCCAAATATCGGTGATTTGATCGACTAATGAAACGGGGTAAAAACGACAATAGTCGTGATCAGCAGGATCGGTTAATCATTAAAGTGCTAATCTCGTCTATAGCCGTTTTTACCTTTTTCAATTTCACCTTCAACCAAGAACATTTGAAGGAGAAATACGTTTTAAAATGGTACAATTGGCATATTATATGTTTTGATCAAGTTTTAAATTGAAATTTTTACTCACTTGATGTTGCGAGTCGCGCTAACGCGACCCGCAACATCAAGTAGGTACAAATTTAAATTCTATAATATAGCGCTCATAAAATCATAGCAGTCTAAGTTCACAGTCATTCACAAAATGGCATCACTTGCGCAATTATGAACACAGCATGGGTAACCTAGAACATAAAAGGGTGATTTCCCTGCGTCACAAACGTTGCTGAACTAAAAATAGGACTCCAGGCTCAGATGAATACGAGGCTTTCTGTATTTCCAACCATGTCTAACTTGATTCATCTCAAAATAAGAAATCTGGTGTGCCCCTCACTCAGGGAATTTAGAAAGATTACTAAATCCCATAGTAATAACTTATTTACCCTATGATTTTGTGTGCATAGATCTATTGAATGCTTCTTTGAACCGTATGTGATGTATTTTAATATATTTTAAGTGAATTGACATAATGTTGTACTTCCGAATCTCTGTGGATCTCTAAAATACCATTTTTAAACAAAATTTCCGAAAATTTGGATACCTAATTAGCATATTCAAAATGGCTGTCGGTTACCATGGCAACATCACATTGGCCAATTAAATGAAGTGTATTCTGGTTATATATTGTGTGTGTGTTCCTGGGATGTATGGGAAATAAATATGCCATCATTTTAAATTTCTATTAGAAGTCTGAGAATATGTCTCAAAATCTTAAAAATGGCCAGACCATACAGACGTCCAATGTCAAAACGGCCAGACCGCTATGAGTTAAGGGTGTATACATGTATACAAAATGAAATGAATCGGGCTTCAGGCCATCTTTGTGCACATATAGGCTAAACTGGGCCAAGAGAACCTCCTGAGGATGGTGAGATGATTGAGATGACACTGTCCTCCAGACACAGAATTCGAAATTCGAACCCTGGCGGTCTGAGGCCGAGCACGCTACCTCTCGGTCACGGAGGCTCCCCATAATACTGACTTTCACACGTGGATGGGGAAGAAACATTTTTTGTTTCTTACAAACCGCCGAGACCGGGAACCGAACCCCGGACTCTGGCGTGAAAGGCAGCGGTGCTAACCACTACCCTAGGGCCCCCGCCCTACATGTATACGTTTCAATCAAAAAGATCTATTGATTCGTCACACAGAGTGGACACATTATTATTTTGTTGTACAGAGATACAAAATCAGTCAACACTGTCATTGTTATTATTTTCTTATTATTATTATGCGGCACTGTGAATAAAAATATGCCGAAATTCTATGGCAGTTAGTAAATGTAGGTTGTTGAGTGGGCTGATAGGGAAAAGGGAAGACGACGAGAAGAATCAGGGAAAATGAGGAATTATAAAACGAGTGAATGGATGAATGAATGAATGAATGAATAAATGAATAAATGAATGAATGAATGAATGAATGAATGAATGAATGAATGAATGAATGAATGAATGAATGAATGAATGAATGAATGAATGAATGAATGAATGAATGAATGAACTAATGGTTGAATGAATATAAGCTAAACTGGGCCAGGAGAACATCAAGAGGATATGGTGAGATGAAGCAGAAGATCCTACCCTCCAGACGACGATCGAGGGTTGGCGATCTGAGGTCGAGCACGCTACATTGTGGTCACGGACAATCGCCACCTGAAGTATATTGAAATTTTGCAGCAAACGGCAGGGGCGGGGGCCCTAGGGTAGTGGTTAGCACCGCTGCCTTTCACGCCAGAGTTCGGGGTTCGGTTCCCGGTCTCGGGTGTTTGAAAGAAACAAAAATGTTTCTTCTCCATCCACGTGTGAAAGTCAGTATTGTGGGGAGCCTCCGTGACCGAGAGGTAGCGTGCTCGGCCTCAGACCGCCAGGTCGAATCCTGTGTCTGGAGGACAGTGTCATCTCAATCATCTCACCATCCTCAGGAGGTTCTCCTGGCCCAGTTTAGCCTATATGGCTGCAGTGATTAACAGCTGTCAGTCAGTGATCCAGTAAACACGCGACATTGAGCCAAAGTTGATTCATTGAAACAGCATTGGCTTGACTCTTTAACCGCCAAATTATTTAATTGGAAATTTCACTCACAAGTGGGTGGAAAATCAAATTATTAAGATTTGACAAAATGAGGGTGTACGATTTTTATTTTTTGCTGATTAATGTCACGTTTTATCATTAGCGTGCTCAAAAGCTGTATTAAATGTGCTATTGAAAAACGAGAAAAAGAATATAATTGGGATCGTGGGTTGGACTCGTGTTCACTGGGAGAGAGGGATCATTAATCAAACACCTGACCACACTATCACTGGTAATTTGTCTTCTATCTCCACGTAGTCAGTCAGCGCCTAGTGCGGGGGCGTACCATGACAGACAAGTAGCGTGCTCGGTCTCAGAGACTGGAAACACGAGTCCTGTGTCAGGGGGGCTGTTCCGCATGTACATGCACAAAAGGGTTCAATTCATTCAAGGAAAAGGGAAACAAGTGTCTGAAAAAATCCACATAAAAAAACAATTATGTACAGTAGGCCTACAATAATTAATGTTATAGGTGTTTTAGTTTATCTCATTTATATGAAAACACCGACTATATCAATTTCTGATCAGGAGAATGTAGTTAATTAACATAATAGGGGCCTACCGTTACCTTCATGATTGACAATTATAACTCAGAAAACATGATAGGTGGGGCCTACCCCCAGCGTTGGGTGAATGTTGGTCTGACCCAACAGTAAATCAAACTGCAATCTTCAAATAGTTAAAAAAATTCCATGACCATTAATGCTGTAGCTAACAAACAACCCTATAATTACAGTCTATTGAAGACTAATGTAATTTGATGAAACTGGTTGTGATAAATATCCAGTTAATCCAATAATTTAATTTGGGTGGTGTCTACTTTTCATAAATAAAATGTTTTTTTCTTTTGGAGCTCGAAATTGCGTTAGCAATTCAAGCTCTAAATGACGAACAACACAAACAAATAACTCAGCAGCTGAAAAATTAATTGTGAGGATAATTACACTAACTGTGGTCCTCATAATTTTGCATTTGTTAATGTACAAAATGCATAAATAGACAGACTGTTTTTATTCACAGATGCTCAATGGTTTTTAACATTTATAAATTAGAGAATAAAAATGGAAAAAATAACAAGCAAACTCCTCAAAGCAGGGATAGGAATTTTCAAATTTTGTAGGAGCTCACCGATTTGAAAGGCACTGAATATCGCGAAAATTGAAAATGTAATGGCAATCAGCTCATTGTAGTTGATAAGCTAGTGCTATATTTTCTAACTCTTCACGTGACAAGACATTTTATTGTTATTTATTTAAAAGTTATTGTTGTGATAAATTACGTACTCATACTGATCGGATAGCCAGAGTGAAAACTATATGCAGTAAACACAATGTATCGCTCTTGTTAGATACGTCATATGGTCACAATGTACACGTTTCTCTTACATCATCCAATACGCCGGAAGGAAGACGGCTTATGTGATAGTGTCCGGCAAGTACTGCTGAGCTGCAATCATTGTGACCGGTATATGTTATTGTATGTGAAGTTAAAAAACTTCCAGTGCACGGATCTCACCGCCAACAACATTACCCAGTTGCCGATGAAGATTCATCGGAAAGCAAAAGCTATCCCTGTTTGAAGGATCCGTATGCACATACAAGTTTTTATATTAAACTACAAAAATGCATTATACCTTGAAACAATTTATTTACAATTTTCTGTTGCTGATGAAAAACCATTTGAATGTGGGGGGATAATCAATATGGGAACCACAGCAGCAGGGAAAAGATGTATGAATCTGTAATGGCACCACTGGTCTATAATTATTAAAGTCGATTGTAAGTCCAGAGTAACTGGCCATAAGTATATTTCTTGTTGATTTATTTCGAATCCCGAATCATTCATTCCAGCTCTATTGATATAAGCAGCCAAAATGACTGTCTTCAACAGAATTAGAAAAAATATTTTTCACACCAACTTTAAACATAACAGCTTAATACAACCTCTATGATAATAAATAGGTCTTGTAACCCATAAATTTATTCCGAAAATACTCATTTCCTCTTCAGGGATCAACAACGAGCATTGACGTGATCTTTCAGACATATGGCTGAGCCGCAATCCTTGTGACAGGTATTTTTTAGGCTTGCTGCTAAAGTCCTTTAAATACTCTATTTATACTGTTATTTTACAACTGTAATACTTTTATGTATGTATTGTTCTCTTTTTTGGAAGGCTGAAAAAAGATATTATTATAATAAGCGTGATAATGTGAAAATGTAGCGAAAACGTAAGGTAAATATTATATTACAGGCTCAAAGCAAATCCCATAAAACAACGGTGTCTTGTGTCTCATAGTCTGGAGACGTTGACGTATGCGTGATATAAGTATTAAAGTCGACACAAAAAATTATCACAGTAGTACTAATCATGTCCAAATACCTCCCCAGAATATGCAACACACGAGACCGTGGTTTATGGGAGAATTTAGTAGCAAATCCTCGAGTGGGAGCAAAAATGGCCCAATTAGCCAGTTGTGGACATTTTGAGGAAAATGCGAAAAACTCTAATATTTTTCATACATTTATTAGATAAAATATATTTTCAAAGTACAACGGCACCTTTAATTTTTTTATTTTGGGTATCGATACTACTGTATTTTTATATTATGGTCATCCTGGTATGGATAAGTATTTTTTTTAAATAAAAATTGATTTTGGCCACTCTGTCGTCACTTAGTTGATGAAAATGCCGATGACCGCTAAAAGCGCTCCCCCCCCTAGCTTGTATTTTTTTTATTTTTTCAGCGTGGCTAGTATTCATTGAACATCCACATGTACTGTCTAGAATTTCAACCTCACGTGTCCGTCGTTTTATTGGATAATTTACTACAAAATCGTCACGCGGAAGCAAAAAAGGCCAAGCCAGTTTTGTACATTTTTAGTAAAACAGGAACAATTATATAATTTTTCAGACATTTATCATAAAAAAATATTTTTTAAGTTTCACAGCACCTCCATTGGTTATTCTGGATATCGCCACTACTATCACAAGATTTTACATTACGGTCGCTTAATTTTATATGGATAACTCATTTTTGATAAAAATGAAGATTTTTGCCACTTTTTAGTTAGTTTGTCGAAATGCCAATCGATGCAAAAAGCGTCCCCTAGCGGATATTTTTTCCAGCTTCAGTTGAAGAAAAACAACCCATTGTAAACAAATGAATATATTAATTTAATTTAATTTTCTGTATTTTGATTTATTTTGATGTATCAATAAGTTATACACAGGTCCAATATAGCAAGGGCTTATCGGGCCTGAGCGTCCAGCCGACGATCGTACGTACGACTTCCCCATGTCGGTGCGATCAATGGCTGGACGGCTAGCTCAGTCATTCGATCATACATAGTCATACATTCAGTCATTCAGTCA
Organism: Flabesymbios commensalis; assembly: GCA_964017125.1. NCBI lineage: Eukaryota > Metazoa > Annelida > Polychaeta > Terebellida > Flabelligeridae > Flabesymbios > Flabesymbios commensalis. Next base: position 15,461,253 of record OZ024908.1, read on the forward strand.
TACAGTCATTCAGTCATTCAAGCATACAGTCATACACAGTCATACACTTAGTCATACAGTCATACAGTCATCCAGTCATTCATTCGCTTGTTCGTACGACCAACGGTCGTACGAACAAGCGAATGAATGACTGAATTTTTATTCGTTTTTCGTGCTTTCGTTCATTTGTTCGCTCATTTGTCATCCATCCATCCATCCATCCATCCATCCATCCATCCATCCATCCATCCATCCATCCATCCATCCATCCATCCATCCATCCATCCATCCATCCATCCATCCATCCATCCATCCATCCATCCCATCCGTCCGTCCATCCATCCATCCATCCATCCATCCATCCATCCATCCATCCATCCATCCATCCATCCATCCATCCATCCATCCATCCATCCATCCATCCATCCATCCATCCATCCATCCATCCATCCATCCATCCATCCATCCATCCATCCATTCATTCATTCATTCATTCATTCATTCATTCATTCATTCATTCAATCATTCATTCATTCATTCATTCATTCATTCATTCATTCATTCATCTCTCTATAATACTTAATTTTTTAATAATCACGTGTATTGTTTATTTAATATTATGTGAATTACAGAACACCAATTTTTTCATTGAATACCGATTCCTCTCAGATCCCTCTAGTACGTTTTTAACCTATCATAGCATTAATGAATGTATGACCTCTCTGATAAGTATGACTATCATGAACACCCCTAAAATGACGTAATAATTAGGCATAAGGCAGGCCGCAGATTGAGTAGTTGTTAATATGTATGTATGCGTCGCATAGAGGATATGCAGATCTATAACAGTTACATTTTACTATCAGCATGTGGCGCTGACCAGAGGTTTCACACCTATCTTTTTACCGTTGTCACCTTTCTGACATCACACTGCTGGGCGCCGTTAACCACTGTTAACCTGCCGTCACCCTTTGTGATTGAAACCTGCAATTATTAATATGACCCTCTGTACTCTAAGTCACGTAAAGTGGACGTTAGAGGGACAATAAAAATGATATTGTATAGATTAATAAATACGCTTTTCATGATTAGGTACTTGATAGATCAGTAAATAATACCATCGCCGCTAGTTTATTATATCCAGTGAATTTTGTATCGTAGTTCAATTAGTTTTGCACATTTACATTACTGTAATTTAAGCTGCAGACCCAGAATACCTTGAATTTTAAACTTTCAACAGACAGATTTGTGCCAACAGATAATTATTTCTACTTTTATACTTTTTAATTTATTTCATTTATATTTACTTCAATTTTTGGTCTCAAATTAAGCAAATATAAGTAATTTTCACCCACTTGAAGTTGTGAATCACAGTATGAGACACAACTTTAAGTGGGTGAATTTGTTTTAATGCAACGCTTTAAGGGTCAGTGTGATTTTATGCGTTGTCTTTAGATTATCATGATGATGGGTTTTTTCCTAATAAACGAATCTATCGTATATATATATACGTTTATCTTGATATTTCTTCAATATAGAAAATAATTTAGCAATGAATAGGCCTATTATTGCCAATAAGGTATTAATTTTGTGTGTGATAGGCCGACTATACAGTGGCAGACGAGCATTGCTCAGATAGCTACCCTCACGAAATAGAGATTTACTATTTTTATTAGGCATATCCATTCAAAGGTTATACGCATCCTTCTGTGGACATGAAATGGCACGACACGTCTTTGGGGCCTAAAGGGTTGAGAAAATGTGTGTAATAAGGACCCGGGACCAGGCATTATACCAGTATTGTTTCAATGCTGCACCAGTGTCTACAATGCTGACCGCACTTCAAAACTACATTTGGTGAAGTTCTGACGCAGCTGAATTCCTGCTATACTCAGTGTGATTCTATTTAACACTAAACGTCGATCTAATGCTACTTTAATGTTGACCCACCGTATGCGACGCTGGCCCAACAATAAAACAACATTGGAGCAATGACTTAAGTTTTCTAGGCTGTGGGGCGGGGGGCATTCACTGATCTATTGTCATCGATCTCAACCCCGATAGAATATTGATGACAGGGCAGATGTTTTTAGCTTGTTAGTTTCCCTCCTCTATTATTTGTGTCTTCTGCTGAACTGACACGCCCAGCGAGAAGTAACGTTACAAAGCGACGGATTGCTTTGTTAGATATGTCGGCCAAAGTATACTCTACTCCAGACCACGCCCACTCCGTTATTGTATTATGTCAAGCATATATTCACGATATAATACACTAATATCAGGGACCTCTCCCACTGAACATATCGAATTTATCTCATTTAATGTAGAATTCTTAACTGTCCTAGTGAAAATAAGCGAAAGTTACGATAACATGGATAAGATCGATTTAAAGATTTTTTAGTGGGATGGTCCTTAACTTTATTAAGCGATAGACTTAATACTGTAGATTTGGTAATTTTCGCGTGCTTAAATTTTGAGACTTTTCACGAAGTTTAGAACTCGCGAATTTTTATTTTTCTTTAGAAGCGCTATTATAAAAAATAATTTTAGCGAGATTCTCGAATTTGCGAATTTGTCCTCCTCGCGAAATTCGTGAAAATTAAAACCTTGCGATTATTACCAGATCTACAGTATATAAAAGATAAATACTTCAGACTGCTTATTCATAATTATATATTAAACACATGATCAATATTAAACACATCATTAATTGTGCCGTTTTGGCCTAAACCAAATTAATTTGAATTCGAAAATATTGAGTGAAATCAGTCAAGGCTATTTTAACATCCATAAAATTGAGGTGGTGCAATATATTCTTTTTGCTGTTTATCACTATTTTTAAATTTAAATTATATTTGAACATAACTGCACAATTATATTTGTAAATATGACACAATCATGTTCTTGGTATTGCTGGATGAAATGAGATCTGCGTCCATCTCATATAATATCGTGATAAAGCAAGCGGTTCTGAGAATCTAAATATTACTAAATATAATAATCTATTAAAAATGTCACCTTAGGCAATAAGTTAAAATGTTAAGACGACGTTCGCCATAAAAATAAAACATTTGTTATAATTCCATCGAATATTTCTTAAATTCGTTTGAATCTATAACCTGCCTTGCTAAGTTACTTGGCCCAGCTTAGCCTATATGTGCACAAAGGTGGCCTAAAGCCCGATTCAGTTCATTTTGCTAAGTTACTCTCGATGTTCAGCGCTCTGAACAGCCTCCGGTTGGATACATGCGCTATATGAGATCTCATTCATTCATTCACTCAATGCCCCACAGCAGTAACTGCTTATTGAAAGGTAAATAGACACTGCTGTTCGTATTTGCACCACAGTAGAATAGCTCCATGCTGGCCACCCGCATCTCTGTATAAATTGTCTTGTTTTTGATGGTGAATTTCTATGATCCATTCAGCACTAATCCTAGATTACACGCCGCCACGAAACACCTCGTGTTAATCCTAGTTATTTCCTGCTAGGCCAGTTGGCCTATAATTATATTAGCAATGTATGCATTACTAAGCTGGATCCAAGCTGGATATTGAGTTAACAATAATTTCAGCTTGAAGAGAATGAAACGATACGAGTCACCGGCTATACATAAAAGTGTTTAAATGAAAAAAAACACACACGAAACGAATCGCAAATGTACGATTTGTCGCAGTGTTTTTTTTACATGTCATTGTGGGACCTGGTGTCGACGGAATCATGCTAACCCTTATCCTGCTAATGTAATTTATTAAACATAACCGCGATCCACAGCTTCAAGTGGGTGAAAATTACTCATATTTGTTCAATTTGGGACAAAACCTTAGCAAATCTTGATGTTTTAACACCCATTTCATTCCAAATATCGGTGATTTGATCGACTAATGAAACGGGGTAAAAACGACAATAGTCGTGATCAGCAGGATCGGTTAATCATTAAAGTGCTAATCTCGTCTATAGCCGTTTTTACCTTTTTTAATTTCACCTTCAACCAAGAACATTTGAAGGAGAAATACGTTTTAAAATGGTACAATTGGCATATTATATGTTTTGATCAAGTTTTAAATTGAAATTTTTACTCACTTGATGTTGCGAGTCGCGCTAACGCGACCCGCAACATCAAGTAGGTACAAATTTAAATTCTATAATATAGCGCTCATAAAATCATAGCAGTCTAAGTTCACAGTCATTCACAAAATGGCATCACTTGCGCAATTATGAACACAGCATGGGTAACCTAGAACATAAAAGGGTGATTTCCCTGCGTCACAAACGTTGCTGAACTAAAAATAGGACTCCAGGCTCAGATGAATACGAGGCTTTCTGTATTTCCAACCATGTCTAACTTGATTCATCTCAAAATAAGAAATCTGGTGTGCCCCTCACTCAGGGAATTTAGAAAGATTACTAAATCCCATAGTAATAACTTATTTACCCTATGATTTTGTGTGCATAGATCTATTGAATGCTTCTTTGAACCGTATGTGATGTATTTTAATATATTTTAAGTGAATTGACATAATGTTGTACTTCCGAATCTCTGTGGATCTCTAAAATACCATTTTTAAACAAAATTTCCGAAAATTTGGATACCTAATTAGCATATTCAAAATGGCTGTCGGTTACCATGGCAACATCACATTGGCCAATTAAATGAAGTGTATTCTGGTTATATATTGTGTGTGTGTTCCTGGGATGTATGGGAAATAAATATGCCATCATTTTAAATTTCTATTAGAAGTCTGAGAATATGTCTCAAAATCTTAAAAATGGCCAGACCATACAGACGTCCAATGTCAAAACGGCCAGACCGCTATGAGTTAAGGGTGTATACATGTATACAAAATGAAATGAATCGGGCTTTAGGCCACCTTTGTGCACATATAGGCTAAACTGGGCCAAGAGAACCTCCTGAGGATGGTGAGATGATTGAGATGACACTGTCCTCCAGACACAGAATTCGAAATTCGAACCCTGGCGGTCTGAGGCCGAGCACGCTACCTCTCGGTCACGGAGGCTCCCCATAATACTGACTTTCACACGTGGATGGGGAAGAAACATTTTTTGTTTCTTACAAACCGCCGAGACCGGGAACCGAACCCCGGACTCTGGCGTGAAAGGCAGCGGTGCTAACCACTACCCTAGGGCCCCCGCCCTACATGTATACGTTTCAATCAAAAAGATCTATTGATTCGTCACACAGAGTGGACACATTATTATTTTGTTGTACAGAGATACAAAATCAGTCAACACTGTCATTGTTATTATTTTCTTATTATTATTATGCGGCACTGTGAATAAAAATATGACGAAATTCTATGGCAGTTAGTAAATGTAGGTTGCTGAGTGGGCTGATTGGGAAAAGGGAAGACGACGAGAAGAATCAGGGAAAATGAGGAATTATAAAACGAGTGAATGGATGAATGAATGAATGAATGAATGAATAAATGAATAAATGAATGAATGAATGAATGAATGAATGAATGAATGAATAAATGAATGAATGAATGAATGAATGAATGAATGAATGAATGAATGAATGAATGAATGAATGAATGAATGAACTAATGGTTGAATGAATATAAGCTAAACTGGGCCAGGAGAACATCAAGAGGATATGGTGAGATGAAGCAGAAGATCCTACCCTCCAGACGACGATCGAGGGCTGGCGATCTGAGGTCGAGCACGCTACATTGTGGTCACGGACAATCCCCACCTGAAGTATATTGAAATTTTGCACCAAACGGCAGTGGCGGGGGCCCTAGGGTAGTGGTTAGCACCGCTGCCTTTCACGCCAGAGTTCGGGGTTCGGTTCCCGGTCTCGGGTGTTTGAAAGAAACAAAAATGTTTCTTCCCCATCCACGTGTGAAAGTCAGTATTGTGGGGGGCCTCCGTGACCGAGAGGTAGCGTGCTCGGCCTCAGACCGCCAGGTCGAATCCTGTGTCTGGAGGACAGTGTCATCTCAATCATCTCACCATCCTCAGGAGGTTCTCCTGGCCCAGTTTAGCCTATATGGCTGCAGTGATTAACAGCTGTCAGTCAGTGATCCAGCAAACACGCGACGTTGAGCCAATGCTGCTTCAATGCTGGCCCACCGTCTGCGACGCTGGGCAGCATTGAAACAGCATTGGCTTGACTCTTTAACCGCTAAATTATTTACTTGGAAATTATTAAGATTTGGCAAAATGAGGGTGTACGATTTTTATTTCTTGCTGATTGATGTCACGTTTTATCTTTAACGTGCTCAAAAGCTGTATTAAATGTGCTAATGAAAAAAGAGAAAACGAAGTTAATAGGGATCGTCGGTTAAAGGGTTGGTCTCGTGTTTACTGGGAGAGAGGGATCATTAATCAAACACCTGACCACACTGTCACTGGTAATTCGTCTTCTATCTGCACGTAGTCAGTCAGCGCCCACTGCGGGGGCGTACCATGACAGACAAGTAGCGTGCTCGGTCTCAGAGACTGGAAACACGAGTCCTGTGTCAGGGGGGCTGTTCCGCATGTACATGCACAAAAGGGTTCCATTCATTCAAGGAAAAGGGAAACAAGTGTCTGAAAAATTACACTTAAATTTTTTTTATGTACAGTAGGCCTACAATAATATATGTTATAGGTGTTTTAGTTTATCTCATTTATATGAAACCACCGACTATATCAATTTCTTATCAGGAGAAAGTAGTTAATTAACATAATAGGGGCCTACCGTTACCTACAAATATAGCTCAGAAAACATGATAAGTAGGGCCTATACACAGCGTTGGGTAAATGTTGGTCTGACCTAACAGTTAATCGAAATGCTATCTTCAAATGGTTAAAAAATGTCCATGACCATTAATGCTGTAGCTAACAAACAATCCTAATTACAGTCTATTGAAGTCTAATGCAGTACCCCGGTAGTTAAAACATTCCTAATTAAAGAATATTGATGTGCATTTCGCCGTGGAAATTTTCTTGTAGGTACTATAAATGAACCAATTGAAAGAATAAAGCAGTAGCCTACTGAACTAGTTGAGAGATACACACAGTGTAGGTCTACCAGTCTTACGAGAATCAATATAAGACGTTACAGAAAACATTGAGGCTGTCACTGCCACCTGCTTACTCAGGCTTGAGGGATGATGTGGGGATTGAAAAGGATTCCACATTATTTACTCAGGTATTTTCACAGATCACCGTTAATTATTTAGCATACATTCTCATCTGTCTCGCTTTCTGATCTGACGATGAATCTGTAAATACACGAATCTCCATTCTAGAAATGCATCACCATAGCGCGATTTCATCATTTGAACACTCGAGTATTTCTCTCATTTTTATCAACCTTCAATGTGTGAATTTTTGACACAATTTCCACTCCAAGGTAAATTAACTTGAAATATAGTATTACAGGTTAAAAGTACAGGTTATTTTAAAAATATGCATGATAAAGTAGAATACGTAAAGACTGTATATCGGTGCCAACACGTAAAGTCTTATTGATGATGACTATATACACAAAATCAAGATAGGCTGTTGTATTGAAAGTGTGCTCGATAACTATAGGCCTTACATAAAATAAAGATAATCGGAATTGCCATAATATGTAAAAATATGTTTTCCGCTTGAAAACTCAGAGATAAAATAACTACATACTACTATTCATATTGTAACGATATATCCCAACAAACACGACACATAGACCCAATGTTGGACCAATGTTGGCCCACCGTCTACGACGTCGGCCCCACATTGATCCAACATGTGTCTATGTGTCGTGTTTGCTGAGATTAAGGACACTCTATAAGTAAGCCACTATAAAAAACGACGCACTGAAAAAACCTCCCTTCACAGGGACGAGCTCTTACAGTCATCACACCACAAATCACCACAAATCAGAGAGAATACGTACGGAGAAAAGCTTGCCCGGCCCTTCGCAACTCTTCATGGGTCAATATTTAGTGTTACACGTGTGAGGTCTGCTTGTAAAGCTGTGTGTTTTACGCTATGTTGATGACAGGAGATGTCAATGGCTGGCCAACTATCTGTAGTCAGCCAGCCCATCTGCAGGTAACTTGCAGTTAACTATGTGTAGATACATTACGCCGATGCAACAAACGTGAAACGTTTAGGCAATATTGTTTTAATGTTGGGTCACTCATTGCGACTCTCACCCAACATTAAAACGCTCGTCCATCTAACCAGTTTATGTTTTCTGACATTTACGAATCCCAGGTTTCGCGAACGTCTTATGCATGCGCGGTTCACTACTCAGCAATATAAATTATTGAGCTATAGCAGTGAATATATTATTAATAAATTAATAATATTAATCTGTAAATGACAGATTAAATCAATAAACGAATGAATGAATGTCTGAATAAATGAATAAATCAATTGAATTAATAAATAGATTAATAAAATGAATAGTAAAATGTACCAAATGCATGTAAAAAATGAAATGAATCGAGCTTTATGCCACTTTTGTGCACATACAGGCTAAATTGAGCCAGGAGAGACTTATGAGGATGACACTGAGACGACACTGTCTTCCAGACACAGGATTCGAAATTCCCACCCTGGAGTCCGAGTACGCTACCTCTCCCCACAATACTGAGTTTTTCGAGTGGATGGGGAAGAGAATATTTTGTTTCTTTCAAACCGCCGAGATCGGGAAACGAACCCCGAACACTAGCGTGAATGGCAGCGGTGCTAACCACTACTAGGGCCTCCACTCACCAAATGCATGTAAAATAATTACGGGTGAATGAGTTGCTGTTAGTAAGTGGAGGAATATTTGAAGGAGAAATAACAAGAGATTAATTGAAGAAAATCATATGTAAAAAAGGTGAACACTAGCTGCAGGAAAGAATCTAAGGAAATAATATTTGAAAATATATATATTTCAAGGGAAGAGCTTCATGAAGAAGTATTGAATAGAAAACTAACTAGCTTGCTGTACAAAAAACAACTATTTGGAACATCGGCGTGATCGAAGCTTCCAACACAGAACTGCAAATAAAGGGCACAGATTCCACTATTTTGTTAGCACATTCATCATACCAGGAATGATTGTTCATGTCATCATCTGAGATAACATGATCGAGAAACATGGTTTGGGGACCTTCCAGCCGAGGTTTGTGCTTGTATATTTCCCGATGACAAGGCCGCCTATAGCAGACATAAGATTTAGCACTTGATTAACCCTTGGAAGCTCTGAAATATTTTACTCTTTAAGTGTCGGGATCGACTATAGACATCAGATTCTGACGTCTAAAGTCGCTCTCAGTGCTGAAAGAGTTAATTTTATGCCTTGATGTAAAATAATGTGGAATGATGACAAAACAGATTTCCAAAAATGCCTTGATGTAGGCCCCTACCCTATGTTCTCAGGGAACATTGAGACACTATCTGAGGTATGTTGAAACACCATATGTAATAACCTGATAATTTGAGAAAGCATGTAACTAATTTAAATCAAGATTTGAGTATGCAATGCTTATTTTTTGTAGCTTAAGTCTGCAGTTAGCTTATGTTAGATGCTGCAGCTAAAATACAGAGCAACATGGGCCCGAAATAAATGTGGGAAACCTCGGGACAGTTTAGAAGCACCTGGAGAAAGTTTAAGGGCATCTTGAGACAGTGTGTTAAGGTGAATCACCATAACAAATCTCACATTTGATGTCATATAATTTGGTGTATTTCAAACAAACCATTATACATCCGCTACAGAGTTTCTGTATGACTTGGTGTACAGACCCAAATATTCATCAATCGAAAACGTCCTTATACTGTATTATCATGTTTGGGCTGTGTCCAAACATATTGAGTTTTCTTTGGTTCGTTCTCGTTTTTATTCCACTTTGTCCAAAAATTAGTGTGCTATTTCTCATCCAATCAACTTCAAACATTGGCACAATGATCCTCAGGTATTGAGGAGGTGTGCTATATCTTTTTTTTAAAATTACCCGTTGTTCTTCCGGATTTATTCGGGATCTTCTGGATCACTATGTGGATCACTGTCAAATTTTGATGGGCTATATTCCTCCTTGAGTTTTTCTCAAACCTTGGCACTATGGTCCTTATGGGGCTGGCTAACCAAACCCCGCATCGCGACGAATGGGGCGCTCGATCTGAAAATCCCCGAACCATACCGGACCATACGCAATATTTTTCTCAAACCTTGGCACTATGGTCCTTATGGGGCTGGCTAACCAAACCCCACATCGCGACGAATGGGGCGCTCGATCTGAAAATCCCCGAACCATACCGAACCATACGCAATATTTTACATATTCTCTACGAATCAGCCATTCATGGCGGTTCGGGGCTGGAGATACGTACTTGCCGACATGCATCCGAACCGCTGCCGTACCTTACGAAAGTACTCCCCAATCATTACATATCCATGCCGTATGGGCCAAACCTTACGAATATTTTCGTCATACCTCACGTATGCCTTTGCCATGTTTACGTACCAACCGTACACAGTTGCCCGAATGAACTATACAATATTCATGGCGATACACACACCACGATCAAAGTAACAGTGCAATCCGCACACGAGCCGTATCAGTCGAATGGCGATACGTCTGATACGAATCCATTACGTATCATACAAACTACATTACGTACCTGCAGTACCGTCCGTACAAAACGTACTGTTAGGGAGCCTGAGCAATCCGAAAAATTGCCATTTGGGTATAAAAGTCGCCGAATCAGCCATTCCTCACCGCATTTTCTGATTACTATGACATACACGTTGACCAGAGAAACCGAAATGACTGTAGCAGACATGAGGCTAGTTCTATGTGCAGCAGCAGCCTTTTGATACATTTTTTGGGGCATATTTTCTTGTGAAGATAAACTGGATGTACTCGATGATGATCCGAGTGACGAATTCGTAAGTTTTCGATCTTTTTATACAGACCTTACGGCCATCAGGGCCACGAATTGTTTGTATCGCGAGGATTGTGAGGGTGGTATGTTTCTCGATTCGGATCGTCTCTATCGCAGTTCGCTTCGTGCGTATCCCAGTTCAGGATAGTATGCATAGATTCGTATGTCATATGAACTGTACGGCATGCCCAGCATACGAATCGGGTCAGTACATTAGGTGCTGGTACATATGTTTCGGATTACAATTCGGCTGATGCGGCTGATGCGAAAACGTTATTCGTACGGTTTGGATGTCATGCATACATTACGACCCATGCATAGACGTCTACTAATCCTAGCCCAACGTACTGCTACGCATTAATATGTATGCCTATCCGCACAATGCGAATTGAGATACGCACTGTACGAATCTCAAGCCGAGTGAAATGATTCAGGCGGTTCAGCAAAATTTTCTAACATGTTAGAAAATTTCCCGAACCCTCCCGTACCTTCCCATATTAGTCTGAATTGCCACACACCATACGCATGGTACGAATAAATTTCAACGAATTTCCCCGAATCGATTCGTTAGACAGCGGTATAAGGTATTGAAGTTTTATGCTATGACTTTTTTTTAAGAATTCACAGTTGTTCTTCGTTATGTGGATCGATGTCTGTTCAATAATGTACATGTCGGGTGAAGCCCCATTTATTGAATTCTTAACCAGTCAATACGGGCCTTTCGTTATAGGCGACTCCATATCGACATATTTGAGCACCCCTACATATAATAATTAAAATACATTTATTCAGTAATGTTTCAATGCCGGGCCAGCCTCGCAGACAGTGGCCCAGTATTGAACCAATTTTGCGTTTTGGTATGGACAGTGGACACCTTTTAAATGCTACACTTGACAATTAAAATAACAGTTGCAATTCCATTCAAGCACAAAACGTCGACTCATTGTTGTTTTAATGTTGGGCCTTCGTCACGGACAGTGATATAACACTAAGCCAAAAGAGAGTCAAGTCAATGTGTTCACACTTGGCTCTTTGAAAATTCTTCAAATTGACAAACATCTTTTAAACACAACATTTAATAATTGAATTGTTTCAATGGCGAGCCAGTGTTGTTGACAGTGCCCTAGAACATAGGTGTTTGCTATGTAATGAGCATGTTTGCGATGAGCAGCTGGAACCTTTTATGTGGTACATTTCATACTAAAATATATTTTGCCGATGCTTCAGTCATAATATATTATCGTCGCCCGTAATCATTTTTATTCCGATTAACACAGAAAATGACACAGTGTGGCATCATATCATTGTGAGAAGCTGTACCAAATCTTGTAACGATCGTGATTGGTGGTCTGTACAAATTTAGACAAATAAAGATTTTAAAGTCACTTTGCTTTTTTATATATTTTTACCAGCCTGCATCTCATCGAATGTTCTATATTTTACAAATCTATTTTGTTAGCATATTTGCTTGTACAAACTAGTTATTTGAATATTTGTGTAGTATTTTTAACATTTGTCGTTTGTTCACGACAGCTTTGGGAAGGTCGGAGGGATCACGTAAATCGCCCCAACTCAAGTCATTTTTATTCAGATTCACTTAAAAATGACACTGTGTGGTATCATATCACTGTGAAAAACTGTACCACATATTGTAACGATCGTGATTGGTAATCTGTATAAATTTAGACAATTAATGTTTCTCAAGTCACTTTTTTTTAAAACCATTTTCACCAGCCCACTATCTTCTCCATTGTTCAATATTTTACAAATCTGTTTGTGGTAACATGTGCGCTTGTGCAAACTGGTTATTGGAATATTTTGTGTTGTATTTTTAACATTCGTAGTTTGTTCACGGCGGATTTGTAAAGGTCGGAGGGGTCGCATTTCTAATAATTAGCGCCACCCGTAAGTCGCCATAAGACATTTTTATTCTGATTCACTTATAAAATGCCTCGTATCTGGCTATAATCTTCGGGCGGATTGACAGTGGCGTACCCTGGTTCCTCTGCTCAACAGCGGAGCCAATGCAGCACCCGCATCAGTGCTGGCGCTGATGTAGGCCGTGGTAGCCTCAAATAACCGGCAATAGCGTGTTTGACATTAGGTCTCTCACGTGGGATGAATGGAGTTACCCAGAGGGAGTGATCCTTCCTATTGTTACTCTGGGGACTATCCGACCCGAGGATAGCGGAGCTGCGCGAAATGCCACAGTGTTTCAGCATTAAACTGCACAGCGAAACGCAAGTCTCCGGCCGTCTGAGCATGTCTGGGGGGTAGATCCCCTAGACATGCCCAGAACCCCTTATCGGGCGAGCGAAGGAAAATGCTCTCAATAACCCACCATGCCCTATCACTCCCACACTCACATCATCATCTGTACATCATTTCATCTCATCAATTGACTACAACGTTTTTATCGTTTTACAATGTCACTTAAAAGACCTTTTTGTGCCGAAAAGTGACGTAAAGCAATGATTTACTACTACTACTACTTATAAAAAGACACTGTGTGGCTTCATATCACTGTTAAAAACTGTGCCAAACCGTATAACGATCGTGATTGGTGATCTGTAAAATTTAGGCAATTACTATTTTTTAAGGCACTTTTCAATTTTTAAAACCATTTTTCTCCTCGAATTTTCAATATTTGACATATCTGTTTTTAGTAACATGTACGCTTGTACAAACTGGTTATTAAAACATTTGTGTTTAATTTTTAACATTTGTAGTTTGTTCACAACGACTTTGTAAAGGTCAGAGGGGTGGCATTCCCCACAATACTTCGTACTTCCGAATTTGTAGTTCTTATTTTGGAATGTGTACTCACTACTTCCGAATTTACACTTCGTACTTTATAATTTGTACTTTCTACTTCCGAATTTGTACTTCCTACTTCCGAATTTGTATTTTCTGAAGTCGAATTTTGAAGGCTAAAATCAAATTTACAATGGCTGGCCGAAAAAAAACATAACCAAGGTCTCAATCAATCTGTCATAATAAAAATAACTCAACAAAATGGCTGCCAAAAACTCATAAAACCAAGTCCAAACATTATTGTTACTTCAAAAGTCACAATTCTCTTCTAGTTAATAATGTATTCTACTAATTTTTGTGTTTCTCTCATGTAGGTAACATCCCGAAGCTTGCTGTTACAAAATTCGTTGGCGTCCATTTTGAATTTATGCCATTTTGAATTTTGGCAATTTATCAGGAATAACTGATTGGGAAATTCTTCTAACTTAATTCATTATACCACCATGTGGTATTCTGGCTATGCTGGTGTCTTTCTTATCTACGTAGTACTCCGGAACGGACTGTTGTGAAATTAGTTGGCGGCCATTTTGAATTTATGCTAATTTTAGCATTTTATAGCAGATTGGGCTCTTTCTCTTATGTGATTAATCCGACCATTATGCAGCATTCTGCCAATTTTGGTGTTTTTCTCACAGAACGAGCCCCAAAGTGCTTACTGGCTGTAGGCCCTACCAGTAGGCCCCGTGGTAATTATCATGACTAGATATGTTTGAAACATAAAATCAAAGTCAAATGATTGTAGTTTAGCAATATAATCAAAGGATATAACACGTCAACATGACCCCGGCCAAATATTGCAGAATAATTATCAATCAGTTTATGTCTACAACGCTATCCTAACATTGAAGTGGCATCATTTCTTGCTGACTTAGACTAGGATTTTACCCCAACTAGTTAAGTTCATCTTCAACTATCAAGTCGTGTGCGGCACGAAATGCAAATGAAATGAATGGGGTTTCAGGCCACCTTTGTGCATATATATATAGGCTTAATTGGGCCAGGAAAATATCCTGAAGATGGTGAGATGAATGAGATGACACTGCCCTCCAGATACAGGATTCGAGCCCTGACAGTCTGAGGCCGAGCACGCTACATCTGGGTCACGGAAGCTACCCACAATATTGAATCTTCACGAGTGAGCCGGGAAGAACCATTTTGTTGAGAAAATTACCAAACTAAACATGTAATTGGCGCAACTGACCAGACTACATACTACTCCCCGCATATTCTGTACATTTTTTGTTGAATGTTGTCGTGTGCCTTTAGTTTGGACAACACGCAATGAGATTCTTAAAAAAAGCTAATAAAGATAGCTTGAAATATGGATACAGGCTTATATCTTTGAAATAAAAAAGTGCAATAAGAAACGTTAGCATGTGCAGTCTCGTTTTGCTGTTTATGGTTGCAGGCGAGGAACCAGGGTTGAAATTGGCTTCAATTAACATCCATTGCATGATTTTATGAAAAAGATTATGTGAAATAAAATAAAAAGTGTAGAAACGGAAAGACAGAAAACGAAGTGTTATGTATATTTCCTTTTTATATTTTATGTCAACTTTTCGCCAAACTATTTCAGTCGTCATCGAAATAAGTAGCAATGGTGGATTTATCGACATAATTCAGGATGTGTACTTATGATTAAAAAAGCTGGTAAAACTTTAATGTTGCATGGGTCTTTTTTCACTTACAATTTTAACTGATTCGCCTGATTGCAGTGGGATGCACATGAAATTTATCTGTGGGTAGCGGAATGTCCCCAAACCCTCTACTTCGCTTCTTTTTAAACATTTCTACATCCCACCCTAAGTAATATTAATTAGCTGTGGCATAAGATTTGTTGGTCATGTTCCAATCACACTCAATGGTTTATTTTTCTCAAATCGCTGAAATTGACCATTACTATCTTATATGTTTTGCACTAATGTGTGACTGAATAAATCAATCTTACACTATTATGATGAAAAGTGAGTCGTACACAAATGACAAAAAAAGTAATGGGCAAAGAGGAGACTTATATATCACTCATAGTATCAGTCTTACAATAGATTCGGTATCAGATGATGTACAAAATCCATTGCTCTTGTTACATATGACATTTTAAATTTATAGCACTGTAACGACTTAATGCTAACATGTCATATAAAAAAGACAAGTCACATCAGCATTTTGAGTCAGTTTAATGGTATCAGGGACAAGTTTAACAGAAGGTTCAAATAATAATACAATACAGCAATATGATATTGATGTAATGCTTCAATACATAACATTCCTTAACACTTTCACTGCAGGTAACACATATATCTTTCCGTTGAGCTTAAAAGGTCATATCCACACATACGAAGTGGCAGATACGACCTTCTATTCAGGGGGATATTAAGCCTATCAGTGCTGGCAACGAACATAACATCTTGAACGTTAAAGAGCTAAGTTATACAATTCCCCCCCCCCCCACTTGAAGGCGAGTCTGACACCGCTAGTCTGACACCGCGACCCACAACTTTAAGTGGGGGGAAAATCACTCACATTAGCAGAATTTGAATAAAAAATATGCCGATCTAGCACATTTAATGCTTAATTTTGGATCGTTTTTTTTAGTGATACAAAGAAAATAAAAACAAGCTGAAAGCGGCAATAGACGCTATTAGCACTTTATTGTTTAATAAGAATTGTATCAAATAATCTTAAAAGGAATCACCATTCACAGATCAGTCCCGTAATAATTATATAGATTCACTAATCATGTCGTAACTTATTTGCTATGTTTTGCTTCGCCCACCAGACAATGGCGACGTATCCATCTATTTAAACAATCTGCTATTTTGTTCAAATAAATTTATCTTTTCATATGCGATAGCAATTACAGTTCCAATGGATGGAAAATAACAATATCAGGGATGATAATAGAGACTAGAAAAATTATCGGAAACCACGGATCCGAGAGAAATTCTTGACAAAAAAAGGGAGAAACTGCGGATCTACTAATGACAAAAAAAAATCATCCCTACATTATTTAACTCACTAGTTAAAATAAACTTTTAAAATATTCTTTCAGAACTGTCTATCGGGATGCAAGTCCAATTAAAAATAATTTCTTTAATCCAGGTTGAAAAATCTCCCTCCAGCTAAAATTGTCTACATCACATTTGTTGCCATTATTCGATTTGAACACACAAGAAAAAGCACCAATGGCAAAAATCAAATCAATAAATAATACACGTACCCCAGAATATTCAAACAAAATATTTGAAAAGATGAGATCGACAATGTCAGCACCACATACAACTTCACCAAAAGTTGATATGCAAACAGTGTTCATTTGAGTGGATTATGGGAAAATGAAGAACTCTTTCAATGAATAAGGTGCAAGCCTTTATGCGAGCACGTTATTTATTGACCGAGTGCTGCATTTTCCCATATCGCACACAAAATGAACAATTGTATTTTTTCACACGATCAAGTCACACATGAAATTACCTAAATCTCCCCTATTTGACCTTGCTTTCCCACCCTAGCCCCTCAGCAGCCCGGCTCCCTGTTGACGAACCTGCTTTGGCCTCGATTATGACACATGATCACGCTAAGGATTTGAGCGCCTCCAAGCTCGGTCCGCTGAGGATATAGGAGCTAAAGAAGTTTTATTGGTTGATTGATCGATTGACATAACTGCCATATAATGTGCTTAATCTACAGTTAGAGAGAGTAGTAGAGTGTGATATGGACTGATACCGATATAAGTCTCACAGTGAAAACCACAGCACAGAGTAGTGTGAGAACAGGCTTTATCAGCCTGGTGTTAATTAACCTTGAAATGCTAATCACCTCTACAGCTGTTTTTATTCTTTGTTTGCAAAGAAATTTTGAAAGAGAAAAATGCATTAAGTTTGCTAGATTTGCATATGTTTTGATTCATTTTCAAATTGAACATATGTATGTATATTTCACCCACTTTAAGTTGTGGGTCACGATGGCGAGACACAACTTCAAGTGGGATTTTTTTTTAAATTAGCGCTTTAAGGGTTGAAACATGTTGATCTCATCAATTCAATATGCAGTTTCTAGAAAAAATCAAATCAATAAATAACATTCCTCAACACACATCAATAAATACATAATCTCAGTCAGCTCGAAAGGGTAATATAGGTTCATTAGAAGAATAACACACACCAATCATGTCAGTGAAAAAGCCCTTTGAGGATTTAAGCAAATATACAGTGATTTTCACAACAGAAAATATTGCAACAGCAAATTTATCAAATGCACAGGTTCACATTTTATTTCATTCAGTAATTATGAATTTCAATTTTAACACAACAGCATTTTTTAGTGATTTGAAGTTGTCAATTGTGTCAACAATGCCAGATAAAAAATATCACCAGAATTATTATAAACATTATTGTAAACAATTATTGTGGTGTCTGAATAAACGTCTAATGTACAAATTAGCACATCATTCGTTATAATAATTACTTAGGTGAAAGACACTTGAATTGTACTATAATATTGTATTGAACAAACACCACAGAACAAAGTGGCAACATAAACAATTTTGTCTTGTTTTTGAATACAAAAATCTAACAATACATGGCGAAGATGCATGTATGTACCACAAGATCATTTCTTAAATAAGAGTAACATTTACTAATACAGCCTTGCTGCATACTTTACAAGTAAGCAGATATTGCCTTTTGGCTTAGGGGTTTTGTCAAGTTAAAAAAATTCCAAAAATCCGAGGGGTGGGTGGGTGGGTCAAGCCCCAACTTGGATTTTATTTTTTGGGGAGATTTTGTGTTTTTTCGTGTTTTTTGTGTTGTTTTCATGTTTTAAAATGTTTCAAAAAAAAATAAAAAATGGATAATGGGGTGGGTGGGTGTGGTCTGACTAATCCGAGTTTTTCTCGGATTTTTGTAACTTAACAAAACCCCTTAACTGAAACAGAGCAGAATACTTGATAATCAATTATGAACCATTTTAGCACAAATGTCACATAAATGCACCACACGTCATATTTGAAGTAAAATTCATTCTAGATAAAAAAAATATTTCAACAAGATAAGGATGTTTTCATTTCAAATTTTTACACATCAGTATAACTTTATTGACCTAGCGAAATTGAGACAGCTGTAGATAACTTTCAAAAGGCGCATCTACACTCCATATGTAATGTTGTGTGCAATATGAAAGAACTCCCTCCATGGGTTTCTGAGATATGATATGGAATCAAGATTGTTAGTGTCTAAGCTATTTTGGCTCAAGAGATGTAGGTTAAAAAATCAGACGAAGGACATCAACTCCAAAAGGAACATCTCCACCTCTATTTGCAGACAATTGTTTTTTCAGGTCAAGTTTTTATTGATAGAGAGAGAGAAATTGAGGCAGTAATTCACAGGGCAAGGTGAATGACAATAGCTGCGAGTTAACCTGAAAACGCCAAGTTAAATAATTTAAATTTTCACTCAATAAAGTTGTGTCTCGATGTCACATCCCACAACTTCAAGTGGGTAAAAATCTCTTATATTTGTGCAATTTGAATAAAAAAATATGTAATCCATTGCCAAATTCTTCTTCAAATTTTCTTGCTTGAAGGACAAATGATTAAGCTAAAAAAGGCTGTTGATATGATTATCACTAAGGTTCAAAGGGTTGAAACAAGTGGACCATGGGAACAGTGCAAGTAGCACGGTGGACCATGGTGCATGGTGTCCGCACCAACTACACACCTTGAACACGTGTGTTTCAAACCGAAGATCGCTCCCCAGCAAACAAGTGACTTTAAGCCAATGTCAGGTTGATGTTGGACCATTGTCTTCGACGCTGGACCAACGATAACCAGACATTAGCTTAAAGTCACACACACACAGGTGTCTGTCTGCACCCTACACGTCCCCCTGTACGACATGTTGGGAGTACAGTAAACTCAAAATGAATTGTTAGATGAGATGGCCCAGCTGTAGTACTCAACACCAAAACTGAATGATGGGTGCTGATTGACAATTTACAACCAGGTGACGTGAAACACCGTCTTTTTGTTGGATGGGTGTCGATAACTACACATGAGCCGATGAGATGGCAGTGCTTAGTCGGGACACATTGCACTGTAGGGAGTGTAGGATTATCTGTGATGTCTTATCTCTTGTCCTGCCAAAACCATATATAGAGCCTCCAACCAAGATTTAAATTTAAAAAATGTCACAGAAAGTGATAATATAGTCGTAGATAATCGGTTAATCAAATTTGGAGATGAACAATTAGAAATATTCTTAGTCATTCGAAGCTAGAAATTGTGCCAGTAATTCCAGCTTCAAGGACTAGTGTTAAAGGTGTATACATTTTGTAAAGAGTACCTAGTCTGGTCAATAAAGAACTGAGGTGGGAAAAGTTTCGGACAAAAGCTTTTTCGTTGCATTTGGGTACATAATGACCTTGAGGTTATAGAAAAAAAAATTTACAAAATTCTATGGTGGGCTAAGGTCACAAAGAGGTCAAATCCAAAATAGCCGCTGGCAGGGTCATTTGTTTAAAATTATACCAGAATATAGACAAAATGGAAAAGATGCACCGTATTACACTCAATTCTACAGCTGAGAAAGTGAGCAAAATCACTTTTATTGTGATGACAGAGGCTAATTGCCGGTCATATTTAATTGATCTGACCTTGTTGTGACCTTGACATTTGACCTTGCTCACAAAAATAACACGCAATCTGAATTCTCCTTACAAAATGACATGGGAAAGAGGCATTACACTTGATTTACTAAGTGCTAAATGTGAAACAATTATTTTTGATCATGACATATCCTGGGTTAATGGCGGCCATCTTGGATTTGACCTTGCTGTGACCTCAGCCCACCATAGATTTTGGTAAACTTTTTTTACGGTCTAAGGAGGTCATATAGATACTATATAGAAAAGAAAATCTTTTGTCCTCAACTATTCCTATCTACCAGGATTTGGAGGCCTTATTGACTGGACTACCAGGTATTTTTACAGTGACAGCAGCTTATCATTGTGTGGTAACCATATTAACTAATGTCCTGCTAGGCCCATATATACGTATATACCGAATATACATATATCCTCACATCTAGGTGGCTGGTTTCCCATAAGAATGCTGCCCATAATTGTAAATCAAATCAAAGCTTTATAGATTATGTTTAACCTTAAAGCGATAAATTATTAAATTAAATTTTCACCCACTAGACGTTGTGTCTCGCTACTGCGACCCACCACTTTATAAGGATGAAAAATACTTAGATTTGAACAGTTTGCATCAAAACATTTGTCAAACTAACAAAATTACCATGTCAACATATGGAGCTGCTTTTATCATTTAATTAATTTTATTCAGTATACTGTAGATCTGGTAATATTAGTGAGGTTTTAATTTTCGTGAATTTCGCGAGGACAAATTCGCGAATTTAAGAATCTTGCAAAAATTATTATTATGAGCGCTACCTATCTTCAAAAATGCTAATTCACGAATTCTAGACTTCGTATAAAGTCCCAAAATCACGAAAATCTAAACACGCAAAAAATTAAGATTTACAGTATCCCATGTGATGCATAAATATGACACATGTGCTCAAGAGTTAGGAAAATATAATTAACCCTTGTCCTGCTACGCCAGCATATATCAGCAGATATTAAACCAAATAATGTCACTGAAATGGATAATACAGTTTGTGGCAGAAGCTCAGTTAGTCAAATAATTCAATTTAGAAAATGTATATTTTTGTCATTGAAGCTGGGAATAGTGTTAGCAATTTCAGCTTCAAATGAATGAAAAATACAATAGAAACATTTCATCAGGACAAGGGTTAAACCCTTTGCCTGCTGGTCACGACAATTGTCGTTTATAATCATTTTTATTAGTCGATTGAATCACTGTTAATCTAAATGAAATGACAGTTTAAACAAGATTTATCAATGCTTGTTTTCAAATTAAACAGATTTGAGTAATTTTCAACCACTTGAGGTTGTGAATTGCGTTAAAGAGACACAACCTCAAATGGTCAAAAATTTAAATAAATTAACTTAGCAGGACGAGGTAACAGGTTTCTAGTGAAAGAGTAAAATGTTTTCACACTTCTATCAATCAAGAGATAATTGTATCAAGAACTGAGTAAAACACTAATTTAGCATTATTAGCTCCTTTAAATAAAATAGTGATTATAGTCCATCCTAATGAAATACATGTAAAGATTATCTTTTTGGGAACATTCTCATGAATATAACCATCCAGATGAAGATGGCACAGACGAGGGCTAACATGACCCAGATCCACCAATTACATGACCTATTTACATGACTCTCCAATCTCTCGCTCTCCACCTTCAGCTTAGCTTGATTAGTGTCTGTCAATTTATTAGATTCCGCTAATGTCTGCAAAAAAAACAACAATATTTTTATAAATTGATATCAATTCATAGTTGCTGCAGTGTAATGAAGTACATTAACCTATTTGTAATACTGGTATTAACCATTGTGCTGCTGCAGCAGTATATACTGTAATTGTTTTCAAGTGACTAAAAACCTATAAAACCTATCAAATGCCAGTGAAATTGAGATTTTGTGGTAGATGTCAAAATGATGAAATTTGAAGATGTTTTCATAAATAGAAATAATTTTCGTCATTTGATAAGATAGGAATTGCATTACAAATTCAAACTTCAAATGAATGAATATAGGAGAAAACAATTCAGCAGGACAAGGTATATAATATTCTTTCTATATTCTATGTATACATTATTGACTATTGGACCATTTTTTACCTTTTAGCTCCCTTAAAATTGTATTATATTTCACATTTACTGTGAACTATGAAATTCTCAGCTCAGTGAATAAAAATTACCCAATTTTGTAGTATAGCAAGCCCAAGCTAAGAATGTCTTAAACTTAATGGGTAGTGGCATTTTTTATTGAATTAATCCCTATCCTGCTGATCACAACTATTTTTTTTTCTGTTTTATTAGTCGACCAAATCACTGTTATTGGGTGTCTAAGCATCAAGATTTACAAATATTTGTGCTTAAATTAAACAAATATGAAAAATGTTCAACCACTTGAAGTTGTGGGTCCCGGCAGTGAGACACAACTTCATGTGGCTGAAAATTCAAATAAATGAACTCAGCAGGATAAGGGGTTGACCCTTTGCCCGCCAAATTATTCACTTTAAATTTTCCCCATTTGAAGTTGTGTCTAGCTACACCGGTCCACAACCTACAAGTGGGTGAAAATTACTCTTATTTAAAGAGCATACAATAACATACCTTTGTATCATCCCTGACTATACGGCCAGCAGTACGGGCGTTCTCTTTCATGTTCTGTGTTAACATGAGCATCTGATCTGCCAATTCCTGCTGCTTCTTCTCCTGTTGATCTATAACCATTTTCCAGTCTTCCTCGCTTGATGTTTCATTCCCTGCTGCTGTTGTTCGCTTTCGGGGTCCTTCATCTATTGTAATG
Organism: Flabesymbios commensalis; assembly: GCA_964017125.1. NCBI lineage: Eukaryota > Metazoa > Annelida > Polychaeta > Terebellida > Flabelligeridae > Flabesymbios > Flabesymbios commensalis. The sequence goes on from OZ024908.1 coordinate 15,484,387, forward strand.
TAACAACGATGTATTTGTTAAATCTTTAAGTTGAAATTTAACCCTCAGTGTACATGGTGTACTGTATGTTCATTTATAGATAGTATATTTTCAGATAATTTGGAAAAGTACATATTATATCATTCAATCAAATGTAGAACTTTTAATACTGTACACTTTTCATGATCAATTTCATATTCAAACTTAAAGCAAAGTGTTCAAGAAGTCCACACAGCAGCCAGTCCGAGACGAAAGAGCGAGACTGAATAGACAGTATGTTAAGTCATTTTTGAAACAGTTGGCTTCTTCAGAGGACACGCAACTGTGTATAGTACGCACATGCCAAGATTTGTACCAAAACATAAATAGTATGCACCGGTGGATAGTACGCACTCGGATACGCACCAGGGTGATGAGTATCTATACAATTTGTATGGGAGATGTGCGAGGTATGTCTTCATTACTATAGGCATTCAGGATGTGGTTCACCCCAGCAGGTTACACTAGGACATATGTGATTCGCTAGTATAAATTACATAAAATAAACGAATTGATTTGGTGAATATAATTATTATGCCCAATATAAAAATATAAAATTAGGAGTAAATATCTGAGTACATGTATTATATTTATTTCTGTTATTTTGTGGAATTGACCACATAAATAATCATGACATAACATATTAGCGCCACCTGTATTAATAATTAACCTAAATTATTAGCAGTAGCACATTTAACACATTTAACCCTTTTCACACACTAGAAATTTGGTCTTGCTGCCTGCCGCCACCCACAACTTCAAGTGTGTACAAGTTACTTAGGCCTACATTTGTATAATTTGAATCAAAACAACTGTCAATCTGGAAAGTTAAATGCTCATTTCTCCTTCAAATTGTCAAGTTTGAAGGACAAATAAAACTTGGGCTAAAGCAGCTATGTGACATTATCACTTTAACCCTTAAAGCACTGAATTATTTTATATAAACCATGGAGTCCAAAGGGTTTTTTCAATTTGAAATCATCATAAATGTCAAAAATGATTCATTTGAATACCTATGTTATGACTCTACAGCCATTATAAGTAGTTTTATTCTTTACAGTGCGGGGATAGACTTTAGTCATCAGAATCTGACGTTGTAGACGTCAGATTGTGATGGCTAAAGTCGATTCCGCACTGTAAGGGCTAAGGGTTAGTACCGACTCTATTTGAGGAATGTATCCAAAGGGGCAGTCAGTAATATTTTCCTAATTTAAAAGAAATATGAAAATTGAAACCAGCGGGATAGAGGTACCGTGCCTGTGTTACACTTCAGATACAATTTGTATACGGGTCCGGTTGTAGTATAAAGATTGAAGAAAAAGACCTGGAACAAAGTGGTGGTAGGCTGGAAAGATTTATTTCCCCAGGACCAGATCCTGGATAAATAAATCTATAATCATATTCAAAAGCTTATTTCATGAGCAAAATGTGCTGAAAATCTATCTCTAAAGATAGCAGGGAAACTTTTTCTGGTGATATGAAGCAGGGGTTCAATGAATCATCTTATTGTTCAATGATTCCCAGAGCTTACTTGGAATATGAAAGTTTTTTGCAAAATATTGATTATGCACTTGAAATCAGAACATGCCTTTTAGCTCTTATTTTATCTCCAAACTGCTGATATAGCCTGAATGTTGGGAGCAGTCTGCTGGTTCAACATGAACTGAGATAGGGTGGATGACCAGCGTCTGGTAGGATTTACCTGTTTGTTGTGTTTGCAGCAGTTGAGAGCGAGCATCTTGCTGGTACCGAGCTTTAGTCTTATGATGAAGATCCCGCGTAGCTGGGGACGTGTCAAGTCCTGTTGGTGCCATCGTCAAAAAGTCAGCAGCTACGGCTCTCTCGCTGACAGACGACTGATAAAAAACATCAAATTAGTGTATGTTAAACAAGAGAAATACATTTTTTAAGACAAAAAAAACTCTACAGTTAAGAAAATGTAATATGATTTTGAAAACCAATGCACGTAATGTTTTTTTAATACAAATATAATCATGATAATGCATATACATTGAAACGGTACATTGAAAAAAAATTAAAATACTGTGGTAGACATTCTGCAAAATAGCAAATATGAAGTGAAAATAGCCACCCACAGCTACAATCTTGAGAGTGGCAATAAAAAAGTTATTCAAACATAGTGGAAAGAGCTGACTAAGCCATTTATTAACATTTTGAAGTGAATAACCAATCTATGCAAATTCAGTGTGGTGTTTATAAGGGTTAGTGAATTTGCATATAACCTTATCGACTTGAAATTTTTCAAGATGCATCCTCTCCTGAAACTTTATAATTTGTTTTATAGTAATGGTGTAGCTATCTTGAGCGGTTTTCATGGTATTCCGCAAAATATTTCAGTCAGATTTACCAATGTCATAAATTAGGTCAAAGTGCTGGGTCAACTTCAAGGTCAAGGTTCAAAAACCTGAAAAGGCACAACTAGGGACCTTAGAGAACATGTATGTGCAATATGACTGTAATCGGCCCAGTACTTATCGAGATCTGCTCCGGAAACGAAGTGTGCGTCAAAATGTCTAAATAGGTCATAATTCTGAACCAAAAGTAGGTCAAAGTTCATATACTCCAAAAGGCACAACTTGACCCCCTAGAGATGTTGTGTGTTAAATTTGAAGACAATCGGACAAGTACATTTAGAGATATGCTCCGGAAACGAAATGTTCACGGACGGCCCAACGCCGTAACATCATCTTTTCTTTTCTGCGACCTTACGTATTGAATTCAGATAAAAAATATTTCAACCTGTCCATTATCCACCTGGGAGTAACCCACATACCAAAAATTGTTATCCTAGGTTATTTTTTTACAAAAGTTATAGGCAAAAGAAGAAAGCGGAGGCGGAATCCATAGCTCCCTCCGTCTCATCTACGGTGACGGCGGGAGCTAAAAATATACTGACAAAAAAATTGTTTTACGCTTTCAGAAACATGCAAAAAAGTTATGCTATTATAATTGTACACTGCTTAGTTGAAATGTACTCACAATTTTTTCTGTTTCTATAATTCCCCTCAGAAAGTCAACTTTCTTTGTATAGAGACTCAATGTTTCTTGTGGTGGTCTTCTGTAAAGTGATCAATATTATTCTAGACATAAGTAATTTTCAGTGCCAATTGTAAAAGAAAATAAAGATTGCAGCTACAATTTTCCCCATTTAATCTTGATATATATATTAAATTATCTCGTGCATTTGGGACTAACTGGATTCTGTAAGAACTACATAATTAACACTTGATAATGTTCATTCAATCTAAGCTGTAAACAATTGGAGGTCAATGTGAAATGCTGCTGCATTAGAAAACCTTAAGCAAACTATTTATTGTAATAAACGCCCAGGTTCCAATAAACGCCCGACACGATTTGAAAATAAAACTCACGATCATGTACACTATATGATCATTAAAAAAACAGTATAAAAAGCACCCATACCCCCTGTAATCTCAGGGGGTATTCTAATTAACGCCCCAGGCGTTTATCAGAGAAAATACAGTATGTTAAAGTGATGTCAAGGTGACAGATACATCAGTTTAACCCAAAAATAAGAAAAATGTCATCTTAAGAAAGTATTCTTTGTATTTGATACCAGCTGGTTATATATTAAGAGCAATTTAAACAAGCTTCAATAATGCATTTTTTAGTTTGCATATGCAGATTGCTTTAAAAAAAATTGTTGTCCAGAAAACATATAATTTTTTTATTTAATCATTTATCCACTGCTTCATTTCTAAGGAGTGACCCAAAATTTAAAGCGGGTGAAAATTACTCGCGTTTGTTTAATTTGAAACAAAACATTTGCAATCTTTATGCTTAAAGTAATAAATTTATGCTCATTTCGCTCCCAATAAGAATGATTTGATCGGCTAATACAATGGATTTAAAATGATCATAGTTGTGGTGTAAGGTAACGATTAAAATGAGTATCACTTAGTGATCATGGTGATGTACGACAAAGCAAAATAGCTCCCAGGAGAAGATATCTTTCACACTTCAAACTTTCTATATATGTGAAGTGTTGTTTATTTTCCAAAAGATCTAAAATCATTGGTATTCTAACTGAATGTATCTGAAGTCATATACAGATAAATATTATATGAAAAACTTACATTGAGGCTTTTCTCATATGTGCCAAATAATCTTGCAGGCCATCTACATACTACAAAAGAAAACAAAAGAACTTGAATTTTTTCAGTACCATAAGTTATTAAATATCTTCATTTACATCAGCATGAATGCTGCTTGAAGAAGTTAATGTTATGCAGCTTGACCATAGTATCGGCAGGGTATGAGTGGGGTGTCTCCATAAGTTACTAGGTTGACGGCCATGGTTCAGTTGCACTGAATTAAATAGTTGTGCTTTTATTTCTGTATTGTTTTAGTGGAACAAGTGGTTGGCTGCGAAACATCTATCTGTTTGATCTGCTACCAAATGCCGGCGACATGATGTCATGTCCCTAGTGTCTAGTAAAATCAGTTAACAACCTTACAATTCTCAAGTCTTGTAATTAAAAGGCACTACAAGTACTTAGGCTGATGGTATTTTAAAAAACTTGGTTTGTGTAGAATTAGGCCTGCTCTCCTCTGATAAATATGCAGACTTTTAATTATAGCTGAACTAGTGACTGAGTTTTTCTAAAACTAAAAATCACTAAAATAGGTGCTAGGTAAATTTCCAAATTTGGAGTGCCCTTCATTAATGTTTAACAGCCCTTCATAATCAACAGCAGCCCTTGCCTTTTGCCTCTGGCTGCTGTTGACTATGGTGGGCTGTTAGACTTTGATACAGGCTGCTAAAACAGATTAATACCCTGTTAAATCATGTTATTGTTATATAATTGGTGCTTAGGGTTTACTAAGCCCCAGCTGTGAATGACACTTTCACAAATTGCGCTTGTCGGAAAAATACCTCACTCATGGATAGCCTGCCTATTCTCTGAACATTCGTGCACAAAGCCTCGAGCTATTTATAGACCATCTGTGCATGTAGCGGTAGTGCGCTAGTTACAGAATAGCTGTGAATCACATGTCTCGCAAATAGGCCAGCTATGTAGGCCTTGATTTACGACCGGAGGCTCGTTTCACTAAGAAAATCTTACATTAACTTACAGTCATCTATCATTGACAAATTAGGATGAATTTAACTTTTTAAGATAAAATATCGAAAGTTAAAATATTGATTTCTTAGTAAAACAAATGCTAGTTTCCCTGAGAAAATCTAATATATTTTACTACTGACAAATAAATAACCCTGACTATCAAACATAATGAAAATAATTCATTACGACAACTGTTCAAAAGCATAGATATTCAGAGACATAGAGTATACTATATCTATGGGATCATGCTTCTTCAAATTAAATACCCTAAAACATAGAGGAATTTAATTCCAATGGTGCTTTTGAGAGCTGATGCGAGGCTAAAGACAGGCGTATCTTCCTCTCACATTACAAACAACTCTCAGTAGGAAGTCAGGGTTCAATTTGTTTTGTGTAGCGATTTGTCACTAAACTCCAAATTCATTCGGTTTTTCCCATCATTAAAGATGAAATATTTTGCTAATCAATTCAACGTTGGATTAGCAATTGGCCAAAATTATGTAGCTTTTCGCTACACGATATTGAACAAATTGATCACTGGAAGTTTTGCATAGTCATTTTTTTTTGTGACAGTGTTTGATATTGTATGCTGGTACAGGCTGTACTTCTGATATATGAAAGCCAAAAATGTGGTTATGAAATGTTGATTTGTCTATTTTTTTTGGCTAATGTCCACTAAATTCGGCTACAAGTTTTTCCATTAGGCACAAGCTTTGGCTACAACTTTGCTTAAGCTCGGATCGGCCCCTGATAATGTAGTAAACCCATTGATCTCTTCTGAAATACTTTGTTTCAAAATATTTTTGTAAATTTTTCAGGGTAGTGAGGGTATTGACTGAAAAATGAAATCAGACACAACAATCAGACACAAAAAAAGGCAAGAGTTGATCATAAATTTGAATCAGATGTTTTACAGGCAAGAATGCAATTTCTTGATTCGGAATAAAAATAAAATTAAGATACATCTTAAAAATGCGGACTGTGTTGAAAGGCATAACTCTTTAGAGGGGGTGGATCAAACAAATTTCTGGGAAAAACATCAGCATCTGGTAGGCACGCGGGACGGCTTTATAGACCATAAATAGCTGTGTGTCAATTCTTAGGACTGCAAAACATGGTGAAATCAAGATATTTTTTTGTGGAATAACACTCCGGGCTAATAAAATTTGCATCGGCGAGAATAAAAACTAACAAAAACTAGATTTGACTGTTTCAGCATGAAAACAAAATGAAAGCATCTTAATATAAATGGCTTCCGAATGTCTCGTTATTGTTTATTCAGCTGTGACCATAAGTGCTGTGGTTTAATTGACAGGTGGTCATTATGCAATTGTCTGGTTAGCTGCCTTTATTATATTTCATTAAGGTTTAAAAAAATTATCCAGCCCCCCCCCATCCAGAAAATACTGCCCCTAAAACATTTTCTAAACTTAGAGAGCCTACTAAAATATTAAAAATAATATCAAAAAGTAAAATTAGAGAAAAAAATGATCCCTACCCCCCACAATGTCAATTTTCTTTAATAGGGCCGCTGAAAAAGGTGATCAGATCATCAAAACTACCTAGAGAACAAACCTACCAAATTTGAATGCAAGATCAGTAGGCTATATGGCTTCATATAAGTTAAATTTTGAAAATTGACAACATTGAAAATGTCTCATCCCAAGGGGTCCCTTTAATAAAATTTTTAAACAATAGCTGGTGATTTCCTGCAAATCTCTCGCTTATTTCAGGTGTTAAAGGTTTAATGCGCTGTGCACAGAAACAATTTGCATTTTTTTTGTAAATCTTTATCAATTTTTGACTCGGAAACCCTGAGATTGATACTGGGTTGTCCGACGGCAAAATGGCTTGTCTCGGACGACCGGAATGCCCTTATTTCGTGCCCTGAAGTGGTGCGCGTGACAGTCCAGAAAGTATTAGAGGCCAACATATATGCTTGTTGCTGTGTGTGCCAGCAACGTTACATCCCAGCAAACACAAAACATTTGTATAACATTTGTACGATGTCGGCCCAACGTTTTCGACGTTGGTCCAACATTGTACAAATGTCATGCAAATGTTTTGTGTTTGCTGGGATATTGCTTGAACTGCCGCGCGGATTGACAAGCGCTAGGATATCATTTGTCATTTGCACAGAGATATGGTGGCACAATGATGGGCCAGCATCTGCAATGTCAGCACACAATTAAACCAATACAGTAGAAACCTCACATGTACTGCGTGAACAGATAGTCAGACCCCTGTGGCAAGACACACATCTTTTGGAAGTGTCTCGTCATAATCCAATCTGACCCCCACTATGCTTCTGCGCCTGGCACATTTATTAGGGATGATACGGTCTCAGATACAATCTTATGATAATTCTGCAGTGGACTTGGTATCAAAATAAAATAAAACATGATTACATCAAACAGATGTTGTGCCGGCGGTAGCCAGGAAATGGTGCGTGATCTCGCACATGTGCTAACTGGTGCGCGGGATTTGAGTAAAAACAGCGGGAATCCCGCGTTTGCGCACCTAATTCGTGCCCTGTGTTGTCCTATCCTTTGCAGCAAACCTTACGTGGCTTATATCAAATTCAATTAAAGGCGACGCTTGTATATTAATCATCATTCACCTAAAGGGCACTATCGATTAGGTTTGAAATTTAAATTTTATAAAAAATAAAATTTTAATTAAATTTACATTTGCTCTTGGTTTAATTTTTAACATTTTGGCGGCTAAAACCCTCCTCTTGATCTTTTATTATTTTTTCTTACGGGCAGAACAATGTCATTGTCAGAATGAATGGTGGTGCTCCCTGTACTTTAGAACTTGATTTTCTAGTAATTGCAACAACATTGGCACAGCAGTCTGTGGCATAATAAATAGCCAAACAGAATTTTATTAGCAAGATTCGGCTAACTGTTGTCAACATGGCCACTGACTACCATCAAAAAGTAATTTACCAGTAAAATAGGATGGGTCGATGATTTTAAACAGCAGCCATCCCTCATGCCATAAGAAATTTGACAACCTGAAGTCAAGCAGTAGAGCTGTGGCAATTATGAAGCATGAGAAAATCAAGTTTTATCAGCAAAAATCAAAAACCAGAGTATCAATGATACAAAAGCTCATCATTAATTAGGACAAGTTGATTACGAATTAAAATTTCGGAAATCCGTGAAGCAGTTCTATGCACAGGCACGAGTTCTTTCAAATAAACTAAACAAAATTGAAATCAGATAAGATTCGAGGGAGAAGCATTTCTTGTGAATTGTGGACAGAGTGCCCTAATTAGATCTTAATTAGGTCATGAGTTAATTAATAAATGAAATTTCTAAAATCCGTGGGGAAATTTAATGCACAGGCCTGATCTCTTTACACAAACCAAACAAAATTAAAATCGGATAAGAATTGAGGGAGAAGAAGCATATCTTGTGAATTGTGGACACACAACAAACGACAGACGCAACACGATGGCATAAGCTCATCTTGGCCGGATGAGCTAAAAATCGGATAAGAATTAAGGGAAAAGACACATTTCTTGTGAATTGTGGTCAGAGAGGGCCCTAATCTGGTCTTAATTAGGGGATAAGTTGATTATTAATTAAAATTTCTGAAATCCGCGAGAAAATTTAATGCACAGGCACAAGCTCTTTCAAACAAACCAAACAGAATTGAATTAGGTTAAGAATTGAGAGAAAAGAAGCATTTATTGTGAATTGTGGACAGAGTGCCCTAATTAGGTTTAATTAGGTCATAAGTTGATTAATAATTAAAATTTCTCAAATCTGTGAGGAAGTTTAATGCACAGGCTCAAGCTCTTTCAAACAAACCAAACAGAAATGAAATCGGGTAAGAATTGAGGGAGAAGAAGCATTTCTTGTGAATGGTGGACAGAGTGCCCTAATTTGGTCTTAAAGGGACCCCTTGGGATGAGACATTTTCAATGTTATCAATTTTAAAAATTTAACTTATATGAAGCTATACAGCCTACTGATCTTAACTGAAAATACGAAAAAGTCAAAAAACAAATTTAAAGCACCGAAAAAGAGTAAAATAGTTATATTTCCAGGTCTTATATTGCCATGTAAACAAAACAAGCCAGCAATATACAGAACTTTACACCACATATTCCCACGTCTTGGCCGAGGAGATCAAAGCAATCGCCCCTAATTGGTGTCTGATTGGTGTCTTATAGTCAGGACATGAGGTGAAACACCTGCAACACTTATTGTCTGCCCAACACTAGGCCGGCGGCATCACCATGTGGCCCAATGCCGTAGGAACATTTAACCGTCCTTTAGCAAGTATTTAGGTGTACAAAAAGTTTGTTAGGGTTTGTTGATAAAAAATATTTTTAAAAATCTAAAAATCCTTAAAAAAATAAAATCATGATCTTGGGGATACACTACTTTATCATGTTTATTACAAAACTTAAAACGAAAATTGATGTCATCCCAAGGGGCTGCTTGAACTAGGTCATAAGTTAATTAATAATAAAAATTTCTCAAATCCGTGAGGACTTTCAATGCACAGGGTCAAGCTCTTTCAAACAAATCAAACAGAATTGAAGTCTGATAAGAATTGAGGGAGGAGAAGCATTTCTTGTAAATGGTGGACAGAGTGCCCTAATTAGGGCTTCATTAGGTCATAAGACGCAACACGATGGCATAAGCTTATCTAGGCCTAAAGGCCGGATGTGCTAAAAAATTGGATTAAATTTTATTTTTAATCGTCAAGCGAGGACTTTTCTCAAGCAATTTTGTTACAAAATAATGTTTCTTTCTGTTTCAGCAGAAAATATACTCTAACTGTTAATGCCTGGTTAATCTTTTAATGCAAATTATTTTGGATCGGTTTATAATTTTAAACATCTTGCAGTTACAGGCCTTCAGATTTAGCTTAAGTCAAAATTCTTTATGGGCACCATCACTCAACCTCTTAGATTCAGTCTTACAGCAAATATTTTGATCATTGATTCGCTATTCAAAATAGAAGTATTGAGATGTGTAAATGCAAAGGCGAAGTAATGCCCTGGAAAATCAATAGAAAGTGGTTAAATTTTACTCACTTTGGAACTTAGGGTGAAACGATTGCGACATTTCGCTCTGCCTTCAACAGATCTTGATTACGCAATGATCAGGGTGGGTGATTCGGCTCAGATGGTGGTGGTTGCGGAACGATCTGACCATAGATGGGTGGCAGCTGCGTTCTAACCCGAAACATTGTGGAGGGCAAGATCCTTCTAACTACGAAAAGGACCTAGGAAAGTAGGACAAGAATTATATTTATCCCAACAAATAACATTGATTTATTAGTCTAACCACATTTTTTTATTTCATTTTTTTTTAAATAAATTACAATAGTCTACTCAGCGAAAACAAATGATATCCCGTAATATTTTTTTTCGTTTTGAAATAGACTAGCCGGGTGCGACAAAACCCCATAATAACCCGGAATAACCCATAATAACCCGGAATAACCTTTAATAACCCCATAATAATCTATAATAACCTCATAATAACTTATAATAACCCTGTAATCGTTAAGAAATGACCCTGGCGAGCCCAAAAAATAGCATACATCGATGTTTGAGAAATTCGCGCTGATGTTAGGTCTTTCAGCGGGCAATCACAAGATGGCGCACATTTCTTCACAAAACATCGATTTGTTTCATTAGTTGGGTTGTTTAGAGCTATTTCATGCTAACTACGATGTTATTATGAGGTTATTATAGATTATTACGGGTTATGATAGGTTATTATGGGGTTATTATAGGTTATTCCGGGCAGGGTTCTCCACAGTGCCGGAAATGCCAGCATGCCGACGGGATGAATTTTATGCCGACCAGCATGTAACAGGTCACATCCGGCTGTTATCTAGCTGGCAGATTAGCTAATATTCCCGTCGCCAGTGTCCCGTCTGTGTTGGTTTAGCGATCAGCGTGTACAAGTAAGACAAGATATGTGCTAACACCCCCCTCCCCCCCTCCATAATCCCCCACCTATGGGCAACCCGTCATGTGCTGTATGCTACATAACATAGGTGTAGGCCTACGCCTGGCAGAAGCAGCGCTGACAGAAACTGCTGTCACAGTGTGGCCAGTCCACCGCTGTGCCAATGTCAGTCCAGCGCTAACAGCGCTGAGCTGGCATTGGCGCGACGCTGGCGGACGGGCTAACACTTCTAGCGTTGCCAGTCACCACGACACGTCCGTTGTCACTCACCAAAGTGTCAGCGCGTTGGTGAGTGAGTGATACTAACTCACAAACCTTGTCAGGCATACACAACAACAGTTATAAATAACAGAATAATAACTCTCACCAACAAACAAAAACCCATAAAACACCAAGAAAACATGCATAGGCCTACACTCAAATACACAACTCACAAATCAACAAGACAAAATAACAAATTATCAACTTCAGACACTTTTAGACCATTCTACTCAAATTCAATCAAAATTACATAACTTTGACGTATGCTGGGTATGCTGGAGTATGGTGACGGCACACAAACAGTCAGTCAAACAACACAAATGAAAAAAACTTTGATATTTTTTATAAGTTAAGATTTTTAAGATAACGACCGGATGATTTTTTATTCTGTGGGGAACCCTGACTCCGTTTTTTTTTGGGTTATTCCGGGTTATTATGGGGTTTTGTCGTACCGGACTAGCCTGCTGCCTAGACTTGGTCTAAATCTAATTATTCAATTCTTTTAAAGTTTGTCAATGTAGATTCCAACTGCCCGCTTAGTGTAGCACCGTGGTGTAGGCGAAGTCAAAGCTAGAATAAAATGAGCAAGACCAACAAGCGATGAGCAATAATATGCTATATTGACTGTATTATCGCCATATCGACTCGAGCGATAATCGGGGCGAATTTCTGATGACGTGGAATATTGACTGCTATCCCAATAAAAACATGACAACAAGCAACAATATATTTTGAAAAAACATCATCAATTTGTACTTTTTCAAATCTCCATCCTGAATGGTCTTTTTCGCTAGCCATCGTTTCGCAACGATGTAAAAGACGAGTAAATTGAGTTTCCAGACGGTTGGCCATTTCTTTTTCTACCTTCAATGAATACCAGAGAGAGCTCCAAATTAGAACCGGAAGCAGCCGCCAGCTCTACGTTGTCATGGAGAGGTGAATACAGCTGTCATGGCATACATGGAGAATATCTTGGGCTTGTTTGTATGATTTGTCACCAGAAATAAAGCACAGCACTTCAAGGTTAGAAATTAATAATTATTATGCAATTTAAAATAGGCCTAACTAGGCTTGTTTAAATATATCAATGCAAGCCTGATTTTAAGTGTAGGCCTACATAGTACAATACATATCATGTCCATTAATTTAGTTACATGTAATTTAACAGTTAGTGATTTCTTCACTAATTTTATGTACGGTAGACTACGTCAGTCGTGAGTCGTGACTAACCTAGTTTACATGTTCACAGTGGTTCATGATGTTGTATATAGATAGATCTAGGCTATAGACCATATATAGGTTCATGATAGATAGATATTTTTATGAATTAAGTCAGTAAATAGATATTTTTAATTGTGTCAATGAAACATCTAACGTTATATATAATATAAACGTGTTATTATTCTATAGTCTGTCTGGTATCTATGTATCACTGTCTATGTTACTAATAAGTACTGGTAGGCCTAAAGATACTATGTCACGTATAAAAATGTGTTTAAAACGTTTTTAATGATGTTTTGCATTTATAATATTTTTAGTTAAAGGGACTCTGTGGGATGAGAATCTCCATTTTAAAAACCTAATTTATGTGATGTTATATATAGCCTACTGAGTAGGGCCCCATACTAATCCTAAATAAAATACAAAAAGATATAAAAAAATGGTAAAGGCATAAATTAGGCACTGAATAGAACTAAACTAACGTTTGTTTTATTTCCAAAACGTATAGCCTACATATATATAGTCTGAGTGTGCATGCACTTGGGTCCTGGAAATTATGGATTCTTCCCACTTCACTTTTTACCCATCTTTTTGCCTCACTATTCACTTTTCATAAGGGAAAACTGATATAGACCTAAATATAGATAAAAATAGATATATGGGTAAAACCAAAAATTGGGGTAATTTTGTGGCATCAAAAATGGCAGTGAGGTGACCATCAAAGAGGAGGAAAGCTACTTGATGGGTTTGGTGCACTGATCACAAGAGAGCATAAAAAAGTCACTGGCTGCGCTAGAATTTTTTTTTTTCGCTTTAAAAACGTCATTTAAAAAATGTTGCAACATCCACTTACTACTCCGTTACCAAATCCAAACCATTTCAAAAATGATGTTACTTTGTTTAGCTTCACATCACATTTTTAAACGTGATATCCTTATTGAAGCATAATACTAAACAATGGTACCTCAAAACTGCTAAAAATTTAAGAAAATTTGACGGAATAAACAAAAATTCTTATTTCAACTCCGTTACCAAACCAAAAAATACTCAACTCCGTTACTAAATGTTTGGCTCTACATAAATATAAACTGTATATTTTCTTATCATAACATCGATCATAAATGGGTGCTCCATTTATATGGGGACAACGAGCCATGTTTTAAAAGACTATATCATCAATCATTATGACTGTAAAACCCATAAAACTTGTCAATTCACTACTCTGTTCCCTTTTTTTGGTAACGGAGTAGAGTGGAACGGAGTAGTAAAATTAAAAGTATTCTTGGGATTAATGAAAATATATGGGCAATAATTCAAAGATATATCATACGGGTGGAAATAGTCCCCATAGCAACTGTTCTAGACATGCAAGCATCAAACCAAATTCGTTTTTATACCCACAAGGCTAGGAACGGAGTAGTAAAAACAAAAGCATATTTTCTAACTTTTTGGTAATACCTGTTCCGAATAACTTGTCACTCAACAATATTAATTCTTTCAAGGCGAAAAATTCGTATAAGGCCCTTCAGTGTGTCAAACTACACTTGATATAATTTTAGTTCATGATTATTCACTTGATGGGGCATGCTACAATGATGGTAACGGAGTAGAGTGCAAATGTGGGGACATGTATATTCATCAAAATTATATATATCGATATCAATTTTAAGTCGAATTTTGATCATTGAAGTGACCAATGTCTAGCCATGAAATGTAATTGTTAGAATTATATTGTGATTTTGTATCCTACAACGGAGTTTCAAAAAGTGGAATTTTCTACGGGGACATGCCATTTTCCACGTTTCCATGACATAGAGCTTTTATAAAATCATAAATATATATTTTTTAATTACAAATAATCTAAACATTATCAAGTAATAATGCTTAAACGTGAAGTTGCACCATTTATTTTTAATATTATTATATTTAAATCAAAATACGGACCTTTTAAGTCCCGGGGACACTAATTTTATGTAAAGTTACCCCAATTTTTTGGTTTTTCCCATATATACAATTTTCGGGTCGTTTTTTACACTATTTATAAATTGCAATCCTCAATGTTCGCCGCTAAGGACAGGCGCTCCACAGTTTGTTCGATTTGTTTTTTTAACCTATGTGCATGCACCTCTATATATTGTTATGTAGGCCTAAACAATATTGTATGCAGCATACATACACTTTATCTGTTTATACCACAACTGCCCACCATCTGAGATAGCATGATCAATGTAACGACCTGGTTACATCAATAGCCGCCGCCCTTAGGCCTATGGGCTTATAATTGGTCCGGCAATGATCGGGGGGGGGGGGGGGGAGGTGAGATTCCCCTACAGCACCGATTGTCTGCTCAACGCTGGGTCGACGGCATCAACTTGTGGCCCAATGCTGTGCTAGCATATTCAACCATCCTATTGGTAAATTCACTGTGTTTCCGTTTTGATGGATTCTTCTATATATTGTTAAAGGGACCCCTTAGGATGAGACATTCTCAATGTTGTCAATTTTTAAAATTTCACTTATATGAAGCTATATAGCCTACTGATCTGAACTAAAAATACAAAAAAGTTAAAAAACAATTTTAAAACACCGAAAAAGAGTGAAATAGTTATATTTCCAGGTCGTATATTGACATGTAAACAAAACAAGTCAGCAATATACAGCACTTCACACCACATAGTCTTGGACGATCAGATCAAAGCAATTGCCGCTAATTGGCCGCTAATTGGTGTCTTATAGTCAGGACATGAAGTGATACACCTGCAACACTGATTGTCTGCCCAACGCTGGGCCGCCGGCATTAACATGTGGCCCAGTGCTGTAGGAACATTTAATCGTCCTTCAGCATGTGTTTAGGTATACAAAAAGTTTGTTTGGGTTTTAAGCGGTTTCATAGAAATATTAATAAGAAATATTTTTAAAAATCTAAAAAATCTGAAAAAAATAAAATCATGATCTGGGGGATACACTACTTCACTACAAAACTAAAAAGGAAAATTGATATCATCCCAAGGGGCTGCTTTAAGAAATGTTTTTAAAATTCTAATTTTTTGAAGAAAATAAATTATAATGATCTGCGGGATAGTCTACATGTACTACTTCATAACAAAATTTAAAACTAAAATTGATTTTGACAAATTGTCAACATACGTTCCTTTATTGTTTTATTAAAGTTTTTGACATTATGTTGTGTGCATAATCCTACTTGTAAGCCTACAGTAGTCTGTAGTGTTGACCCGGCGTTTTAATATTAAAAAAATGTATTTTTATACACATTGTGAGACATTTATGGGGAGGAGATGCCAGCTGTTTAAAAAGACTAACGTTAGAAGTTACACACCATTAAACCTACTGGCCCAGCCATAGTCTATCTTTTTATACACATTGTGGGACATTTTTAGGGAGGAGATACCAGCTGTTTAAAAAGACTAACGTTAGAAGCTACACACCATTAAACCTACTGGCCCAGCCATAGTCCATTTTTATACACATTGTGGGACATTTATAGGGAGGAGATGCCAGCTGTTTAAAAAGACTAACGTTAGAAGTCACACACCATTAAACCTACTGGCCCAGCCATAGTCTATCTATATATTAAAATAAAAATATTATATGCTGTTAAAAAATTGTTATTAACAAGTTTTTTTTATCACATTCATTTTCAAAATTGTTTAGTTGAAATCGCTAAGTACCCTTCATGTAATTATGCAAAAGAGACGGCCTATAACAAAAGCTAATCCGAATTATTTTAAATTATCACTGGACGTCCATAGGCCTAGACCCTACAACTAAAAATGTTTGTGGGCATAAACAATTAGGGGCATATGGGTACATATTTTACAGGCCTACTTCTTTAATTACATACAGGTAGAGGACATATATACGTTAAAGGCTGAATGTTTATTTTTTTATTCACAAATTTCACAGAATAAAGATGAGTGCTGCAGTAGGAATGGCGCGGGCCGCACCACACCCTGGTAGCAACAGGGTCATGTCAGGAAACAAGGTGGACACAGAATTCCTAGCTTCATCACATTTCACAATTGCCCAAGATAACAAAATTAACCAGAGAAAACAAACAAGTGTTTTTCAGCACGATTATGTGCCGTGGGAAATGGACAATAAACTGTCTTCTGCGAAACCTCCCAAACTGGCAGAAGTTATTCAAAAAGACGATCGTTATTTCAATGAGAAAGCGTCAGAAACAAAACAAGCTTATGAGTACAGGGCCTTGTCAAAGCCCGAGTTGAGAGACGCTAGTGGAAAACTCGGAGCTACTAATTTTAAAATGGACAGTGATCCAAGATTAAATTGTTTCCAAACAACCCATAATTGTGACTATACTCCGAAAGGATCTGCAGCATATAAGAGAACGTCTCCACAGAGCAATGCTATGCAAAGTTTCATTCCACAAGGAGACCAAGAGAAAGCCCCACAACCAATATCAGATTACAGAGACAGATATAGAGGACATGATGTAGGGGAAGCTAAACCAGACAGAGTGATGCCAATGCAGGGTAAGTCAAGAGATCATTATAACATTGATTTTTATAATCGGGCCTTCACAAATGAGTGGAACCATAGATTTACAGCACCAACTATTTCCCTTATCATAATTATTTGAGAAATGCTCTTACTCTTATGCAAGTTTAAAAAAAACCTGATTTGTTAAATTCTAATATAAATTATTATTAATTATAACTATGTAACAGACAGACAGACATGTAGTTTTCGCAGGAACTGATAATAATGTCCATGACTCAACAGCACACATTTGTTTTAACAGGAGGTCCTACTATTACTGGTGATCACCGCCAGCATCACTTCGCAACAACACACAATGATACCTATGTGGGATTGACACTACCTAAAATTCCTTCCTGTGAAGCTGTGAGTATATCTATTAGTATATACATTTTTTCATAAATAATTTAGCCTATTTGCTGAGATTTGTTTGCAAACAAATAAAAATAAATAATATTGTGAACTATTACAGTGAAAATTTAATACACACAGTGTGCATAGCATACAGTAGGCCTACAGTATGACAGTAGACTGTTATTAGCATGGCTTTCATTAGCTTGTTAATGATAGCAAAGTGTTACACTTGTACGCATATCAGTGTACAAACCATAGGCCAACATTCGTGCTTTCATGATGGCACATAATGATCGATAAACAACGTTTAGTAGTCTTTTTTAGCTTTTGTGATCGTGATTTTTTTCTTAAAAAACAATGGTCAATTTTATAAAAAAAAAAGTTATTTAAAAACTAACTTTTGAGCATCTCACATATATCACATTTTAATTAAATATAGTGTAATATTTGTTTTATAAAATACATGTGTCTGCCTATTTTAAATATTTTTGGTCGCAATTAGATTAGGAGCATGCATGAGATGTGATCATTTATACGTGCTACTATTTTTTTTTATTTTGAGCATTATCTGTTTATTTTTAATAGCAACAAAGTTCCAGTATTCCACAGGGAGATAAAGACAAAGAAGCGACGATGCAAACAGTTCACCAGGCGTCATTTCCTAAGCATGATATCCTAGGGAGGGGCTACGATAAAAATGCAGTTACTGGAAAGCTACAGGGGACCAATTTCAAACAGGGTGATGGAAACGGGAAATGGAACAACTATTTAAGCACAATGATGGAATCTTACGTACCAACAAGTACAGAACGTGAGTATATAAAAAAATACCCTAATTTGTCTCGACATTTTCTGAAATATATTTAAAAAAAACTATATGCATATAACATAAGCATTTTAAATTTTATAAAAAATAAAATTTTAATTAAATTTACATTTGCTCTTGGTTTAATTTTTAACATTTTGGCGGCTAAAACCCTCCTCTTGATCTTTTATTATTTTTTCTTACGGGCAGAACAATGTCATTGTCAGAATGAATGGTGGTGCTCCCTGTACTTTAGAACTTGATTTTCTAGTAATTGCAACAACATTGGCACAGCAGTCTGTGGCATAATAAATAGCCAAACAGAATTTTATTAGCAAGATTCGGCTAACTGTTGTCAACATGGCCACTGACTACCATCAAAAAGTAATTTACCAGTAAAATAGGATGGGTCGATGATTTTAAACAGCAGCCATCCCTCATGCCATAAGAAATTTGACAACCTGAAGTCAAGCAGTAGAGCTGTGGCAATTATGAAGCATGAGAAAATCAAGTTTTATCAGCAAAAATCAAAAACCAGAGTATCAATGATACAAAAGCTCATCATTAATTAGGACAAGTTGATTACGAATTAAAATTTCGGAAATCCGTGAAGCAGTTCTATGCACAGGCACGAGTTCTTTCAAATAAACTAAACAAAATTGAAATCAGATAAGATTCGAGGGAGAAGCATTTCTTGTGAATTGTGGACAGAGTGCCCTAATTAGATCTTAATTAGGTCATGAGTTAATTAATAAATGAAATTTCTAAAATCCGTGGGGAAATTTAATGCACAGGCCTGATCTCTTTACACAAACCAAACAAAATTAAAATCGGATAAGAATTGAGGGAGAAGAAGCATATCTTGTGAATTGTGGACACACAACAAACGACAGACGCAACACGATGGCATAAGCTCATCTTGGCCGGATGAGCTAAAAATCGGATAAGAATTAAGGGAAAAGACACATTTCTTGTGAATTGTGGTCAGAGAGGGCCCTAATCTGGTCTTAATTAGGGGATAAGTTGATTATTAATTAAAATTTCTGAAATCCGCGAGAAAATTTAATGCACAGGCACAAGCTCTTTCAAACAAACCAAACAGAATTGAATTAGGTTAAGAATTGAGAGAAAAGAAGCATTTATTGTGAATTGTGGACAGAGTGCCCTAATTAGGTTTAATTAGGTCATAAGTTGATTAATAATTAAAATTTCTCAAATCTGTGAGGAAGTTTAATGCACAGGCTCAAGCTCTTTCAAACAAACCAAACAGAAATGAAATCGGGTAAGAATTGAGGGAGAAGAAGCATTTCTTGTGAATGGTGGACAGAGTGCCCTAATTTGGTCTTAAAGGGACCCCTTGGGATGAGACATTTTCAATGTTATCAATTTTAAAAATTTAACTTATATGAAGCTATACAGCCTACTGATCTTAACTGAAAATACGAAAAAGTCAAAAAACAAATTTAAAGCACCGAAAAAGAGTAAAATAGTTATATTTCCAGGTCTTATATTGCCATGTAAACAAAACAAGCCAGCAATATACAGAACTTTACACCACATATTCCCACGTCTTGGCCGAGGAGATCAAAGCAATCGCCCCTAATTGGTGTCTGATTGGTGTCTTATAGTCAGGACATGAGGTGAAACACCTGCAACACTTATTGTCTGCCCAACACTAGGCCGGCGGCATCACCATGTGGCCCAATGCCGTAGGAACATTTAACCGTCCTTTAGCAAGTATTTAGGTGTACAAAAAGTTTGTTAGGGTTTGTTGATAAAAAATATTTTTAAAAATCTAAAAATCCTTAAAAAAATAAAATCATGATCTTGGGGATACACTACTTTATCATGTTTATTACAAAACTTAAAACAAAAATTGATGTCATCCCAAGGGGCTGCTTGAACTAGGTCATAAGTTAATTAATAATAAAAATTTCTCAAATCCGTGAGGACTTTCAATGCACAGGGTCAAGCTCTTTCAAACAAATCAAACAGAATTGAAGTCTGATAAGAATTGAGGGAGGAGAAGCATTTCTTGTAAATGGTGGACAGAGTGCCCTAATTAGGGCTTCATTAGGTCATAAGACGCAACACGATGGCATAAGCTTATCTAGGCCTAAAGGCCGGATGTGCTAAAAAATTGGATTAAATTTTATTTTTAATCGTCAAGCGAGGACTTTTCTCAAGTAATTTTGTTACAAAATAATGTTTCTTTCTGTTTCAGCAGAAAATATACTCTAACTGTTAATGCCTGGTTAATCTTTTAATGCAAATTATTTTGGATCGGTTTATAATTTTAAACATCTTGCAGTTACAGGCCTTCAGATTTAGCTTAAGTCAAAATTCTTTATGGGCACCATCACTCAACCTCTTAGATTCAGTCTTACAGCAAATATTTTGATCATTGATTCGCTATTCAAAATAGAAGTATTGAGATGTGTAAATGCAAAGGCGAAGTAATGCCCTGGAAAATCAATAGAAAGTGGTTAAATTTTACTCACTTTGGAACTTAGGGTGAAACGATTGCGACATTTCGCTCTGCCTTCAACAGATCTTGATTACGCAATGATCAGGGTGGGTGATTCGGCTCAGATGGTGGTGGTTGCGGAACGATCTGACCATAGATGGGTGGCAGCTGCGTTCTAACCCGAAACATTGTGGAGGGCAAGATCCTTCTAACTACGAAAAGGACCTAGGAAAGTAGGACAAGAATTATATTTATCCCAACAAATAACATTGATTTATTAGTCTAACCACATTTTTTTATTTCATTTTTTTTTAAATAAATTACAATAGTCTACTCAGCGAAAACAAATGATATCCCGTAATATTTTATTTCGTTTTGAAATAGACTAGCCGGGTGCGACAAAACCCCATAATAACCCGGAATAACCCATAATAACCCGGAATAACCTTTAATAACCCCATAATAATCTATAATAACCTCATAATAACTTATAATAACCCTGTAATCGTTAAGAAATGACCCTGGCGAGCCCAAAAAATAGCATACATCGATGTTTGAGAAATTCGCGCTGATGTTAGGTCTTTCAGCGGGCAATCACAAGATGGCGCACATTTCTTCACAAAACATCGATTTGTTTCATTAGTTGGGTTGTTTAGAGCTATTTCATGCTAACTACGATGTTATTATGAGGTTATTATAGATTATTACGGGTTATGATAGGTTATTATGGGGTTATTATAGGTTATTCCGGGCAGGGTTCTCCACAGTGCCGGAAATGCCAGCATGCCGACGGGATGAATTTTATGCCGACCAGCATGTAACAGGTCACATCCGGCTGTTATCTAGCTGGCAGATTAGCTAATATTCCCGTCGCCAGTGTCCCGTCTGTGTTGGTTTAGCGATCAGCGTGTACAAGTAAGACAAGATATGTGCTAACACCCCCCTCCCCCCCTCCATAATCCCCCACCTATGGGCAACCCGTCATGTGCTGTATGCTACATAACATAGGTGTAGGCCTACGCCTGGCAGAAGCAGCGCTGACAGAAACTGCTGTCACAGTGTGGCCAGTCCACCGCTGTGCCAATGTCAGTCCAGCGCTAACAGCGCTGAGCTGGCATTGGCGCGACGCTGGCGGACGGGCTAACACTTCTAGCGTTGCCAGTCACCACGACACGTCCGTTGTCACTCACCAAAGTGTCAGCGCGTTGGTGAGTGAGTGATACTAACTCACAAACCTTGTCAGGCATACACAACAACAGTTATAAATAACAGAATAATAACTCTCACCAACAAACAAAAACCCATAAAACACCAAGAAAACATGCATAGGCCTACACTCAAATACACAACTCACAAATCAACAAGACAAAATAACAAATTATCAACTTCAGACACTTTTAGACCATTCTACTCAAATTCAATCAAAATTACATAACTTTGACGTATGCTGGGTATGCTGGAGTATGGTGACGGCACACAAACAGTCAGTCAAACAACACAAATGAAAAAAACTTTGATATTTTTTATAAGTTAAGATTTTTAAGATAACGACCGGATGATTTTTTATTCTGTGGGGAACCCTGACTCCGTTTTTTTTTGGGTTATTCCGGGTTATTATGGGGTTTTGTCGTACCGGACTAGCCTGCTGCCTAGACTTGGTCTAAATCTAATTATTCAATTCTTTTAAAGTTTGTCAATGTAGATTCCAACTGCCCGCTTAGTGTAGCACCGTGGTGTAGGCGAAGTCAAAGCTAGAATAAAATGAGCAAGACCAACAAGCGATGAGCAATAATATGCTATATTGACTGTATTATCGCCATATCGACTCGAGCGATAATCGGGGCGAATTTCTGATGACGTGGAATATTGACTGCTATCCAAATAAAAACATGACAACAAGCAACAATATATTTTGAAAAAACATCATCAATTTGTACTTTTTCAAATCTCCATCCTGAATGGTCTTTTTCGCTAGCCATCGTTTCGCAACGATGTAAAAGACGAGTAAATTGAGTTTCTAGACGGTTGGCCATTTCTTTTTCTACCTTCAATGAATACCAGAGAGAGCTCCAAATTAGAACCGGAAGCAGCCGCCAGCTCTACGTTGTCATGGAGAGGTGAATACAGCTGTCATGGCATACATGGAGAATATCTTGGGCTTGTTTGTATGATTTGTCACCAGAAATAAAGCACAGCACTTCAAGGTTAGAAATTAATAATTATTATGCAATTTAAAATAGGCCTAACTAGGCTTGTTTAAATATATCAATGCAAGCCTGATTTTAAGTGTAGGCCTACATAGTACAATACATATCATGTCCATTAATTTAGTTACATGTAATTTAACAGTTAGTGATTTCTTCACTAATTTTATGTACGGTAGACTACGTCAGTCGTGAGTCGTGACTAACCTAGTTTACATGTTCACAGTGGTTCATGATGTTGTATATAGATAGATCTAGGCTATAGACCATATATAGGTTCATGATAGATAGATATTTTTATGAATTAAGTCAGTAAATAGATATTTTTAATTGTGTCAATGAAACATCTAACGTTATATATAATATAAACGTGTTATTATTCTATAGTCTGTCTGGTATCTATGTATCACTGTCTATGTTACTAATAAGTACTGGTAGGCCTAAAGATACTATGTCACGTATAAAAATGTGTTTAAAACGTTTTTAATGATGTTTTGCATTTATAATATTTTTAGTTAAAGGGACTCTGTGGGATGAGAATCTCCATTTTAAAAACCTAATTTATGTGATGTTATATATAGCCTACTGAGTAGGGCCCCATACTAATCCTAAATAAAATACAAAAAGATATAAAAAAATGGTAAAGGCATAAATTAGGCACTGAATAGAACTAAACTAACGTTTGTTTTATTTCCAAAACGTATAGCCTACATATATATAGTCTGAGTGTGCATGCACTTGGGTCCTGGAAATTATGGATTCTTCCCACTTCACTTTTTACCCATCTTTTTGCCTCACTATTCACTTTTCATAAGGGAAAACTGATATAGACCTAAATATAGATAAAAATAGATATATGGGTAAAACCAAAAATTGGGGTAATTTTGTGGCATCAAAAATGGCAGTGAGGTGACCATCAAAGAGGAGGAAAGCTACTTGATGGGTTTGGTGCACTGATCACAAGAGAGCATAAAAAAGTCACTGGCTGCGCTAGAATTTTTTTTTTTCGCTTTAAAAACGTCATTTAAAAAATGTTGCAACATCCACTTACTACTCCGTTACCAAATCCAAACCATTTCAAAAATGATGTTACTTTGTTTAGCTTCACATCACATTTTTAAACGTGATATCCTTATTGAAGCATAATACTAAACAATGGTACCTCAAAACTGCTAAAAATTTAAGAAAATTTGACGGAATAAACAAAAATTCTTATTTCAACTCCGTTACCAAACCAAAAAATACTCAACTCCGTTACTAAATGTTTGGCTCTACATAAATATAAACTGTATATTTTCTTATCATAACATCGATCATAAATGGGTGCTCCATTTATATGGGGACAACGAGCCATGTTTTAAAAGACTATATCATCAATCATTATGACTGTAAAACCCATAAAACTTGTCAATTCACTACTCTGTTCCCTTTTTTTGGTAACGGAGTAGAGTGGAACGGAGTAGTAAAATTAAAAGTATTCTTGGGATTAATGAAAATATATGGGCAATAATTCAAAGATATATCATACGGGTGGAAATAGTCCCCATAGCAACTGTTCTAGACATGCAAGCATCAAACCAAATTCGTTTTTATACCCACAAGGCTAGGAACGGAGTAGTAAAAACAAAAGCATATTTTCTAACTTTTTGGTAATACCTGTTCCGAATAACTTGTCACTCAACAATATTAATTCTTTCAAGGCGAAAAATTCGTATAAGGCCCTTCAGTGTGTCAAACTACACTTGATATAATTTTAGTTCATGATTATTCACTTGATGGGGCATGCTACAATGATGGTAACGGAGTAGAGTGCAAATGTGGGGACATGTATATTCATCAAAATTATATATATCGATATCAATTTTAAGTCGAATTTTGATCATTGAAGTGACCAATGTCTAGCCATGAAATGTAATTGTTAGAATTATATTGTGATTTTGTATCCTACAATGGAGTTTCAAAAAGTGGAATTTTCTACGGGGACATGCCATTTTCCACGTTTCCATGACATAGAGCTTTTATAAAATCATAAATATATATTTTTTAATTACAAATAATCTAAACATTATCAAGTAATAATGCTTAAACGTGAAGTTGCACCATTTATTTTTAATATTATTATATTTAAATCAAAATACGGACCTTTTAAGTCCCGGGGACACTAATTTTATGTAAAGTTACCCCAATTTTTTGGTTTTTCCCATATATACAATTTTCGGGTCGTTTTTTACACTATTTATAAATTGCAATCCTCAATGTTCGCCGCTAAGGACAGGCGCTCCACAGTTTGTTCGATTTGTTTTTTTAACCTATGTGCATGCACCTCTATATATTGTTATGTAGGCCTAAACAATATTGTATGCAGCATACATACACTTTATCTGTTTATACCACAACTGCCCACCATCTGAGATAGCATGATCAATGTAACGACCTGGTTACATCAATAGCCGCCGCCCTTAGGCCTATGGGCTTATAATTGGTCCGGCAATGATCGGGGGGGGGGGGGGGGAGGTGAGATTCCCCTACAGCACCGATTGTCTGCTCAACGCTGGGTCGACGGCATCAACTTGTGGCCCAATGCTGTGCTAGCATATTCAACCATCCTATTGGTAAATTCACTGTGTTTCCGTTTTGATGGATTCTTCTATATATTGTTAAAGGGACCCCTTAGGATGAGACATTCTCAATGTTGTCAATTTTTAAAATTTCACTTATATGAAGCTATATAGCCTACTGATCTGAACTAAAAATACAAAAAAGTTAAAAAACAATTTTAAAACACCGAAAAAGAGTGAAATAGTTATATTTCCAGGTCGTATATTGACATGTAAACAAAACAAGTCAGCAATATACAGCACTTCACACCACATAGTCTTGGACGATCAGATCAAAGCAATTGCCGCTAATTGGCCGCTAATTGGTGTCTTATAGTCAGGACATGAAGTGATACACCTGCAACACTGATTGTCTGCCCAACGCTGGGCCGCCGGCATTAACATGTGGCCCAGTGCTGTAGGAACATTTAATCGTCCTTCAGCATGTGTTTAGGTATACAAAAAGTTTGTTTGGGTTTTAAGCGGTTTCATAGAAATATTAATAAGAAATATTTTTAAAAATCTAAAAAATCTGAAAAAAATAAAATCATGATCTGGGGGATACACTACTTCACTACAAAACTAAAAAGGAAAATTGATATCATCCCAAGGGGCTGCTTTAAGAAATGTTTTTAAAATTCTAATTTTTTGAAGAAAATAAATTATAATGATCTGCGGGATAGTCTACATGTACTACTTCATAACAAAATTTAAAACTAAAATTGATTTTGACAAATTGTCAACATACGTTCCTTTATTGTTTTATTAAAGTTTTTGACATTATGTTGTGTGCATAATCCTACTTGTAAGCCTACAGTAGTCTGTAGTGTTGACCCGGCGTTTTAATATTAAAAAAATGTATTTTTATACACATTGTGAGACATTTATGGGGAGGAGATGCCAGCTGTTTAAAAAGACTAACGTTAGAAGTTACACACCATTAAACCTACTGGCCCAGCCATAGTCTATCTTTTTATACACATTGTGGGACATTTTTAGGGAGGAGATACCAGCTGTTTAAAAAGACTAACGTTAGAAGCTACACACCATTAAACCTACTGGCCCAGCCATAGTCCATTTTTATACACATTGTGGGACATTTATAGGGAGGAGATGCCAGCTGTTTAAAAAGACTAACGTTAGAAGTCACACACCATTAAACCTACTGGCCCAGCCATAGTCTATCTATATATTAAAATAAAAATATTATATGCTGTTAAAAAATTGTTATTAACAAGTTTTTTTTATCACATTCATTTTCAAAATTGTTTAGTTGAAATCGCTAAGTACCCTTCATGTAATTATGCAAAAGAGACGGCCTATAACAAAAGCTAATCCGAATTATTTTAAATTATCACTGGACGTCCATAGGCCTAGACCCTACAACTAAAAATGTTTGTGGGCATAAACAATTAGGGGCATATGGGTACATATTTTACAGGCCTACTTCTTTAATTACATACAGGTAGAGGACATATATACGTTAAAGGCTGAATGTTTATTTTTTTATTCACAAATTTCACAGAATAAAGATGAGTGCTGCAGTAGGAATGGCGCGGGCCGCACCACACCCTGGTAGCAACAGGGTCATGTCAGGAAACAAGGTGGACACAGAATTCCTAGCTTCATCACATTTCACAATTGCCCAAGATAACAAAATTAACCAGAGAAAACAAACAAGTGTTTTTCAGCACGATTATGTGCCGTGGGAAATGGACAATAAACTGTCTTCTGCGAAACCTCCCAAACTGGCAGAAGTTATTCAAAAAGACGATCGTTATTTCAATGAGAAAGCGTCAGAAACAAAACAAGCTTATGAGTACAGGGCCTTGTCAAAGCCCGAGTTGAGAGACGCTAGTGGAAAACTCGGAGCTACTAATTTTAAAATGGACAGTGATCCAAGATTAAATTGTTTCCAAACAACCCATAATTGTGACTATACTCCGAAAGGATCTGCAGCATATAAGAGAACGTCTCCACAGAGCAATGCTATGCAAAGTTTCATTCCACAAGGAGACCAAGAGAAAGCCCCACAACCAATATCAGATTACAGAGACAGATATAGAGGACATGATGTAGGGGAAGCTAAACCAGACAGAGTGATGCCAATGCAGGGTAAGTCAAGAGATCATTATAACATTGATTTTTATAATCGGGCCTTCACAAATGAGTGGAACCATAGATTTACAGCACCAACTATTTCCCTTATCATAATTATTTGAGAAATGCTCTTACTCTTATGCAAGTTTAAAAAAAACCTGATTTGTTAAATTCTAATATAAATTATTATTAATTATAACTATGTAACAGACAGACAGACATGTAGTTTTCGCAGGAACTGATAATAATGTCCATGACTCAACAGCACACATTTGTTTTAACAGGAGGTCCTACTATTACTGGTGATCACCGCCAGCATCACTTCGCAACAACACACAATGATACCTATGTGGGATTGACACTACCTAAAATTCCTTCCTGTGAAGCTGTGAGTATATCTATTAGTATATACATTTTTTCATAAATAATTTAGCCTATTTGCTGAGATTTGTTTGCAAACAAATAAAAATAAATAATATTGTGAACTATTACAGTGAAAATTTAATACACACAGTGTGCATAGCATACAGTAGGCCTACAGTATGACAGTAGACTGTTATTAGCATGGCTTTCATTAGCTTGTTAATGATAGCAAAGTGTTACACTTGTACGCATATCAGTGTACAAACCATAGGCCAACATTCGTGCTTTCATGATGGCACATAATGATCGATAAACAACGTTTAGTAGTCTTTTTTAGCTTTTGTGATCGTGATTTTTTTCTTAAAAAACAATGGTCAATTTTATAAAAAAAAAAGTTATTTAAAAACTAACTTTTGAGCATCTCACATATATCACATTTTAATTAAATATAGTGTAATATTTGTTTTATAAAATACATGTGTCTGCCTATTTTAAATATTTTTGGTCGCAATTAGATTAGGAGCATGCATGAGATGTGATCATTTATACGTGCTACTATTTTTTTTTATTTTGAGCATTATCTGTTTATTTTTAATAGCAACAAAGTTCCAGTATTCCACAGGGAGATAAAGACAAAGAAGCGACGATGCAAACAGTTCACCAGGCGTCATTTCCTAAGCATGATATCCTAGGGAGGGGCTACGATAAAAATGCAGTTACTGGAAAGCTACAGGGGACCAATTTCAAACAGGGTGATGGAAACGGGAAATGGAACAACTATTTAAGCACAATGATGGAATCTTACGTACCAACAAGTACAGAACGTGAGTATATAAAAAAATACCCTAATTTGTCTCGACATTTTCTGAAATATATTTAAAAAAAACTATATGCATATAACATAAGCATATAACATAAGCCAAAAATTGTTTAGTTTAGTGATTTAAGTACAAAATCTTCACGTTTCTATTGCCACTGATTGACCTATGCATAATGTGGAAATCTGCATATATAGGCCTATATATAGTTGGGTCCCGTGGGGTCCAGAACTAGGTTTATTGGTGCTTTGGTAATCTTTATGGGTGACATAAACAAATTGCCTCCTCGCCCCCCCCCCCTCCCATTTTTTGGTAGCAGGTAATCATTTGTCTGGTGTAGCGGGGCAGTTTGTTACATAATTGGAGGCAAATGCTACACAATCAATGTGTTGGTGTAGCAGTTTTTCCATAGAAAAAGTAGACTTTACAGACTTTACTGAGGAATGTTTATAATAGCCTATTTATGGAAAGAATAACCTAGATAACATTTTTTCCTCACACTAATTTTACTGTTTTTCATTCATATTAATCTGAAATTGCTAACGCAATAATAATTGACCCGATAATTAATATTAAAACTTATGATAAATAGGCATTTCCCAAATTTAGTTATTCGGCTAAATGTGCTCACCAGGACAATGGTTATTATGTGATTAACAGAGCAATTAACATAGTTATATTAAGAAAATCAAGGAAGACTAATTTTGTTTGATTTGGCTTTTCCACATTAGCTCCTTTGTTGCCCAGTTGGCGACTATCACTGACTATATATATGCCTTGACTAGTACACTTGTTCGAATACTGGTCGTCATGCTTCTGAGTTCCTATGGAGTGTTTTTAATATCTGAAGTATATATAAATAACCACAATAATGAATAATCTGATTTTTCAGTTCACAGAAAAGAACCAGGATTCCATAGGAATCATAGTGACTTCCCTGTTGGGGATTACGATCCCACTCGTAACACACTACGTGCAAACATGACAACAAACAGGTTTTACCATGGAAACGTAAGTGTAGAAATATCAGTTCTTATAATCATTGAATATTGTTTTCTACAATGACAAATATAAATGTTTTTCTTACCACTATTGATCCGGTTGATTCTGTTTATATATTGCATACCCATTAATATCTTGGCTATTAACACATCTTTTCAACCCTGTTTTATTGAGTAGTTAAATTCAACACAATCCACATAGATATTTAATCACCACTCAAAAACTAAACTTTTTTTTCAATTGAAAAATAGACAAATCATTTACATTTTTTTTTTATAATAATGAAATATTAAACTGATTACTCACAGGTTGTCCCCACAAAAAGACCACACGTTGTTTCTGGAGCCAACAAGAGGACAGCCAGTCAGGTGTGCTTTGGTGAGCCCACATTGGGTGATCAGTACTACGAAACAACAACAGACAGCAGCTTCCGTCCAAACCAGTTGCCAGAGAAAGACCAGCGTCCACATTTCAACACCAAAAGTGTCGTCCCCATGGACTATTATGGTGAAATTAATTTCTGTAGTTCATTGTTATTATCTTATAACTACACTGACAAGAAGCTTTCCATTCACATGCAAGCTGGACAATACAATTATATTTTCTACACAGACTCCTTCACTCACCCAATTTGTTCAAAAATACATAAATGCATGCTTATTTCCCCAATAGGGCACAACAAATAATGTATAGACCATTAATTCAGGTTTAATTTTCTATTGCGCAGCTGATGAAGACAACAACAAAACATCTTACAGAAACGATTTTCTCAATCCAAGACAAGGAAAATCTATACCTAACCCAGATGCCATTGACAAAGTAAGTCAATATCTTAATTTAATAAAAGGAAATAGTATTATTAGATGTATTACATCTGTAGGCCTACATTATATGATTTAAATGAATGTTAAAGGGACTGGTCCAGGCTAAAATCATAAAAAATCGGTGATTTTATTTCGGGTTCTTAATATGACCATAGGATGTAAACATGTACATAGACTAGAACTGCAAATTTTTATAATTTTTGTGCTGCGCATTCACCAGTTAGGCTATATATAGAGACGAAATTCCCGCATTTCCTAATTTTTGACATGGTTGTCAATAATTAGAAATCAGGAATTTCGTCTCTATACCTAGCCTAACTGGTGAATGTGCAGCACAAAAATTATAAAAATTTGCAGTTCTAGTCTATGTACATGTTTACATCATATGGTCATATTAAGAACCCAAAATAAAATCACCGATTTTTTTATGATTTTAGCCTGGGCCAGTCCCAATATAATAATAATGTTCATGCCTTTTTTTTCAAAACATTCATTCTCTTAGATGTGCATCTGCCCAGTTTGATTAAATTAGTTATACTAGGGTCTAAAAAAAACTTGAATCAGTTCGTAGTTGTAATTAATCATTCTTGGGGCAATAAACACTGTATGCTGACATTTTGTTGTCTATTTTTTTAGTTGAAGCAGTCTCACATTCGTGCACCATTAGGAGGACTGAGGCAGTTTTCAACAGAGCATCTTGACCAATACACTCCAAAGGAAGCTGGTCGTTTTGATGTAGATCCAGGGCGTCTCCAACGATCAAATGTACCACTTGGTACGTTACAAGTGTGAATATAAGACAACTATAAGCAGTTGGTGTTTTTAACTCACGATACGGATGAAGCTGGGGATCACTGTAGTACACATTCTGGTACACAATCACTAGAGAGATACACTTGGTATTAACTTCAATGTCCTACAATGGGTAGCAGTATTAGTTAAATGAAGCATTTTCAGAAGAACGAACACATATTGTCAAATGAAGACAGCATTATTGCATGAACGAATAGATGGCTTTGATACAGAGTTGAAGGAGTGAGTGCAGAGACCACCCTATTTAAAGCAACATAACACAGGTTTAAAGAAAGACTAGCTCTGTAACTCATTATTTACCAGCTACACCAAGAGCTGGCGAATTGAATGCTGAACATAGCTCATTTTCGGCATAGATGTTTCCATTGAAATGTTCAGACAAGGAGTCATATTTATGGAAATATACTTAGTAGCTTTGCATTGTTAAAAATATATACTTCACTTCAGGTTATAATCATCAATATGTGCAGCGTGGAAAAAATCAGTGCCGGGTAAGCTATAAAACCCCAGTGAAGGAACCACGTGTGCAATGCTTCAAACAAAAGATGTTGACCTAATTTTGGCCATTTTCTTCCATGTTCTTCGAAACTGGCCCATCATCAAAGCATAATTCGGTCCCTTGTTTGCTGTGATATGATCTACTCTTGGAATATAATTAGGAAACACTTGCAAGGCTGACTGCTAATCTTCATGTATCTTCATGTATATGATATATATATTTATTTATTATATATATACATTTAGATAATACAAAGTTGCTCCAGTGTTGCAATAATTGCATAATATCTCAATATTTTCACCTACACTATTTGATAATGTACCCAAAACAATATACAATGGCATAATTGGAAGCACAAAGTATTACTGTTTGAAGAGAATTGAATAAGTATTACACTTTTTTCTATATTTACAAATGTGCATACTGTGATATCTTCAGTAAAAAATAATAACCAGATAGAATTTTTTGTTTTTATTTCAAATATGTACAATAATTAATTTTTAGATATAACACCAGCCAGATTAGCTTCAATTTTAGTGGGTAAATTTTGAAGAAAATGTCACTCAAAACACGTCCTCAATGGTAAGCTTTGTCACATAGACGCCTAATGGCAGTACCATACTTTGTGTGTACATAATATTCCACAGGGGTGACAACAGGAAATTTGTTTGCTGGGTTGTGGTAGACAGGTTCACCATAAAGTGTTCCAACTTTCCAACCGGGAACATCTTTCATTAATTCAGCTTCTTCGTCACGATTCTCTCTCAGTTGTTTGAGGAATCTGCGAACAAACAAAGAGTTTTTACACATTTGAAAGTTGTAACCAAACAACTTCTCTACAGCAATTAGGATTATCACACCATTAATTAACATTTGTAAATTAGTGTATAAATGTATAATTATGTATTAATTTGAAATTCAAATATGATTTTTTTTTTTTTTTATCATGGTAGGTAGGTAGAAAAGAAATGTTTTTTTTGTTTTATTTGTGCGAAATTCACTTTCATGGGTAACTTGTCTGTATATTTATAGCCCTAGAGTATTCTACATCTATTGCCATATTCATAATACATCATAAATCTATGAGCCATATTCTGGAGTCAGGCACATGCGCTTTTTGCCCAACCCCCAAAAGTTTGTTTTCATAGGGTCGATCAAAAATTGGATTGTTGTCAAAGTACTCACGCTCGATCTTGCTCAGCTACCAGAAATGGTTCCAATGCTAATCTGCTATCATCCATCTCCACAAAGAGTTTCCTACAATATAAAAATGTATGAGAATTAGTTATCATCAGTACTAAATAAAAGAAATATCTTCCTATTTTGTTTATTCAACTATTTTCTGACCTGTTTTTGAAAAAGGACAGCTGAGCTTTTAACCCATTAAAGCCCACTGGCAAGTTTTTTTGCCAGTGACGTTTTTGTGTGACGTCGCCATAAAAAAAATATTTAAAAAAACTACATGACTTGAACCCATTGTAAACTCGTTTGTCGTGTTGGTTATGTACATTTTATGCAATCGATATTTGATACCAACGTTTAACAACGCTTACGTTTGTCAGAAAATAGTAATTCCAGATTGCTACTTTTTGGTCGTGGAAGAGACCAATAGGTAGTTTATTACATATCTCTCAGCATGTAGGTCAATATTTATAAAGAAACTGTCATGTGTGGTGATTTTCGCCATGTAATTGTAATGCTGAAAATAGATTCATACCTGTGCATAAAAAGACTAATAATTTACATGGCAAAAAAATTTGCCAGTGGGATAATACATGGTATTATAGTCTGTAGTAATAAACCATTCTGTAAAATGATGAAACGAAATAC
Organism: Flabesymbios commensalis; assembly: GCA_964017125.1. NCBI lineage: Eukaryota > Metazoa > Annelida > Polychaeta > Terebellida > Flabelligeridae > Flabesymbios > Flabesymbios commensalis. The sequence continues at coordinate 15,518,137 of OZ024908.1, forward strand.
AATATGTTTATTATGTAGTCGGTTTGGTACTAAATCATCGTGCATGCTAATATGTTAAGCACATTCCTCATCCTTTTCTAATAATAATTGTTAGTCGGCTAAATGACATATACTAGTAAGACATTGCATTTGAAAATGTAGGTACTGGCAAGAAAATTTGCCAGTGGGCACTTATGGTGTCTTTGCTGGATATGTGTATGATATATGGTGAATGATATCCTCTCCATGTTTGAATACGCTGCGAGGGATGGTCCAACTACTGTAAAGCAGCTCGGAAAGCGAGGAAGTAGACAATATCATTAAGATATGTATAAAGTGTCCTAGATTTATTAAAAGAGAATGCAAAATCTCCTGGAACCGCATTTCTCTCAATGTTCCCTCACAATCTGATTGCTATCATGCAGAGGGAGTCCAACCTGTATTCTCAGCAAAAGGGAAGATATCGGTATAGATAAGATTGAGGCTCTAACATGTTAGGTGCCATGCTTCTCTCTGGCTTCTTCCCTAACAAGTTATCTTACCCACGAGCCCGCAGGGCGATACCTTGGTCTATCAACCTAGCGTCCAACGATTTTAAATAGAGATATACCTTGAATGTCGCGCTACTCAAGACTGGCCAATCAGACAGCGCTTGACCAACTGTTGACAGCTGCCTGGGAGCAAAGCTTGCTTGTTTCCGTTGGTATGATATATATAGATAAGCTCGAAATCTCACGCTGATGTGTACTTAAACTCCATGATGGCGGTCACTATATGATTACCGGCCGCCATGAGGGAGTTCGGTACACCTCACTGTCTAAAATGTGAGATTCCCAACATGTCTATATAATACATCTAGCAACGGAAACAGGTAACTAAGCATGAGAGCTGAACAAGAGGTCAATTCTTCGTGACCCTTAAATAAATCTGAAACATCCAATGAGATTTAAATCTCAGACACACACCCAAGATGCCCACATAGACAGATATCGTACTCGATACGGCCAGGATCCTGCGGTAGCAAGCGAGTGGGACTGGCCAAGGGAAGATGCTCTCTGGGTACAACTGACTACCATATCGACAGCTTTATTGGTCAGAATCAGCTGATATTCACAATTCTCTGAGGCGAAACAGGTTTGATGATATCGTAAGTGACCTTTAATTTGTTTTGTCAGGTGACAGATATAAAGAGCTTTCGAACAGCTAGATGTGGCTGAGAAGATCAGCATTGACGAAACCATAATACCGGGATTATTTTGGTAAACATGGCACAAAGCAGCTCATCTGTGAGAAGCCAATATAAGGCTCTGTTTCAATTCGTGGTCTCTATGATATACATGTATCCTGTAAAACTGCATTGCGGGTCTAGAAACATCTAGCAAATCTTCCCCTAGTCTCAGTATTAAATCAAATACATTTATATATGATACGCCTCGTGGGAGTAATTAGCAGTGCTGGTCACATTGACCCCTCTAAAGCCCACTGGCAAAAAATTTTGCCAGTTCCAGAAACCACTTTAACAATTTTTTTTTTTTTTTTAATTGAAAATTGTACGTATTAATGGCCTAATCGTAGCAATGTGCTACATTTTCGGCTCGGAGGCTTTGTTTAAAAAAGTTGGGCTTTAATGGGTTAATATGCTGTCACATTTGGAGAAGGAGGGGGGGGGGGTGGTGGTTTGGAAAAAATTGGTAAAATCGTTCCTTGGATTGTTGTCTTTAGGCTTACATGTATTTCAATGGCATTTAGTGTTGATGGACACAGCACAGCACAGAGTGAAGGATTTTTTTCCCGGAAATAAGAACAAGAATATTTTGGGAAATCCAGGCAACAGAAAAGCTAACATTGTACCCTGAGAAAATAGCAGTACCTCGGAAGCAAGTGAAATTCATTTTGACACAGTACAAGGAATATGTATTTGTGGTCGATTTCTGGCTGTTTCAGACACCCCTTCCAGGGGCGGATCCAAGAGGAAGGTTTGGGGGGTAATCCCCCCTTTCTTGAAAAAAATTATCATCTTAGTCAAGGGTTTCCCTATGAACTGCCTGGTAATATACTGAGGGACAAACAGTGCCCAATATGCCTTAGATTGCAGGGGATAATTCTTTGAAAATTAAAAAATTCCCCGAGTGCGCGCCTGAACCCCTAAGGCTGGCTTTCCATTTAAGCGATTAAATGGCCACGCGTAAATGCTTAAGATATACTAGTATACAAGCTGCATGCCATGTCGACCGCAGGTAAATACCGCAAAAATTATCACTCATTTTCTGCGTGATTTGTGTCTACTGGGGTAAAAAAAATGTGTTACATTTTATTGAATATTTTTAAATAACTTAGTGATACCAACATGAATTATAGTATAAAACAATACCTTTATTATGCCTAATTTTTAACCCTTGTAATCCCATGAGCTTACGATTGAGCCTATCGGACATTGAATCACTAAAGTAGGCCTATACAAATGATACATAAGGGACTTATCACTGCAATCTAGCGTTCACAGTATCACAGCAGAACAGCAAATATGAGACACTGAGCCAGCTGAGTTATGACGTAAAACTCCCCACGAAAAATGACATATGGAGAGATGAACCGGCAACACTTGGTGGATAAACGCAGAAATCTCTACATGTGCGATTGCTTCAATAAAAGCAGGGTCAAATCAGCTTAAAATGTGTGAAAATAGCTTTTTGGAGATTTTTGCGCAAATTTTGTTTATTCGAGATGTCTATGGTGGTTGAAACTCCCCAAGAGTCCAGAATGGAGCTATACCACAACACCGCGAGAGGTTACAGGGGGTGATATAAGGGCTGGAGGGGTAATACCCCATCAAATTACCCTTATGTCACCTCTTTCTCGTATGGCAGGAATGAACCAAATGACAAAACGATTGTCATGTTTGGACCAATGGCTAGTACTTCAAATACAAACGATGAATCCCAACCCAAGTACACATGGTGACATGGGTTGGGGTTGGGCTTCACAGGGATATTACCCCAAGGTCATGACAAGGTCATCTAAAGGTCACAGGAAGGTCAAATCAGCCCCAAGTAGATGAAAAACAGCCTATTTTTGTTGGTGTTGATTCAATTCAGCTCACTTGAGATGTTTATGGTGGTTGAAACTCATCTAGACCACAGCATGGAAATATAACCTAAACACCCCAACAGGTTACATGGGTAATATAAGAGCTAGAGGGGTAATACCCCATCAAATCACCCTTATGTCACTCCTGACTCATATAGCAGAAATGGACCAAATAACACAACGGTTATCATGTTTGGACCAATGGCCAGTACGGCACTTCAAATACATTGGATGAATCCCAACCCAAGTACACATTGTGCCATAGGTTGGGGTTGGGCTTGACAGGAGTGCTACCCCAAGGTCACAACAAGGTCATCTCAAGGTCACAGGAAGGTCTAATCAGTTTCAAATAGGTAAAAATAGCCTATTTTTGTTGGTTTTGCTTTAATTCAACTCACTTGACATGTCAATGGTGGTTGCAACTCACCCAGACCCCAGCATGGAAATATACCAAAACACCCAAAGGGGTTACAGGCAACGGCTGAAGGGGTAAAACCCTATCAAATCACCCTTATGTCACCCCTTTCTCATATGGCAGATATGGACCAAATAACTCAACGATTGTCATGTTTGAACCAATGGCCAGTACTTCAAATACATATGATGAATCCCAACCTAAATACACATGGTGACATGGGTTGGGGTTGGGCTTGAGAGGGGTGTTACCCTAAGATCATAACAAGGTCATTGCAAGGTCACAGAAAGATCAAATCAAGTTAAAATATGTGAAAATAGCCCATTTTTGTTGGGTTTGCTTCAATTCAGCTCACTTAAGTTACAGAATAATGGCACCAACGAATTCCCCATACCATAAAACCTAGGTGTAGAGCCATTAATTGTTGTTATATGATTACAAGGTACTGAGATATGGCATATTTTAACTTTATGGTGGCTGACATGACCTATGACATTGACCCATGGTGTGACCTTGACCTTGAAACACAAAAACAATGGCACCAACGGCTTCCCCATACCCGAAAACGTAGGTAAAGAGCCATTAATTGGTTTTATATCAGGACAAGTCACTGAGATATGGCATATTTTCAATTGCTGGTGGCTGACAATGACCTTTCTGACTTTGATCCAGGGTGTGACCTTGACCTTGGATGACAAAAATAATGCCACCAACACATTCCCCGTACCCGAAAACCTAGGTGTAGAGCCATTATTTGTTTTCATATGATGACTCAGGGTTCCCCACAGGAAAAAAATCATCTGGTTGCTCTCTCTAAATATTAACTTAGAGCGCGCGAGCAGCCTAACCCTTACACTGCTGCATAAAATTTGCAGCCATATCTGGCACGTTTTTTCTTAAAAAAATGGTTATCTGATGAACAACTGATACTAAAAGCCAATAAATCACAAAATCAGTCACTGTCAGTTAGCCATATTTAAATCGCAAATGGAAGGACACCACAAAACGAAACTGGAATTTTTTTTTTTTCAAAATTCATCCGGTCGGGCAGCCGGCATTTCCGGCACTGTGGTGAACCCTGGATGACTGGTTACTGAGATATGGCGCATTTTCACTTTCCGCACTATTCTTGTAGCGGCCATTTTGAATATGAATTTAGATCCAATTGTAGGCAACACATTTTTTGGTAAGACCATGGACCCTTATGAACTTATTTTTGATAAAATCGCCTTTCCAAAGTTGTACCTAGGTTGAGTGCTTTTTGTGGTTAAACAAGGCAAATATTATATTTTCCTTGGTTAAAATGACCACAGTATTGTTGGTAAATAAACCTTCGCTGTCAGCGCATTCCCTTTTTTTATTGTGGTTCTTTTTCATTGTGACAATAACCACTCTTATTTCGCTAGTTTTTTCACACGTTTATGTACGTGTTCAGCAACGTCATAAAACGTATATATACGTGTTTAGCAGTCTAAAGGTTAAAGGTCAACATGTATTATCACCTCAGTCTCAGCAAGTCTAGGCGATACAAGAAGAATCCAAAAGCTGAAAATCCGATATACCCTGCAAATAGCTTGTAACCTGAAACAAACAAAACAACACAGAAAAAATTAATACATATAAACCAAATATGTACATAGAATGGTTGATTTCTGTTAAAGCTATGCATTTATCGCTTTACCACTGTTTAATGAGACCACTTACACTCTTTGTCAAAATTAAGGCTCTTTGTGTAGTTGTCAAAATGTTCCTGCTGAACCTGTCAAAATGCCAAATGTGCTGTTCGGGGGGGGGGGGGGGGGGCTTATCCCCAGACAGAAATACCCAAACACCCCCTCAAAATAATCTGACTGGTTGATTAACAGTACTACCTAGTCACTAGATGACTTTAAATGGAATAAAGATTTTTGTGTCAGGTAACAGTGGCTAGGGGTAAATATGCATGTAAAGCCAATTTATAATTGCTGAGGTAAATAAAATGTAAATCTATTTGGTCAATTAGGGCACTATGGCATGGTATATAATATTGTCACTTTTGGAAGCACATGGGTGATGGATTGGAGGCTCAATTTTAGAGAATGTAATATGTTATTGATGCAGTCTATTTTTATGTATACAGTAGGCCTAGATCCTGTCACCAGCGACCTTGCTTCTGCAGGCCACGAAAAGTAGTTGGTGACAGAAAATCGTTGGTCACACGAGTGGACAACTCTTTAATATATGGTAATGTGCTAGAAGATTAGCTATGTGATATATATCATGGTATGTTCCGACGCAATAAACATTGTTCTAATGTTAGCAAACCCTGCATCAACGTCTCATGCCAGCTATACAGTCAGTGACGGCGCGTCACACGTCTGGAGAGGGGTGTGCTGGTGACTGATCAGGCTGTGGAGAACATAATGATAATGGTGCCGCCATGTCTACCAGCCAACACACATCTGAGCTGACATTTATGTGTGCTATCTGGCTATTGACAGTTTTATTTAAATATAATTAATCATAGCATATATTCTTATTACATTCGCTGAACAATTTAATACTATTGTATTCTAAAAAAAAGTTTAATTAGCACTATGCAAAATAAACAATTTTATATACTTTCCGAGTAATGTGAGCATTAATTTGATTCATAGGGCATATCTTTAGTTGACCATTGGACACGAAGGGTTTGATACTTTCCTACGGGCAGTTCAGAGTGATAGCCAGTTCAGCCGCGCAGTGATATTGCTGGCAGTAACAGCGACAGTCTGAAATAGATATAGGCCTATTGCGACAACAAAGTGATAGCTTTCTGTTAATCATGCAGATCATACATGTAGATATAATGACCTTCTGCCAGATAATTGAGGTCGCAAGTCGGATTAGACAGTAAGTCTTTGATCACAGGTCATTAGCTATAAAAAATGTTCTGCGCAAGACATATCGTTGGAGAGAATAGGTCGTTGACGACAGAGCTGTTGATGCACTCTGTTAGCTAGCAGAGCGTGTGGGCGTGTTTTGCTAGCCTAAAACCATTGCAAAATGTCCTAGAATTTATTACCACGCCCTGTCAAAACTCTCTTGCTTATATGGTAAAGGGGTTACACACCCTGTTACAAACTCTGAAATTGTTTTACATAACCTGTCTGCCCAAGCCTAGTTTGCATTGTGTGTTGATGAAAGGATCTACTGTATTACGAATAGGGACTTATTTTTCAAAAAATCCTGGGGGTCATGTCTCTGACCCCCATGTATCAACCTCTACTTATTCACTTGCATCTTCTACTTTTTTCCATTTTGAAACTCCCGGTACTTCACCCCATCATTCAGCAGGTGGGGGTCCAGCCGTTTAGAAATAGCCTCCATTTAAAAACTAGGTGCATTTATAAGCACTCGCAGTGCATTCCAGGCAAGTGATTATAAACACCCGGGCGTTTATAAACGGTCGGCCCTGCTCACTTGCATACTGCTGTGCAAAGCCAAAAGGCAGTATCTGCCTACTTATATGCTAAGTAAGCAGATACTGCCTTTTGGCTATTCACGGCAGAATAGCAAAGCCACCAACCCGATAAACATGATAAAATTACGAATTACAGTGCATAACTCCATATGCATTTCCCATATGAAGAAGCAACTAGTTACCATTTCTACATTTTAGTCGTTTTAGTAAGGGTAAATTTCCGCAGAACTTACATAGGAAGTGAGATGATCAGAATAACTGAGCTCCTGGATTGTATCTCTGTTTTGTGCACTAAATTGTGTGTACAAAAAAAGATGACACAGAGAAAATGCAAATTTTGCATACAATTTGACCATCATTATAATTATCTACCACCTCATGGTATTAGTAGATTGTACTGGAAACATATACATTTTTCAGCAATGACACTTTAAGGAGGTGGGGGTCAGTGGTCAAAAAATCTATTTTTGGCGATTTTTACCACATAAGTCTCACAGATTCTGCTTCCAAGTTCATTACTAAATAGTGATGTGTTGTGTCAATTTATACATTATACCAAATATGGTATAATTAAGAGAAAATACCTGATATTATGGAACAAAATGTACAGTTAGCCAGTCATATTGGCCGCCTGTTTATAAACGCTCGGATTTTTATAAACACTTGCCGGAAGTGTGCTGCGAGTTTTTAAATAGCGGCCATTTATAAACTGTTGGACCCGTACCTGTTCAGTATGCAGGGTTGACTAGTTCTGCCTGGAAATTGGGCAGTGGTCGGTGAACATGTCAACAAAAATATCAATTTTCAAACTACAAACTCTTTTATGAAAAGTAGAGTTAAGAGTGATCTAAATTTTAAATAATCATTGTCCCATGTCCGAGGAGGAGTATGGTTGTCTTGGACAAACGGAACAGTGTTTTTTCGAACGCTGCACAGTTATATACTAAGTACTTATGATCTCCTTCATATTAGGGACTTCAGACAATTTTTTTCTTCGGAGTGGCTAATCATTCGAAATGATTATAATGGGAGTCAATGTGAGCCCGGCATTTCGTGAACAAGGCTGGCTATAGAGCTACATAAAGAATCAAGTATTCAGCGTTCAAAAACTAACAGTGGTCCTGTGGCCCGAGACCAGTAAAACCACTGGCGGGCCAGTAAAACCCTCTTAACTACTGGTCCTGCGGACCACTGATAATAAAACACAAATTATTAAGTGATAAGTGTTTTTTTCACGCTTTAGCATAGGCCCAGTCCCAAGGCTAACATGACTGAACAGTCACATGGTGCCGCAGATTGGCGGCCGCAATCTCCAACAGGTTCGAATAAAGCTTCCTGTTTGTTTGAGATAGCTAGCCCTGAATAAGGCTGCCCGGCCTTCCTACCTTTTCGCCGCCGGCAGGGTCAAATGCTCAGGGTTTGTTTGCTTGGTTAGCTAGCCCTGTAAGCGGGCTGCACTGACCTCACAGAAATGTCGCTTGCATCTACACATGCCTAGCTAGCTTACCATAAAATGCTGTCGATTTCACCCTAATAAGTAATACTTAAGCAAAAAATGAGCCAGCACCGAGCCTATAAAAATCACTTATAAAACATGTAAATGCCAATTGGCCAATCACTAATTACGATGTTGGCACACCGGACGGCGTTTTCTTGATCGGGATATTTCGGCCACTTATTCATTATTTTCACTGTAGATTAGGAAAGCTCTTCTACTAATCACGATTTCCCAATATCTGAAATTTTGAAAATATAGAATGAAAAATGAGCCATCTATCAGCTGTTAATATTGCCAAATAATTGGCCAGTTGGAAATGATTATGCCGGCGCACCGGGCGTCGCTTTGTAGATCGCGATATCTCAGCCGTTTATTTCTTAATTTTGCTGAAAATTTGTCAAGCCCTTTACCTTATAGTGATGTCCGAATATCTGCATTTTTAGAAAGATTGATCGAGCAACAAGCCGATGAAAATAACAGATTAAATGCCAACTGGCCAATAAAAACAAATCAATGCCGGCACCACCAATGTCGCTTTCTCGATCGCGATATCTCGGCCGTTTACTTAGCGATTTCGCTCAAAATTGGTGAAGTCTTTTTAATAATACTGGTTGCCTACCATTAAAAAAATTAGAAAAATAGAATAAAAAATTAGCCAAGGATGAGCCAAGACTAATTGATCAGAAAGCCCTGCATCTACACTGCCGTTCACTACGGAATATCGCTGGTTTAAGCCAACCGTTCTGTTTTCATTCGACGTCAAAAGGGCCCAAAATCGACCCCTGACCATGTTATCTAATGCTTGGAATTTGATATTTTTTATGGATTAAAGGCTTTAGGCTGTGTATAATTTTCGCAACAAAACACTGAAGGTATTATTGTAATTATAGTACTTTGGCATAATTAACTGAACAGACAATATTTCTATAGTTGTTTTAGAGATTGTTGTGTAATATTATGGATATAATTTATTGTTATTTTAGTAACAAAATACAGTAGCACTCACTGTAAGAAAACGCTCACACAAATTACATTGTTTAGCATATATTTTTTATGGTCGATCAGGACTACCAAAAGTCTGGCAGGACCACCAAAATCTGTGAAGTGGTGGTCCTGTGGACCAGTGCTATGAAAAGTTATTTTCAACCCCTGAGTATGATTAGCCACTGCCTTTTATCTATCTGTTAAATTTTTTTAATTTGATGGAAATTTACAACAAAATGCATAAAAACAAATCTGAATTTTTTTTGCAATATCAATTTTTTTTTCGGACAGGGGGTGCTGTGGTTAGCCCATTTGCACTCCTTTGCGCTCCACTTTACACAAAAATTGAAAAAAAAAAAAATTCAAATAAATTTCACACAAACCTGTAGTCTAGTCTACCTTCGTCTTTCTCCATCACTTATTTTCAAAACCGAAAAACGACTTTAGTATTACAAAAAAAATACCACAAATTTGCAGACATTTTCGGTTGAAAATGATATTCCTACCCTACTTGTATCTCGCATAGGCCATAAGTTTTTCATTAATTAAATTGGCTCACAAGAATTAATATCAAGATTCAGAGCAGGCGAATAAAATAATAAAGAAAACTTTTTAATGTTATTTTGGTAACTGTAAACTTGATAAAAAACACTTTTTTCAAGTGCCTAAGTTATTTTATTTTAAAAATATGCATAATTTGCATTATTAAATCAATTGATATCAGTTTATATCGATAAATAGCAGGTCGGCAGTAAAATAGAATAAAAAAGTCAAAATTTTAATTTTAATTTTTTTATTGATTTCGGTTTCCCATTAATATCACGACAGTTATCCTTTAAGTTATCTCTGCTCAACTGCACTGTCTGAAAGGGGGGGGGGGGGGTCATTATAAGAAGAAATTGTTCTTCTAAACTCTAATGATAAAAACTTTGTGTCATGAGTAATTGAGATTTGAAACCTTATAAATATGTGTTGTACGTGTTATGTCATTCACTGTTTTCTACGGATCACAGATAGTACATCGAATTTAAGCCACCCCGGTCAACTTGATATTTTCAGTATCCCTCCATGTGATGGGGACAGGATATAGCCTATCCTGAGGCATATTTTATGATAGGCCCTAGTTTAAATAATATTCGTGTTGGCTTTCCTACAAAGTTATCTTCAAAGTTATTCCTGCTTAAATGCAACTTTCATTGTAATTATTGATTTTAGTCTTAGACTTAGTAGTATTAGACTACTTACATCATTCAACAGATAAGTTAAATGGATACTTAACATTTTTTAAACAATTTAATTATTATATAGACTAGACTAGTCTATATCCCATTAAAATGTAACTGTTACTATTTTCTCAGTATCATCATCATTATCACAGGCCTTCAGATTTGAAAATCGGTGGCGAGTGAAAAAAAGCTCACCTAAAAGTGGTGAGGTGAGTGATCACTCACCACAATTACCACAATGCCAAACGGGTTAATGAAATTTAAAAAAAGGATTTGTAGTTTCAATAAACTAACAACATCTAAGGCCAGAACATTATCATTATCAGGGATCGACACTAACTGATTTCAGGTAGTAGCCCAAAGGGCCAGTAACTTCAGGTAATTACTGGCCCTTAGCCTTATTGTTCTAGTCCTTAGTGTACACAGTATCAAGGGGAGTGTAATTTTTTCGTTGCCCCCAGGGCCAGTATCCCAGGTGATTTACTGGCCCTTAGTGATTTTTACTGGCCTCGGGCCAACGGGCCAGTGTTAGTGTCGAGCCCTGATTATGTGTGTTGCCGATTTGTTGTCATTTGTTGTCATTTATTTTATTTTGTGTCACTTTAACCAATCCAGGGCACGAAATGAGGATTGTTGGCCTGGTTGTCCGCCGGACCACCAGGTCAACTTTTCAGGTTGGCCGCAAGATTTTGGGACATAAATTTTGGGACATAAAAAAATAAAAAAAAGCTAATACAACCTCCTAAAGCTATTATTTTGACATACCGTATTTCCTCAATTTAAAATATTAGCACACTGCATAGACTAGCAATAGTCTAGAACTCTGTAGATCTTAGCCCATTTAGGTACAGATATGACATTAATTATAGTGTTGGTCGGCATTAGACTACAGGGGTTAGCTCTCTGGAACTTACTGTCAAAGCAACATTCATACAAACTGAGCTAAATACCTGGTTATGCACATCCTGTCATTAGCAGGTGTATTTCCCACTACATCTGCTAATACAGTGGGAACTACACCTAACGATGACAGGATGGGTTATGCACAGACTAATGTTTCGCCCTGGCCTGATATACCAATTGGAGGGCTGTTGGCTTATAATTTCAAAGTCAAAATTTGTGCTGCAAAACGATACAATCAAATAAACATGAGACTTTACCCGATGGTGGATTAATGTGGGCCGTTTGCGAATCTGGCTCAACATTAAATCAGCATGGGGCACTGTCAGCGCCTTGTGTTTTTTGTTGAGAATAGGCCTACGTCGTTCTAAAAATAACCATTCACACACATGTAGCTTACACCACAAGCAGTCAGATGTAAACGATAGCACGTGCGCATGCGTGCAATGCACATCCGCCGCACATGCGCATCAGTGTAATACTGGGACTTCCAAACAAACACAGGACAATCGAATGGCTGTTTTCGTCATTGACGCTTTTGCGTTGTTTTGCTATGACACAGACAATCGTCTATTAATAAGTCCTATATTCATCTATCATTGAGATTTTTTTTTAAGATAAAAAAAGATAAAAAAAGTTGTTTGACCAAGTTGACACAAAAGTATCGACCGACTACAATGAAAAAAGCAACTCAAATGGGCCTATAAAATGCATTTGGGAGGTTGGAATGCCTGGTCGGGCAGCCAGCTTCCAGGGCTAGCTATCAATCAGACATGGCGTCGGATCGCTGGCGCTTGATAAAGTTAAAGATAAATCTATTAAACATCGCCTATGTCGGGAGCAAAGCTATAAAATAAGTTTAGGTCACATATGTTTTGATAGGATCGGTTGGAATTAAGCAATATTTTACTTTGGGAAATCAATAAAATAAGTTTGAATCGCATATGTTTTGATGAGGTCTGTCAAAAATCGGAAACAAACAATATTTTTTTAGGCCTGACGACATGAGGTGCGCTGTATTTCACTCGCCTGACCTCACTTTGCGTGAGTTATGGTGCGCGTGCGCGATCGCGCACGCTAAATCTGAAGGCCTGATTATCATAAGTATGTTTGTTCTATTCTAGATTTTTGTAAATATATATCTATACTCGCCGTCAAATTAAAAATGACCAACCAGGATCGCATGATTTTTGGCGATTTTTCCTTCAATTTTGAACCGATTTCCTTGAAATTTTGCAGATGCCATTTTCTATTAAAATCCTAACAGAGGTGAAAATTTCGCAAAATATTATTTAACATTTCAAAAGTTAGACCATTTGCCATGTAATAAAATTGTAAAATTAGTTTAATGGGGTTAAAGAGGAATGTCGTAATTTCAATTCATTACATGTCAAATGGTCTAACTTTTGAAATACGCTATATAATTTCACGAAATTTTCAGGACTGTTAGGATTTGAATAGAAAATGGCCTTTGCAAAATTTGAATAAAATCGGTTCAGAATTGACGGGGAATTCGCCGAAAATCATGCGATCCTGGTTAATTTGACGGCGAGTATAGGCCTATTCCCCTATATATTAATGCATAAATCCATAATGATAATAAGTTATTAATATGGAGTAACCTCAGGGTGGATCGCAAACTAAGTTTTTGATCTGCCTGATTGTAAACCAGTATGAAATCATAGCTAGGAGCAGGCGGTATAAAATATATAACGTTAGCCTTTCCTCTTAACGTTACTGTGACAGTGTAAGTGTGAATGGCATTTTACTGTTTTATCGCTCACATCAACAAGCGACCTTCAGGTTTTGAGCATCAATATGCGCTTTACAGAATGTGTGATACGCTTATTAGCATGAACAAATATTTCAAAAGTATTTATTATTCAGTTACCGCCAAATCCACGTTTTTGGGCTTTCTGTGCCCATTCAATTGGACCATAACCACCAGCCGGTGGCATGTCCTGTCGAAACTTCGCGGAAGCCATTTTGGCAAAAGCAAACTGTAATGATCGTAGCAGGTAACCTCGCCACAAGGTAACCTCGCCAACATGCCCTTGCAGAGTAATCTCGCCACAGCTTGGCAATTTGGTAGCCTCGCCACATGGGGTTTAACTCTAATCAACCTCGCCACACCTGTTACATATCCTCATTCAGTCATTGGTATATAAAAAAGCTTAATTCACTACCCAGCAAACATGAGAAGTTGGGACAATGCTGGTTTACTGTTGGGCCACCTCCGTAGATGGTGGGCCAACGTCTCATGTTTGCTGGTAAGAGCGGAAATAATTATATTAAGCAGTAATTTGTGTACGGACTCTGCATGCAGTCCCCACTAATAGGCCTGTATATATATAAAAAAAACATCTCAATTTTAAAAAAATGTGAAGTTACCCAGCCAACACAGAACGTTCAGCGTTCTAAGAATATTCCTTCCTCACATAACCCAAGGCAAATGTTCAACGAACGTTTTGAGTAATCATTCCCTCAAGGTTCGTTATGGGTTTGTTAACTGGTAATCTTATGCGAACGTTCTAAGAATATTCCTTCCTCACATAACCCAAGGCAAATGTTCAACGAGCGTTTTGAGTAATCATTCCCTCAAGGTTAGTTATGGGTTTGTGAACTGGCAATCTTATGTGAACGTTTTAGGAATATTCTCTCCTCACATAACCCTAGGCGAATGTTCGACAAACGTTTCGAGTTTTTATGGTAACTGAGGTCAATTAAACTCTGCGCGTGCGTGGTGCCAATCAATCAACTGGTAATCTTATGCGAACGTTCTAGGAATATTCGCTCCTCACATAACCCTAGGCGAATGTTCGACAAACGTTTCGAATATTTACGGTAATTCATTGGGTTCAATTAAATCCTGCGCATGTGTGGTGTGATCAAACTTGCTGTTTCTGCTCGTTTAGCAAGGACAAGGTGAGTGTAAGCTTGTGCATTATCTGAATATTATCTCTTGTTTGTGTTGTCATCCATTATCCATGTCATATCTTCTTAAAATATAAGTAGCTAAATTCTTGAAGATAGGCTACATAGGTCGCCTTCCGCAGCTGCTTCTAAGATTTGTGATGTAGACTACTTCACATCCCGAGACGGCGAGAGGTTTTATGGTTGAGCGAGCGCTCGGCGGCCTGCATGTCATGGTCGTCAAAATGACTGACAGTGGGCTGAGTGGCAGGCAGTACGTAAGCCGTAGTCTGGACCATGCAGGCAGTGACGATACAGCCTTCCTGGCCCTGGTTGGGGAGACTATAGTCTATGCCGATCATTTCATGTTTAACTTTTTGCCTGGATTTTGATCTAAGTTCTAACACAGCAATTTTTCTCACTTCTTGATGTCTTGATTCTTGAAACCAGTGTGAGTGAATTTGTGGTCAAATAAATTATAATTATTCTAGAGGTCTAACTATACTTTAAATTTTGATCATGTCCGCAGTTACGAAAAAAAGGTCTGTTATAAATTAAATTTTAATGGACAAGTTGAAATACTTGAATCTTTAAATCTTTCCCAGCAAACACGAGACATCGACCCAATGTTAGCCCAATGTTGGGCCAGCGTCATAGACGGTGGCCCACCATTGGTCCAACATTGGGTCGATTTCTCGTGTTTGCCAGGAATGGGTATGGATGTCCCTGCCCACACATGCCCAGAAGTCAGACCGTTATATGACCATTCAGAGAACATTCTCTTCAGACTCCGTCATTTTAGGGAGATCGTCAGTGAAAATTACTTAAATTTGTTAAAATATTTAGATTATGGTACTATAGTCTGTTTGACAGTGGAGGATGGTCCAAAATAAAAGTTAGCTTTTCGGTATCCAGTGGGTCAATTCTCAAGCGATTTTCATGAAATTTTGTAAACTCTATTCTCTTGTCATTTGGCATCGATCTTGAAAAATTCGTAAAAATATATTCTATACTAGTTCAAAAGTTAGACCATTTGACATCATTTGACATGTAGTAAATTTGTCTATTTATGACGCTCCTCATGTATAAACCCATTAACTTCATTCTCAGAATTGCGTGTCAAGTGGTTTAACTTTTGAAATGCTAAATGGAAATTCGCGAAATTTTCAGGGTTGTTGCCAAATGACTAGATATTAATGGTTACAAAATTTCGTCAGTAGTGCTTATAGGCCCTACTCTATGACATAATTATCTGGACCACATGTTTTCGTCGATTTCTCAATTCTGAACCGATTATCTTGAAATGTTGAACAAGCCATATCCAAGTCATCTCCTAACATCGGTAAAAAAATTGTGAAGTTATTTGCAGTATTTCAAAAGTTAGACCATTTGACATGTAGTAAATTGAAAATATGTTGTCCCTCTATAAACCCATTACACCAATTCTGGAATTTTTTTACATGTCAAATGGTCTAACTTTTGAAATAATAATTTAATTTTAAATATAATTCCGCGAATTTTTTGGCGATGTTAGGACATGACTTGGAAATGGCCTTTGCAAAATTTCTAGGAAATCGATACAGAATTGACAGAGAAATCGACGAAAACCATGCGCTCTAGATAATTGTGTCTCCAGATAATTGGGGGTGAGCTGAAAGGGTTACAATATAGGGAATACTAGTCTAGGGTAGGCCTACCCAGCAAACACAAAAACATTATAAGGATATTTGTCAGACCAAATGTTTTGGTAATCCTTTAGAATAGTGGACATATTTTTATGACGTCGGGACCACATTTTTCTCTCTATATAGCCAGGAAAATGACGTGGTCCCACTAAAACTGGACCACATTTATTTTACTTTTTTTTGTCGTTAGGACCATAATCCCCCCGCATAGAGACGACAATGTGGTCCCGAAACCACATTTTAAATTCGTGTTTTTGGCCATTTTCTTTCAGTGCTGAGCGCCCGTCTCGGGGGCACTATCACCACCTGAAAAAATAGTCGTTTGCTTTTTATCCCCCACCCATAGGGGAAGGGGGTTTTAGTAGTGCCAGGATTCCGTCATGCATCACGTTTTTTTGAGAACTCAAAAAACTACTGGTCAAATTTGTTTGAAATTTTACCATCACATTTCTAGCCACCTTGGGGTGTGCAAGTGATTTTTAGCCCCCCTTTTAATTTTAAATAAAAAAGGTGGGCTATTGCAATTGAAGTTAGGCGTCGTCGGCGTTAACATTTACTTGTGGGCACGATAACTTGAAAAGTTTTTCATGTATCCTTCCCAAATTTGTTACGCATGTTGCAAATGACAAGTTCTCGGACAAGTTCAATAATGGCTGAAAAATTTCAAAATGGCCGATTTATTGCGATTTTTACATTTTACGTCAATAATTTGACCTTGTGGGCGCGATAACTTGAAAAGTTTTTCATGTATCCTGTTCAAATTTGTTGTCTGTTACTAATAAGCAGTTCTTAGAAAACTTCAATAATGGCTGAAGAAAAATAAAAAATGGCCGAATTATTGCGATTTTTAGCATTTTACGACAATAATGACCTTGTGGGCGCAATAACATGAAAAGTTTTCATTTATCCTGCTCAAATTTGTTATGCATGCTACTAATAAGGGGCGGACCATTTAATACCAGGGGGGAGGGTATGGTTATTCCTAACAAATTATTTTTTCCTTTCCAACAAGAAAACATAACATTTTTTTCCTCCCTGATCAAAAACAAACAATTTTTTTCCTGAGATGTCACAGACAAACTTTTTTTTCAGGACATGTTTAAAGTACCATTCAACTGCAAAACGGGCATGCTTGGGACGGTCACGTGTAGGCCTACAGTAGCCTATAGCCAAATAACAGTACAGGCTGACAGCATTAATATCAGCAACTAAACTGATAACAAGATACTACTCAAATGAGACATTTACCCAATGCTGTAATAATGTTAGACCAACGTCTGCGACGCTGGCCCAACATTGAACCAACATTGGCGGAGTGTACAGTGTTTGAGGAAGGCTGTCCTGTCAATACACATTCGTGGGGTCAGCTGTTTCACTATCCCCGCAGCAATTAGGTCAGTTAACTTTAACGCTCTTAATGCGGCGGTGGGTATGAGACACATATTTTAGTATTATCATGATATAGGGCCTATAGGCCTATACCCACGGGCAATATTGCATTGTGGGGAAACCCATGTCCTGCAAGTTTTAACAGTTGACTAGACATTTATTCTCATAAATTAAAAGGCAAGTGTTATTTCTCATGCTGATTACAGTGTGCCAGTATAATACCTATACGCATTAGACGTTTGACCGAGCTGAGCGAGGGTATTTTTGCTTGCTTTGGCAGTTTCCGGAAGATTTGGAAAGATCTGCTGGCTGTCAACAATCTATTTTTTTCTTACACATAAGTGAACAAATTATTTTTTTCTCACACTCTATAAAGCAAACTATTTTTTTTGCCAATTTTGTGAACAAATTATTTTTTTACGAAAAACCATACCCCCCCTGGTATTAAATGGCCGGCCCCTAACCAGTTCTCGGACAAGTTCGATAACGGCTGAATTTTTTTAAATAAATAACTTTAACCCTTCTCCTTCTACACCCGTATATACACGGGTTCAAGCTAGTTTCAAACCAAATAAAATGCCCCTGGAAAATTAAAATAGTTGTTGCTCAGTTAATCAAATAACCCAACTGTATTGAAGCCGGGAATTGCGTCAGCAGTTCCACCTTTAAATGAATGAAAAATAATAACAAACAATTTTCAGCAGGACAAGGTAAGTAAATAACTAATTAAGTTTAATAACGGCGGTGGGCTATTGTTGAGTGTGCTCTTGTTTTAAGATGCTACCAAAATTCAAAATGGCTGCCAGAGTTCAACACAAATTTGTTGTGGTCGCAAAAACTTTAAAACTTAGTCAGAAATTATTCAAATTTTACTATCACATTCACCACGATATGGAGATGTGCAGATGAGTTTTTCAAGGTTTTACTGAAATTCAAAATGGCCACCACAGATCAATTTCAATTTTTTTTGTGAGCGCAAAAACTCAAAAAAAATTATTTGGTCAATTTTTTTTCAAATTTTAACATCACATTTCCCACCATATAGAGATGTGCAGGTGGTTTTTTCAAGGTGTTACTGTTTATAACATCGGTAAATCCGACTGAAATATTTTGAGGAATATCATGAAAACCGCTCAAGATAGCTAACACCATTACTATGAAACAAATTGTAAGGTTTCAGGAGAGGGTGCATCAATGATCTTGAAAAAATTCGACTCGATAAAATTGGCGTTTCAGGAGAGGATGCATCTTGAAGAAATTTGACTTGATTAAATTCAAAATGGTCGCCTATCGGCCATTATTCACTTTCACATGGCCGATATTTGGTAAATCGTGCTAGATGGCTAGACCATTACTATAAAACAAAATGTGACATTTCAGGAGAGGATGCATCTTGAAAAATTTTGACGCGATCAAATTCAAAATGGCCGCCTATCGGCCATTATTCACTTTCACATGGCCGTTTTTTTGTAAACCGTGCCAGATGGCTAGACTATTACTATAAAACGAAATGTGATATTTCAGGAGAGGATGCATCTTGAAAAATTTTTACCCGATCAAATTCAAAATGGCCGCCTATCTGCCATTTTTTATTTTCACAAGGCTGATATTTGGCAAACCGTGCTAGATGACTAGACCATTACTATAAAAGAAAATGTGACGTTTCAGGAGAAGATGCATTTTGAAAAATTTCTACTCGTTCAAATTCAAAATGGCGGCCTATCGGCCATTATTTATTTTCACTTGGCCAATATTTGGTAAACCGTACTATAAAACAAAATGTGAGTTTTTGAAGGAGGATGCACCCTGGAAATTTTTAACTCTATCGAATTCAATATTTACCCTGATATCAGGTGAACCGTGCTAAATAGCTAGACTATTGCTATAAAACAAAATCTGACGTTTCAGGAGAAAATGCATTTTGAAAAAAATTACTCGATCAAATTCAATGGCCGTCCATCGACCATTATTACTATATTATTACTATAAAACAAAATGTGAGGCTTCAGGAGAGGATGCATCCTGAAATTTTTTAACTAGATCAAATTCAAAATGACCGTCAATCAGCCTATATTTACCATAACTAGGACCATTACTAGGATACTGATTAGGATCATTAATTTCAATGGAGGTTTGCCATCTCTGACTGACTGTCCAGTTCTTATCTTGCTCTTAGACTGAGCCTCTTAGACCTAGTTTTCTTGCGTCCCGATTTTTTACCTAGCCTAGGACTACACCAATAACACTACACAAAATCGCTTCAATCAAATTTTAATTCGGAGTGGGAGCTTCTGAACTTATGTACCGTAAACCGGGGATATTTTGCCACCCCCTCGGGAAATTGATAAACTCTGGTTTTCAATAAATACCATCAGTTATTAAAAATAACTATTATTATAGGCTATACTATATTGTATAGTGGGAACATGCTTATGTCTATTTACAATTTTGTATAATATTTCAACACCAGAAAAAATATTTTACAGAAGTGTTATTTTTACGCGTTTTTTCTAAATTTGACAAATTTGAACTTTGAAATGGTATTTAATCCATTTTATTAAAGTATGCAGTTTTCTTTTATGATATTCGAAGGATCCTTATCACATAAAAAAAAATAATTGCTGAAATTTAAATATTGAGCCTGTTTGAGCACTTCGAAGTAACCGGGGCTATTTTGCCACCCCATACCGGGGCTATTTTGCCACCCCTTCAAAATGGCCGCCAGAGCCTCATTTTCAGTCCCATATGAAAACGGACTTGACCACTAGACTCACTGACCCCTGAAAACTATATAAATATTTACATAACTGGTTTAAGACACTTATTTTAATAATTAAATTAATTTTCCTGCAAAATAATGATTTTGTCACTGAATATTTTATGGTGCATTTACCTGAAACTATGTAATATATTAGATGGACTGTTCAAATAATTTGATTTTTATACGATTAGCTTCTCAATTATATTATTTTGAATTGAAAAATATTTATATGGCAAAATATTTTCATTTAGATTTTGACAAATGGTTTTAATTCACAAAATATGAGCAAAATTAGCTCCAGCTACCATACATTTTTATTTAGTAGTCCTATTAATAAAGGCTAAATACAAACTATGCTAAGTATATGAATACCTTACACCACCACCCTCAATTATGACACTTTATATTCCCACTAAAAAAACAGGTTTAATACAGCAATAAAAAATAGGTGAATAGGGTGGCAAAATAGCCCCGGTTTACAGTAGTCTTGTTTCTTTGTAGCTGTGGATTGCAGTAATACAATTGAACAGTATACACCACAGATAAAACAAACTTCATTGTGTTCTATGTTTTTGTTCTCTAGAGGCATGCGAAGGTTCATATAAGAACATAAAGACAAGGGACGTGCATGAGGAGCTAATCGAGTTCTCCAAGTACAAGGTAAATTATCGCTTGTGCTCTGTGTGCACTTCTGAAGATGAAAAGGCGCCTTTCTACATCAACCATGTAAATGCATCAATATTAACTATAGCGCTTGGCAATGTCATAACTATGTTACATTTTTTTGTTCACATACTTTATTAAAAAACAATTCAAGGGCCATACATTTCTGACAAAATAATACATGTTTATATACAAACATTTATATATGTAGTTAATGGTTTAAAATTTAATACCCAATTTTATGGTATGAAATTTAGTGTACTACAGTAGAACCTGTTATGATCAGCCACTCTTATTAGCAGCCAACCTCCTTGGTCACTTGACCATCCCCCAAAATTGCATTTTGCATAGAAATGAACATGAACATTTATGAACAGCCACCCTGTGTTGAAAGGCCACTTTTCCTGTGTCACAAGGGTGGCTGCTCATAGCAGGTTCTACTGTAGCTCGTATTTTTATATTTCCCCTGCAACTCAGTATTTTATCTCAATAGTGTAGGGTAGCAAATTCGTATCTCAATTCCATTAGCCTAGAGCCAAATTTAACTATCCATTTCTCAGGAACCCCCGCTATAGCCCTTAAAATATTCCACTAACTACAGGCTACAGGATTTTTTACAGGAGTTTCCATGAGCCCCCCATGCATGATCTTCTTTTCAAAATAATCTGAGTAGCATTTAAACAAAATCTAATCATGTCACAATATGTCACTGCCTTTTTGCAATACTGACTTTTGTTATTTTCATCGCAGAAAAAGAAATAAGGCAATGGCACGAGAGGGAATCAGACAGAGAAATTTGTATAACATGTACAAGGAATGTTTATAATAAAAAAATATTCATATTCACTACTAGTTCTTTTCTTTCCGAAAAAATATTGAAAAATACCCAACGTTCCCATAGCCTAACAAAAACGCCACAAGAGAACGTTCCTATAACATTCCCAAAGAACATTCATAGAACGGTAATGGGAACGTTCTCTTAACGTTCTCCTAATGTTCTCAGAATGATTAATGAACGTTCCTTTTATGTTCCATTTAAGTTTTTTTCTAACGTTCACACCTAACGTACTGGGAACGTTCTCCTAACGTTCGCAGAATGTTGAGTGAACGTTTCCTTTATGTTCCATTGAAGTTTTTACTAACGTTCATACCTAACGTTCATATAACCTAACAAAAACTCCACAAGTGAACGTTCCCATAACATTCCCAGAGAACGTTTATATAACCTTACGGGGAATGTTCTCCTAATGTTCTTAGAATGATAAATTGTTAGCTAGGTAGTGCATGTAGGCCAATGTATAGACTAGGTGTCAGAGTCATATAGGAGGATAATAGGCCTATCTATACTAGGCCTATAGCCTGATAGGCCATTCTAATACTAATAATTAGGCTCGATTCCCCCATTTCGGTTTCTGCCAAATTTACAGTGAGGGTAGGCCCAGTCTACGCAGGGGTTTCTTTGCAAACAGCTGAGAGTCACGTCACACATGATCGCACTCGTGTCACGTACGTACCATGCAACCTTCACTCATGACCACTCCACAAGCCCGGGCTGATTGTATCATAGATGATATTCTGTCTTGTAACGTATTATACTGTCACCAATCATGTGTGGACTTTAGCCTAGCTCATTGGCTTGAGGCAGCGCGTGGGGGGGGGGGGGGGCGGGGCTTCAACCATTTTCATAATTGAGCGCTGGTAGCGGGCACTAGCATCAAATCTTTAAGATCCTTTAGAGGCAACGGACGTACATCGGCTTATTCTGAGTGATTAGCTGATTTATAAAGATGGACCAGCTTGTCGAGAAGGGCCTTAATTGGCCCACTTCACCTCATGTATTAGTAACCTTCATTAGGCCTCTGCTACGTTCATGAGTTGTTGATTTCTGGGGGATTTTACTTGGTCGATGATTGATATATATATACATATCATCAACCCCACCATGTATCAAGCCAATCCTCTGTATTATGAAGTTACTCCATTGGAATAAACCCATGCATCTGTTCACTTCTTTCTACAATTAATTACGTTCTTCGATGCCAGATTCGTCTCGTGTGCAATGTATGAGCATGACGTAGGCTACGTAGGACTATACAGTCTGTTTTACCAGATGCTGAAAAAATGATCCATGAAAAATTTCCCGGTAATATTTTGAAAAGAGACTGATAAAATTGAAAAAAACGGCTACTCCCAGGATATGGTGAAACAGATTGTAGTTCCTGCTTTCTTAAGTATTTTTTGTGTATTTAAGCACACGACACAGAGTATTATGCAAGCAAATATAGCACACTGTTTAATCACGTATCACTTCATTTTTCTGTAAAAGTTAACAGTCCTGTATAATCAGCAACGTCTCACACCTGATTAAGATGATTGTTCACATAGTGATAGTGCTTATACCAAAAAATAAATAAATAGGCATATCGATTTACAAGTTTGGGGGAAATGTTACATAGTGTAAGTTTTAAATTTACACAAATGTGCAGACTACTTACATAATTGCGTTTACACATTTAAAGGGACCCCTTGGGATGAGACATTTTCAATGTTGTCAATTTTGATAATTTAACTTATATGAAACTATATAGCCTACTGATCTGAACAAAAAAAAGTCAAAAAAAGTCTGAAAAGTCAAAAAAACAATTTTAAAGCACAGAAAAAGAGTGAAATATTTATATTTCTAGGTCGTATATTGCCATGTAAGCAACACAAGTCAGCAATATACAACACTTCACACCACATATTCCCACGTCTTCGCCGAGGAGATCAAAGCAATCGCCGCTAATTGGTGTCTGATTGATGTCTTATAGTCAGAACATGAGGTGATACACCTTTAACACTGATTGTCTGCCCAACGCTGGGCCGACGGCATCAACATATGGCCCAGTGCTGTAGGAACATTCAATCGTCCTTCAGCATGTGTTTAGGTATACAAAAAGTTTAAAAAAGAAATATTTCTAAAAATCTAAAAACTCTGAAAAAAATAAAATCATGATCTGGGGGATACACTACTTTACTACAAAACTAAAAACGAAAATTGATGTCATCCCAAGGAGCTGCTTTAAGTAGACAATATTATTCACTTCAAGGACTGCATATGTTGACATAAGTATGTCTATTTTGAAAAACAAGTTATGTAAGCTACTGATCTTAACTAATCATAATAGAAATCATTAAACAATTCAAAAGCACCGACAAAGACTAAAGTAGTTTTATTTCCAAGTCGTATACTGCCATGTAAGAACAACTGTGTGCAGCATACAACACTTTATACCACAATTACCCACCGTCTCAGGCCCTGGAATTCAAAAGGCACCGAAGTTAGTTGGTGTGAAAAAATGACGTGTGAGCTGGGCCGACGTCATCAACATTCAACCATCCTTTATAATAATAATAATAATTATAGATTTATTTTTCGTACTCAGGGTGCAATTGAACAATAACATTTAAAGTGTAATTATGTGAATAAACATAGCAAAATCACTCGGTGCAGAGAAGAGCAATACCAGATACTATATCCTCTCGTGGTATGTTACCTAAATGTACATTATTTCTTAGTGTCAATAATTGATTTATACAGGCTGATACAGCGACAACATTTTCATCAGGCGTGTCAAATTGTAATGAATGTTTGGACTTGGGTACATTTTGGCATGATATATTATACAGAAAAGATATATGGCTGACACTATTTGAAACAGCGGATCTGCTGCCTTGCATTGTAAGATTATGACATATTTTTATTATTTCATTTTCAGTCTTGGCATTTTTATTTACAAAACGTTTATGAAGTTGAACATGTATGGGTTTATGGTTATATAGAAGTGCTTTGCTCCTCCATATTTCCATCAACTCTTCCGTCGGGACGACGGGAATAAATAACTCCTATTAATTTATTCTTCTGTTATTTCTCTCTTCATTGTAGTCTAGACATTCATATAGTGCACACAGTCCCCGAACGGAGTACGACGGCCTAACGCCATGCGGCTTGGCCCTGAGCTCGAGACGGAGCGTCCGTTCGACTCAGAGGCAGCAAGATGAGTGAAAGCGCTCTCGGCTGGACGCGAGCTCGATTGGCGGCAAAGGCTATTCAAAACGAGGCTGCGCGGGCCCGGCTACTCGTCAGTGGTCGGAAAAACTGAGCAGTCCCGAACGGGTGAGACGCTATCCCCACAGGTTTAACATCCCACAATACAGGTAATATAATTTTATGAGTTTTATTAGGTAATCCATCAATGCGCCTGAGACATTTTCTCCACGTAGTATAAAATGCCCCAGGAGCATTGGTGGAGTAGTCCCAAAGTTGAAAGCCGTACACTAGTTACCATACAAAATAAATTAAAAAGTTTTCTTTTAACATTACCTTTGATAAAACCAAAGCTTGATAACAACTGATTCGTTCTCATATACAGATCATCAGTGGAGCGTTTTATACGTGAATTCTTTATGTCAGGTCCTATAATATTTCCTAGGTGAGATTCTCTACTAGTATTCTTTATTGTTTTTCCATCAAAACATATTTGTAACTTTTCAGATTTAGATGAACATGATGACCTGCAGGGAAAATGTATAAACTTACTTTTATCAGCATTGAAAATCAAATCAAAAGTTGTTGACAACTTAGAGCATATTTTCAGCATCAGCGACATAGCGTGTTTAGTGGGGGCCAACAAAACAACGTCATCGGCGTAGGCTAGAGTACCTGTGAAAATGTTTCTCATGTGGCATCCAATTCCTGACTTTTTAAGTTTAAGTAATAGCTCATCTAAGTATATTTCAAATAGTATGGGCGATAATACACCTCCCTGTTTCACACCATTAGATATATTAAAAGTTTTTTAGAATGACAATGATGCCATCTCGTACGGATGCGCTAATTCAAATATGATTTTAGAATAAATTTAGTGTAATTAGGGCACACACTTTTTTCATCAATATTTTGAAAAGATTTATATGGTTGACTCTATGAAAGGCTTTACTTGCGTCTAAGAGGACTACATAAACGTCTGATTGCTTTTTGTTATAATGATTAATAATTTCTTCACAAACATATGTACATTGAGAGGTAGAATGGTCCGCCTTGAAACCAAATTGCATATCCGTAGTTTTGAATTGAGCTCCGTTGGTGTTCAAAATAATCCAATCAAAAATCTTACCCGGTATACTACTTAATTGTATTCCTCTATAATTAGTTGATTAGTTGTATAATTAGTTGTAATGTATAATTAGTTGTAATTCTATTTTAGAGTGTAATCATTTTACAAGAATAGCTTTACAGCGATTTCCAGAATTTAAAAAAAAACAGTAGGTGCTCCACAGTTATTGAAATCAAAACTGCAAATAATCACAGCAACATGTGATTTTGGGTAGAACTGCAGAATAAATTTCAAATATATGATTGAAACAGTATATAACGTTTCCCGCGTTTATGCTTAAGAGATACAATGTCCATTTCTCGATATTTACCACGGGTAGTATATATATGGTTTGAAAAAAGCTGATAATGACAAAAATATTATCTAACATTTATTTATTGAAGTTGATATAATTATGTATAAACGAATGAGTTTCAATAAAAAAATGAAGAATTATATTTATTTCTATTTATTGCTATCGGCTCGATGTATATATTTAGACCTGTTATTGACCATTGAGCACCACAAAAAATTGATTTTTTTTTATTTGTGATAACGTAAACATCAAGACATGTATTATATAGTTCAGTAATGTTACTAATCATTTCCAACTTCACTCATCATGACATTATCACTTCTAAACAATCCAAATACGATATATTTACAAAAAAAATATAATTATATTTCATACCACAAATCAATTTGTGATGAATTTACATAAAGAAAATGTGAAGCGCTGGGGAAATGATTCAATGAACCTAAGGTGCAATCATTGACATATGCACGAATACGTACACGGCAAAAAATGTTCTTGTGTTTTTTTATGGATGTCGTATTCCTGTACATAGGCCTATATCTAAACATCCACACCAAAATAGCCAAATACTGCATATCTTTTTTAATTTTCGCGTGTTAAAATTTTCGCGAATTTCTAATTTAGGGACTCTCACGAAGCTCAAAATTCGCGAATTTTCATTTTTCTGTAGTAACGCTATTATAATAATAATTTTCTCGAGATTCTTGAATTCGCGAATTTGTCATTCTCGCGAAATTCGTCGAAAATGAAAACCTCGTGAATATTACCAGATATACAGTAACTAAAATAGTAGTGTTTGTATTCTTAATGCAATTTGTGCATATGTGAACGTACCTTAACCGTGTTAACAGATTGTCAAATATATTTAACTAATTTAAAGAAATTCCATTCAAAGTCAGATTCTTAAAGCCAAAAATAAATAGTGGCAGGTGTGAGTCGTATGGTTAATTACGCTTTTTAAAGAGAAATGGAGATACAATCTAGGGTGACCGGTCTCGAATAGCAGTTGGTGACTGATGGGCGGGCTATATGATGCATCAACCAGAATTTCCTAAGTTAAAGACGTTCGGCCTTAGTTTTGTTGAGGCCCATACTGATTACAACGGTTTTTACACAAATGTGTTTTTTTGTGTGTGCTTTGAAATATCCATCCAATTGTTAACAATTAATGGCCATCTTAAACTGCTTTTTCCTCACTATCTCGGTGGTTTAGAGCGTGGCGTAAATATGATCTTTATGCATGCTCCACTTCATCCAATGAATGGAAATATCACTATATTGATGTTGACGTGTATAATAATTACTAGTCTTATGGACTATGGGTGACTTCTCAAACTTTTTCGTCACGACCTTGACAGTTGTATCCAAATAGTCAAACATGCATGTTCGAATATAAGTGTATGTCGCTTTTCTTTAAATATTTATGTGTTTGAATATAAGTGCGTGCACTTGTTTTCAAACACTAAGTGTAGCATGCATGTTCATGCGTACACAGAGCACTGTGCAGCCTGTTCCAACCAGACACAGACGGCCCCCGTGTATCATAATGCGGACAGCTCTCCCAACAAACATGAAGACTTGACCCGATGTTGTTTTAATGTTGGTCCAGCGCCGTTGGCGGTGGGCCAATAGTGAAACAGCATTGGGTCAAATCCTCGCGTTTGCTGGGCTCCACACAGGTGTCTGTCTACACCCACCCCTCCCCCACCATAATATTCTCGCCAGCCGATCAGGGTACTTTTAGCAAGACAGCCGGCCAATCACAAGCTTACTACAATACTTGAAATTGAGAGCGAGGGACATGTGACGTCAACCATCTGCACATTTTACCATGCGAAAAAGCAGTGTCTAGGGTGAGCAGTGTAGTTCATGCGCGGGGCGCGGGGTACAGCAATTGCAGTTACTGTTGCTTTACTTTGCAGTTCTCAGGTGGCTATATTTTATGATATTTTTCAGGTCAGCAACAACATTCGTCAGTTTTCTGTTTAAGAGGTTCGCCTGAAAATAAATATGCAAAATTAAACAAAGAAATATGTCTCCATGCACCGCATATCAATGTTCTCTGCAAGCATTTTGAAACTAAATTTGAGTATCAACTTAAACCACTTGTCCACCATCATGCCAATTACAGTTTACAGTAAATAAAGTTATTTAACAGCTAATGGCGCTTATTTTGATATCTATATGTAATCTCTGCGCATTGCTTTCTGGGTGTAGCGTTATGGTGAAAATGGTGCACAGTAGAACACTGCTTTAACATTTTTTCCCAGCATAAATGTGAATAGGTATTGATTTCCCACCATTTATGGCATGATAATATTCATCTGCAGCAAAATAAACACACATATGTATTGTTAGTCAGTATTTCTCATTCATTTGACGCTAGAATTGCTTAATTTACAGCTTTGGCTGAAAAAGAAACATTATTTAACATTGATTAATATATATATGGTGTATGAATATTCACCTGTTGTGGGTAAAATAAGATTGATCTCCGTATCCTTGCATTTTAGGCGTTTTTCATCTTCTGCTCTGTTCCCGTTATATTTATTATTTTTAAGGCAGCACCATAATGTTTGTGAATAATCTATCACTGTTCGGGGATCAAATACTTCTTTTTGGCGACCAAATTCTGAAAAAATAAGCAAATGTAGGCCTATAGTTAACAAAATTATAATTTTACTCATTTTTTGTTTTGATCCGCTACACAGACAAAAATTTGAATAAAGTGACTTTTTTGAAATTTTCTGAATAAGATCATATCATTGTTATAATAGTAATACTGCTTGGCTGCAAATTATTGGGAACGAAATTAGTGTTTAAACATCAAGATCAGCAAATGTGTGGTCTTAAATTAGGTAATTCTCATCCCACTTGAAGTTGTGAGTTGCGGTAGCGAGACACAACCTCAAGTGTGTGAAAAACTAAGTATGATGACTTGGCGGGTAAATGTTTAAGATATCGCACACATACTGTGCTGACTTCAAGAATGAATGTCCCTTCTATCTTGACCGGATGGCAAAATAGTGGTGTGTGATAAATTGTTCTCTCCTTATAAAACACACTGTTTGGAGGCGCGGCTATTACCAGCCCTTCATTGGCTCACTGTTGTTTGCTGTGGCTGGTGATGGGCCGGCTTCTGGCTGAGTCTCCGCATAGCCATGTCTGTAACAAATGGCCATGCTCTGCTCCGATAGACAGCAGTCATGGGTGCTGGCTTGTTGTTGGCTTGTTGCTCAGCATTGTGATTTAGCAGGCATTCATTTTGTATAAACTCTTGAAATTTGTGCAATTTAGTATTGCCCCTCTGACTTCTCAGGATGAATAGGAGGTCAAGGGAATTTCGAAGATTTAGTCTTCGATATTTCTGTTTCTATTGGTCATGAGGATCATGGAAATTAGTGTTAACGCAGAATATTGTGTCTGCACAGTCAAGTTGTGAACATTGTGTGCCCTGTATAAATGACTGTATTAAAGAAATAAATCTATGTGCCCCTCATCGTCTTGGACCACTCTCTGCTCCGAAAACACTTTATCTGTAGTTCTATATGTATCTTCGGATGTTGGATATAAGCCCTGTGGACTTGAATGCGAGCTTCCCCACTCGTCCTCTGGGGGATTTTGGTAATGACAGTCTGAGCTATTAATATATATATATATGTATTGCACTTAGGTATTTAGAAATATATATATTTTCATTCGCCTTCAGTTGGTAATGGATTGGGTTTCATACCTAGTATCAAAGATAAGAAAATGGCCACTCCAATAGTCGTCAAGAGACCAACAACCCCAATATAACTATATGATATACGGAACAGTCCCGATACATCTGTTCTGAAAACAGACAAAAGTAACATCACATGCGTTTCACCTTTTTCTTCGTATTTTTTCATAGATTCAGCAAGTTAATCTAGCATGGTTGGTTATTGGAATTGTATGATTAAACTTTTATTGAAAAAATATTTGAATGCTGTTCTCAGTCCTTAACGTAGACTATGGTTAGCTACAATTTAAACACAACTCGCGGAATCTGACTTTTCACTTCAGTTTCAGTGATATAAGTCCCAAAGTCTATATGACCAGCCTATGTATTAAATATAGTAATGTAGGCCTATATCCGAATCATATACTTCAGCGGTGTGTTCCAAATATAAACATAGCAGGATACCAAACCTACGGAAAACTACGTTTACACTCTGGCTTCAAAAATACGGCTTTGTGGTGTTTTGGCTTACAAATTATTATATCAGCCGAAATATAGCAAAATATATCGTACAATGGCGGCCATGTTTAGTTTTAAAATACGTTATAAAATGCGTCGAAAAAAGGAATCATCCATAGTGCATCTATAGGGTATAAGTATGCCATAGGCCTATAACTGCAGAAATGTGACATTTCATTATGGCAGAAATATCGCCAACACTACATTTCAGAGTTGTTGTCAAATGACAGGGAAATAGTGCTTGCTAAATTGCATTAACCCTTTCAGCGTGGGGACCGACTTTAAACGTCCGAATCTGACGTATAAAGTCAACCCCCGAACTAATAGTGTGAAATATTTTTTGTGGCCGTAGACCCATAACATAGGTATTGAAAGGAAGCGGACTTTTATGACAAATTTCAAAAAAATTTTATAGTCTCGTGGTTTGTGTAAAAATATTTTATTATTATTAAAATCGGATGAGAAGTGACTGAGTAATCAGCGCAAGAGGTATGTTTCATTTTGGACAAGCCTTCACTGCTAGACAGTGCCATTGTAAAGGCCTACCCTAAAAATAAAACATACTCAACCTGTTGGGCAGAATGGGCTTGGCGTGACATTTTGTACCCTAAATATTTTTACCTGACGGGTAGTAGGCCTATGAGTTTAGCAGTGACATTCTGTACACTGATTGGAATGATGGGTATTAATACTACCTGACGGGTAGTCTGGGTTGGCAGTGACATTCTGTACACTGATTGGAATGATGGATATTAAACACATACTAGTTAGCTGACGGGTAGTCTGGGCTGGCAGTGACATTCTGTACACTGATTGGAATGATGGATATTAAACCCATACTACCTGACGGGTAGTCTGGGTTGGCAGTGACATTCTGTACACTGACTGGAATGATGGATAATAAACCCATACTACCTGACGGGTAGTATGGGCTGGCAGTGACATTCTGTACACTGATTGGAATGATGGATATTAAACCCATACTACCTGACGGGTAATCTGGGTTGGCAGTGACATTCTGTACACTGATTGGAATGATGGATATTAAACCCATACTAGTTACCTGATGGATATAGTCTGGGTTGGCAGTGACATTCTGTACACTGATTGGAATGATGGGTATTAATACTACCTGACGGGTAGTATGGGTTGGCAGTGACATTCTGTACACAGATTGGAATGATGGATATTAAACCCATACTAACTGACGGATAGTATGGGTTGGCAGGGACATTCTGTACACAGATTGGAATGATGGATATAAAACCCATACTACCTGACGGGGAGTCTGGGTTGGTACTGACATTCTGTACACTGATTGGAATGATGGATTTTAAACCCATACTACCTGACGGGTAGTCTGGGTTGGCAGTGACATTCTGTACACTGACTGGAATGATGGATAATAAACCCATACTACCTGACGGGTAGTATGGGTTGGCAGTGACATTCTGTACACTGATTGGAATGATGGATATTAAACCCATACTAGTTACCTGACGGGTAGTATGGGTTGGCAGTGACATTCTGTACACTGATTGGAATGATGGATATAAAACCCATACTACCTGACGGGTAGTATGGGTTGGCAGTGACATTCTGTACACTGATTGGAATGATGGATATTAAACCCATACTAGTTACCTGACGGGTAGTATGGGTTGGCAGTGACATTCTGTACACTGATTGGAATGATGGATATAAAACCCATACTACCTGACGGGTAGTCTGGGTTGGCAGTGACATTCTGTACACAGATTGGAATGATGGATATTAAACCCATACTACCTGAGGGTAGAATGGGTTAGTACTGACATTCTGTACACTATAGGAATGATGGGTATCTAACCTGTACTACCTAAGGGTAGAATGGGTTTGGTAGTAACAATCTGTACCCTAAATATGCTTAAGCTTACCTGCCGGGTTGCATGGGCTCAGCAGTGTCATTCTGTACCCTAAATATTCTTACCTGTCGGGTAGTATTGGTCTAACAGTGACGTTAGCAGCCATGGTACAGTTGTCTACTGTAGTGGGGAGTATAGCCATAAAAGGCCAGTACGTATACTGACCCATACTGATAACTGTAGTGATTATAAAACCACACAACGCCCCGATACACGCACTCTGTAAAAATATGATAAATATTACACAAAACCACACAATTAAATGCCCCCACACACGCACTCGAAAAATCAATACATAAAATCTACATAGTGATTACTGTGCTGCTATGTAAAACCAGAATAAGCCTACATCAACTGCTTAGTTTTTGAGTAAGCAGTTTTTTTGTTAACAGCAAGGCAACATAATGCGCATACGTACTCTCTAATAATATAAATACTAATGTCAAATCATCAACTTTAGTGTTTTGAACTCGGACGTATGGCAACAGGCTTTTTCAGATATGATTTGAAAAGAATGTGAAACTAATACAAATTGTCTAGGTAATGTGTATATGGAGTTGTGTGCGCAAAAAGTGTAATGGCACGATAGGCCCCTACTTGAAATAAAACAAATACTATATATGTATTTTTACAGGAATTGAGGAAGCGTATGTTGGAATTTAGTTCCCTTTGCAACACGAATATCAATACACAGGAATATGACACTGATTGCAAAACAATGGTTGAAACTTATTTGAAGTGTACGAATAATGCCAGAGAAGTACAAGGAATATCATAGTAGCATTGGCTAAGACCAAAAAGAACAACTTAAGTCCACTAGATAGGCACTACGGCTGCATTCAATATGAAGACATTAAACAAGTACATGTGACTGTTCTATTACATAAACTGTTTCAACTGTGGTTTACTGCGAGACTGATACCTTCAATATGGTAGAAAAGGATTAACGTTATATCCCCAATTTCCCAGGGTTGATGTAAAGAAGAAATATGTTCCCTTAGATTAGCAAGGTATAATGTTGATTTCTCAAATTAGGATATTTCCACTAGGCCTACTTGATTTACAAGGCTTGATCTTCATTACCTTCCAGTTAACAAATGGCACCAGCGCTCCCAGTAACATGATGCCTGTCAGAGGACTGAATGTACAGCTCATTAAAGTCGCTGTCACCTGTAATATCAAACGTCAAAGGCCATGACACATCAATATAACTCGGCTGGAATTGTTTTTACAAATACATATGTACCACCATGTTTATCTTCATTCAATTCTATTCTGATCCGATCTACGTGAATTTTGGGCTATTCGAAATATTGTTATAAAGTCACAGACAGGGGTGGTGCCCAGCATAATACAAGATATAATATCCTGCCAGCTTCAAAACAACAACCTGCTCCAGTGTTGTGATAAACTCAGACATGCGTAATCATTCATCAATAACCATGATAACCAAGCAAGTCCTTTGATGTTTAAGAAAAAGGGCTACAAACCCTCGGCGTTCTTCACAATATTAAAACGTAATGAAATGTAATTTCCTAAAAATCACAAATCACCACAATCTTGAAGGCAACGTAGTGTGCTATGTTATGTGAAAATACTCAAGAGCTGTTGTGGAATGATATGACGCCTGCCATCATATTTACAAACAATCAGTCAAACATAACTGATTACCAATATCAGGCTACTATATTTATAATGAGAAAAAATAAATTTTATTTACTTTAATACTTGTTGAAGAAAAATATTGTGTTATACCAGTAGGCCTATGACTACCTGCTGAGTGGGGCAGGGTTGTTTTGTTATACCAGTACGGCCATTTAGTGAATGACATCGATCTGTTCTCATTTGATGGCTTACCTGAACAATATGACCACTGAGTAATGGGACTAATAGAGCAACAGCAGTGCCTACACTCCCCCATAATACAACTAAAAACACACAGACAAATCGTTTGAGAAAATACGGTACGCTCATTCTGCCTCTGTAATACGACTTTAACACACAAAACTGTAAGCTAACACACAAAACTGCAACACATAAAACTGTAACATACACATTTAATGTTAATAGTGCACGTAAGGGCATGATACAGTTGTCTGTCAGAAAAAAACAGCGACAATTGTGCAATACTAGTTACCGCGACACAATCAAGCCAAAATTTATCATTTTATAATTGGTTCTTAAGTTTTCAAAATGTCCATAGACTAGAATTACGTACGTCTTTTAAAAATTAAGTTGCGCATTTGCCTATTAAAAGACAAATAAGAATGAGATCTAATTTTATACATCTGTGTCCAAAATAAGATATACATGAATAACATTAAATCTCATTCTTATTTTTTCTGCAAATGCGCAACCCTAAATTAAAAAGACTGGTTGGTGATCAGTAGTGATTGTGGCATGACTTGAAAAAGGCAGCAATATCCCATTAGATTGGACTAGAAGCTGACATGCCAAAGGTGATTGTGACATGACATGAAATTGAGGTAGAAATATCCCATCATATTGGACTAGAAGCAGACGTGTCAGAGGTGATTGTAGCATGACATCACTCAGAAGGCAGCAATACCCATCAGATGGGATTGCTAGACTCATCTCTATTCCGACCGGCATAGGGGGATACTGCTCGATTTCACAAAGTGACTCATTGCACACGTTACCAGGGTAATATAACCAATTAAACATGTTAAAAGTAAACTGATGCGCAAATTGGGTGTATAATTCAAAGTAAAATTAGTTAGTTCAGCGGTCCCCCATAAAATGACTATATAAATGACGAAACAATTTTAACATTTTTTTGGCAAGAGGAACTGTAAGCCAACCCAACCTCACAATACTACAGTGAAAACATCACAAAATAAAAGCATATTTGAATAAATCCCCCTTTTTTGTCAGGAAGGGAACCTCAATTATGCGTACAAATCATCACAACACGCCTATAAAATAACATCGGATATTCTGATTTACTTTCCCAAGCAATATGACCATAACAATAAGAAGATTTTATTGCTCAGGTACAAAAACTTTATCTTGCAACGTGACATTACATATGCTTCAAAATCATCTGCTTACTTTGGGACGAATGGAGTTATTCCCTTATATTCAATTAGATAACGTTACTATCCCGCCACAGGAGATGTATTTGAATAGATGATATAGTGGGAGGACTTTTCGATCCACAAGGGCAACTGATTGGGATGTGTTTCGTACGCATGCTTTATAGCATTGTTGGTATAAACTAGCTTTTCAACTCAATTTGCGTTATTGACCCTTATCCTGCTAAGTTATTTTTTTCAATTTTCACCCATTGAAGTTATGCCTCGCTACCGCGACCCACAACTTCAAATGGCTGAAAATTACTCTTTTTTGTTTAATTTGTTAAACAAATAATTGCAAATCTTGATATTTAAACACGCATTTAATTCCCAATAACAGTGATTCGATCGACTAAAAAACAGATTGA
Source organism: Flabesymbios commensalis (assembly GCA_964017125.1). Lineage (NCBI taxonomy): Eukaryota > Metazoa > Annelida > Polychaeta > Terebellida > Flabelligeridae > Flabesymbios > Flabesymbios commensalis. The sequence goes on from OZ024908.1 coordinate 15,554,119, forward strand.
AAACTACATTAGTCGTACTCAGGAGGATAAGGGTTATTAGTATTTCTCTAGTCCTGACATTTGTTAAAATAAATATTATTATTGATCTATAAATATTATTATTGACCTATGAAGCAATTTTTGACATATGTACATCACATACCAATCAGTTTTGCCAGCATTACTTTGTTTAGATCTGTCATATTCTGGCACGATGTGAATTTCTCTAGTATTTCTTTCCACGTTATGGCACACAACCCAGCCATAGATGACGATGCAGAGCTGTTCATATAAATCATAAATTAGAATCTTTCTTTCAATGGAGTGAACATAATAGACATCAATAGAATATTGCACTATCGATATCAGAAGTGCACAATATGCGGTTATTTTTCAAAAGAAACAAACAATTATACATTAAAAAACAAATCAGGTGAATTATATAGGACTATGTATATCAAAATGAGTTGCGATGATCAGCAGTATTTACCAAAAAAAAAAAAAAATGCTAGATAAAGATGATCAAACCAATATTTGCTTACTAAATAACACATACTGTAGCCCTAAGTTAAAATCAAGATCAGCGTTATTTCTGGAGTTATGCGGTTTTATGTTATCAATGATGAAATATGATAAGCACCTATTTATTTAAGACATAACAGTTTGCTATAGGGCTAATAATGTTAAGAAGAAAAGTAGACAATGTTGTGAAATGCATATATAAACATGATAAAGTACAGATGATAATGACCAAGTTAAGTTATCAAGTTATAATATATATCAGCAAACACCAGATGTTTATCCAACGCAGGGTTAATACATCGTCCATGACGTTGGTCCGATAGGCCTACTAACTCAACACTGGGTAAACGTATCTGTTTGTTGGTAATTTAATTATTGGGAACTAAACGTGTGTTTAAAAATCTGTAAATATTCGGGCTCAAATTAAACAAAAATGGGTAATTTCCACGCATTTGAATATGTGTGTCGCGGTAGCGAGACACAACTTCAAGTGGGTGAATTTTTTTTTAAATTTAGCTGTTTAATGGTTAAATATAGGACTAATGTGTATTTTATAACAATGACAAACCTGAGGGCCCCGGCGTATAGAATAGCTAGGAAGAGACCAGGGAATCCTGGGTAATTCAGTACATCCACCACAAAGTAAGGGACGATCTGATTAGGTGAGCTGATGGCTCCACTCCTATAAGGATCACAGCCTATTTTCTCGTAGTAGGCAAAGATTACGAGTCCTATTAGAGCTATTATTGTACTGACCACAATCTCCAGTAGACCCTGCATATACATAGCGCTGTGAAAATGTAGAAAAAATGAAAAAAACAAAACAATATAAGCATGAAAACATAACTGAGTATGCATAGTAGCGTGTTGATTTAGATGGTAAAGTTGGTATGGCACCACAACTGCCGGGACATCGGGTGACTTCAGACTTCCAAGCACCACTTCACATAGCGATTAACTCTGATTAATGACTTTACACTAAACATAATACCTATATCATAACTATTTGATCTCATTAATCACTTCTAATAACCACATGGGATATATCGAACAATGACTAAACAAAATACCATAATATATCCACTTGATATCTTTCATCACTTCCAATTACCACATGGCATATAATGAATAACATTTATTCAAGCCAAAAGGTATAATCCATCACAATAAAGAAGTGTATGTTGATCTTTCGTTTTTTTCTTTTATACTTCACCTTGAGTATTTCATAAAATAATGTCATGTTCACTCATTTTGTGGCAGTTGTTAATGTAAATCAAAATGAGAAGAACTAGTTGGCTATTTAAAAGGCTTATTTCAAGGAAATGGGAGTTCATATTGATAAGTAAAGTTGATTATCTGGTTATTTCATAACTACATATTTATGAGATTTTGTTCTACGACATACACTTCTCTCATGGAAGCTACCAGCTCGTATCAGCAATTTAATTAAATTTATTTGTATATATCAGATATCAGTCAGATAAAATTTATTACAACGTTTCTTGGGTTCAATTAATTTAAATGTGTAATTGTTTACTTACGTGTTAGACTGCCTGATTGTATGTCTACGTATATTTTAGCCTGCCCGAGTTTATGTCTACTTACAGTTTATTCTGCCTGAGTGTATATCCACTTACATTTTAGCCTGCCCCAGTGTATGTCTACCTACATGTTAGCCTGCCTAAGTGTATGTCTATTTACAAGTTAGCCTGCCTGGGTGTATGTCTACCTACATCTTAGCTTGCCTGAGTGTATGTCTACTTACATGTTAGCCTGCCTAAGTGTATGTCTATATACATTTTAGCTTGCCTGAGTGTATGTCTACTTACATGTTAGCCTGCATAAGTGTATGTCTATTTACATGTTAGCCTGCCTTAGTGTATGTCTACTTACATTTTAGCCTGCCTAAATGTATGTCCACTTACATGTCAGTCTGCCTAAGTGTATGTCTATTTACATGTTAGTCTGCCTTAGTGTATGTCTACTTACGTGTTAGCCTGCCTAAGTGTATGTCTATTTACATGTTAGCCTGCCTAAGTGTATGTCTACTTACATTTTAGCCTGCCTGAGTGTATGTCTACTTACGTGTTAGCCTGCCTAAGTGTATGGCTATTTACATGTTAGCCTGCCTGGGAGTATGTCTACTTACATGTTAGCCTGCCTAAGTGTATGGCTATTTACATGTTAGCCTGCCTTAGTGTATGTCTACTTACATGTTTGCCTGCTTAAGTGTATGACGATTTACATGTTAGCCTGCCTGAGTGTATGTCCACTTACATGTTAGCCTGCCTAAGTGTATGTCTACTTACATGTTAGCCTGCCTAAGTGTATGGCTATTTACATGTCAGCCTGCCTTAGTGTATGTCTACCTACATGTTAGCCTGCCCAAGTGTATATCTATTTACATGTTAGCCTGCCTGGGTGTATGTCTACCTACATTTTAGCTTGCCTGAGTGTATGTCATTTACATGTTAGCCTGCCTAATTGTATGGCTACTTACATTTAGCCTGCCTTAGTGTATGTCTACCTACATGTAGAGCCTGCCTAAGTGTATATCTATTTACATGTTAGCCTGCCTGGGTGTATGTCTACTTACATTTTAGCCTGCCTGAGTGTATGTCCACTTACATGTTAGCCTGCCTTAGTGTATGTCTACTTACATGTTAGCCTGCCTAAGTGTATGGCTATTTACATGTTAGCCTGCCTGGGTGTATGTCTACTTACATGTTAGCCTGCCTGGGTGTATGTCTACTTACATGTTAGGCTGCTTCATTGTTTGTCTACTTACATTTTAGCCTGCCTCAGTGTCTATCTACTTACATTTTGGCCTGTCTGAGCGTAGGTATGGAGCAGTAACGTTGTACGTTAGATTGGTTAGATATAGCGGTGGAGAAACCGATAATTATAGGAACAACCAATGAAATCCAGAAGCTCTGCCTCATACGTGGGTCTGGATTCATGCTGTAATAAATCAACATAATCCAATAGGTAAGATGATTAAAGCCTCCTTTATATATATAATAATTATGTATCCATCTCAAAAGTATGCATGACATAGAATATTTTGATCAAACATTTTTCGATTGAAACATGGTACAAATCACAAGAATGGTAGCATTCTCAGATTTGATAATTAATTTGTACACTGTCTCGCTACCGCGACCCACAACCTTAAGTGTGCAATTTTTTATATATCTTTACCATTTTGAATCAAAATATCTACTAATACAGAATTTTTAATGCTCATTTTTCTTACAAATCTTCTTTTTCGAAGGACAAAATAAAATAATAAAATACATGAATGTTATGTGGATTACTACATAAAAATAAATGAAATGATTTGAGGTTTGAGCTATGTTTTCAAATGAACGAATGACTTATTTAATCAGATATTGTTTAATTGTCAGATAGCATATTCCCATCATTTGAGCTTGGGCCTGAATGTAAAAAAAATTATATTAGCCCATAAAACTCTAAATTAAAAAAACAACAATTTATCATCCACTCCAAGTTGTGTCTCGCTACAGCGAAACACAACTTCAGATGTGTGTAAATTACTCATAGGCCTATTTGTTTAACTTGTGACTGAACATTTGCAAAGTTTGATGTTTAAACGCTCATTTGTTCTCAATAGCAGTGATTTGATCGGCCAATGAAATGTATTGAAAACGACAATAATCGTACTTAGCGCGGAAATGGTTAACCCTCTAGCCGCCAAATTATTCAATTTGAATTTTCACTCACTTGAAGTTGTGTCTCGCTGACGCGATCCACAACTTCAAGTGAGTGAAAATTATTCAGATTTGACAAAATTGAGGACAACAAATGTCAAATCTTGCCGATTAATGTCTCTTTTTATCTTTAACAGGTTTAAAAGCTGATATGTAATGTGCTAATATAAAATGTAAAAAACGCATATGGACGGCACCGGTGGTAAAAGGGTTAAAAGTGGTATCTCCGAATTTGAATTATTTCATTATCTAAGCATCATCACAAAGATTTATTGGTCAATTTCAGTGATATTTTGTTTGGAACTTTCTTGGACCTAGCAAAGAAATGTCATCCGACTGTAACAAAAGTGTAGACCTACACAGTTCAGGAGCAAATATTTTCACATTTAATATCTAAAGCCTGATTTCAATAATACAAATTGTACTTTTAATAGCAATGTAGCAACGTGATAAACTAACTTAAAAAATATGAGTCGACCCTTCTGATTGGCCAGTTGAAATACATCATAGATGCCGCCAACTTTCCATACACCCTTCAAATAAAACACAACTAGATATCAGGAAAAAAACATAATTAGACATCACGAACCAAAAATTACACCTTTTGTTTTATTCTTGATATTCGTACATCAATCACCAAGAGAGTGGACCTGATGTTTATACAGGTTTCTATGTATAGGCCTATATATTAGTTAAAGATATACATACGGTATACCCATATATGTACATTAAATTATTCTTTGTATTGTACATTAAAGAAGCCCCTTGGGAAGACATCAATTTTCGTTTTTAGTTTTGTAGTGAAGTAGTGTATCCCCCAGATCATGATCATATTTTTTTCAGAGTTTTCAGATTTTTACAAATATTTCTTATTAATATTTCTATGAAACCGCTTAAAACCTAAACAAACTTTTTGTATCCCTAAACACATGCTGAAGGACGATTAAATGTTCCTACAGCAATGGGCCACATGTTGATGCCGTCAGCCCAGCGTTGGGCAGACAATCAGTGTTGCAGGTGTATTACCTCATGTCCTGATTATAAGACACCAATCAGACACAATTAGCGGCGATTGCTTTGATCTCCTCCGCCAAGACGTGGGAATATGTGGTGTGAAGTTTTGTATATTGCTGACTTGTTTTGTTTACATGGCAATATACGATCTGGAAATATAACTATTTCACCCTTTTTCGGTGCTTTAAAATTGTTTTTTGACTTCTTTGTATTTTTAGTTCAGATGAGCAGGCTATATAGCTTCATATAAGTTAATTTTTCAAAATTGACGACATTGAAAATGTCTCATCCCAAGGGGTCCTTTTAATTGCAATATTGAATCTTTACAAGTGGGCGCAAAAGAAACATCTTTCAAAAATCTGAATACTTGAGCGGGGACTAGTGCATAGTACAATAGACAGCACTGCAACAATTCAGACATTTGAAGAGTTTATTGCACTGATGTATCTTCACATTAACGATGACAAACATTACGCCAAGTGGAAATTTGAGTTACACAGATTAACAGAATGAACTATTGAGCCATCGTCACCAACTAACTCCCAGTATCTAATTTTTATTTTTTATTTCTAGTGAACGGTCATCTCAAGTAGGCCTAGCCCCATATGTACCTAAATAAGAGGCAATACGCGCGAAGATATGATTTAAACTATACTCTACAATAAAGGTTTTCGAAATGATCATGTTGTTAAGCACAAATTTTATCATTATTATTTATATCAAGTAATAAACATACCAGAAAGGGATCTTTATAAAAAAAAACAGAAAATGTTGTAGGGCCTACGGACTGAAAAGCTCGTTTTAAAATATAATTTTTATATTGTTGCGACCACCTGAATTACAACCACCTGAATGTTTAGGACACTAGATGGCATTGATAGTAAAATAAATCATTTTTGAAAAAAATATCTTGATTAGTTATAATACTCTTTCAGCAGCGTCACCTGTCACCGCTTCACTGTGAAATCTCCTCTATACATATAGGAAGGTTATTCACATGGCCTAGAACTGGGGGAATACCCTTCCTATCTGCATATTCCTTAGCCATCACTTGGAAAATTGGTGACGGTTCAACAACAGGTCACTGGGAAATATATTGTTCTATGCAGATGAAAGGGTATTCCCCCTGGCCTCGGACTATAGTAGGCTAATAGTATAGTTATAGTAATATTGCAATATTTACCACAAATAGAAATATGAGCAATCCAGCCATGAAGATGAAACCTTGAATGAAATCATTCATCACTACCGCTCTGATCCCTCCCTACAACACGACAACTAATTTCACACAACACAATTCAGCATTTTCATTCTTCCAAAACCCGAATTTATCATTGAAATCTTTACCCGTTTTGGCTGCGAATTGCTGTCAATATTCTCAATTTGCAATGGAAGAAGATGACTTGAAATGGGCGAAAAGCAGTGAAAATTGTCATATACTATTTAACAAAATGATGGAAAATTTGTCCGATTACAATTGTGTAACGTTAGTAACTGAATTCCGCTTTCACAGATGAAAAATGATGCATCACGTTTAAGAGGTTAATGATATGAACGATGTCAAGTTTTATATATATATGCGTATTGCCTTTATCTATTCTATCAGCATTGCCGTATTTATGGAGCAAGTAACACATTTTTATTAGAATAAAGTGAATAAAACAATATATGATACAACACAGAAAAGACATTGTGAAATTTTCTTTGTGATATTGCAATTTTATATTTTATGAAATATGGGCATATTCATTTCAGTTGATGTGGATATTGCAACATTTCAAAATGATATTAAAATCCAAATGAGCAGAAAGGTAACATTATCTAAATAATAACACTTTTAGACGTCTTTAGACGTCAGATTCTGACGTCCAAAGATAGGCCTAGCACTGAAAGAATTAAACAATTTATAATGGCCGTAGACCTATAACATAGCTATTCTAGTGAAGCGGGAAGAAGATGATTTCAAATTGAAAAAAACCCTTTGGTCTCCATGGTTTATGCAAACATTATTTCATCGGTGTAAGGGTTAAGATTCTTTTATTGTGATCTCACCATGGAGCTGTAGATAATGGTAACGATGGCGGTTGTGATAATCAAGGCGTGGAGTGATAAACCAGTTACTAAAAACAAAACACAAAAATACAAAATATAATACCATGAATCGCAAGCAACCAAACCTAGTCCTCCTTTTAAACCGATTTATAATTGTTCACATGGAGGGATAAAATACAAACTTAGCGCTTTGTTGTACATTTCGTTGTTAGCATAAATAAAATATTATGTATCAACGTTAAAACCCTTGATACTGACGTTCAACTGATATCAAAGATGTTGGTACATTTTCGGGCACAAATGTGAAGGCTTGTGCCAGTAGCTTTCCATTGATATCAAATATATTGATATAGTTCAAATTTGTATTCCAAAAGGGTTTATTTTAAATCAAAAATAGTTCTAAAACATGTTGAATAAAAAATAAACATGTACACCATACAAAAAGCAGCTTATAGAAAAGCATTTTGTCTATTGACTGTAAAACTATGAAAAAAAGGTCACATTAAAGGGACCCTTGGGATGAGACATTTTCAATGTTGTCAATATTGAAAATTTAACTTATATGAAGCTATATATAGCCTACTGATCTGAACTGAAAATACAATAAGTCAAAAAACAATTTTAAAGCACCGAAAAAGAGTGAAATAGTTATATCTTCAGGTCGCATATTGCCATGTAAACAAAACAAGTCAGCAATATACAGCATTTCACACCACATATTCCCACGTCTTGGCCGAGGAGATCAAAGCAATCGCCGCTAATTGGTGTCTGATTGGTGTCTTATAGTCAGGACATGAGGTGATACACCTGCAACACTGATTGTCTGCCCAACGCTGGGCCGACGGCATCAACATGTGGCCCAGTGCTGTAGGAACATTCAATCGTTCTTCAGCATGTGTTTAGGTATACAAAAAATTTGTTTAGGTTTTAAGCGGTTACATAGAAATATTAATAAGAAATATTTTTAAAAATCTAAAAACTCTGAAAAAAATAAAATCTTGATCTGGGGGATACAATACTTCATTACAAAACTAAAAACAAAAATTGAAGTCATCCCAAGGGGCTGCTTTAAGGGTTAAAATACCAACTTAAAGCTCTCTTGTGCATTTATCAATGATCAGGCACAAAATATTTTACATTTATGTAAAGGCCTGTGCCAGTAGGTTTTTATTGATATCAAATTTATTGACATAGCTCAATAGTAGACTACTTAGGAGGCAATAATGTGAGATACGGTCAATTTTCCCGAGCCTGAACAAAAGCGAGCAAATTTTACGTGTAACCAAAAAAGTGAATAATATGTTCACATAACTCATTATTTTTATTCCAAATGGGTTAATTTTAAGTCAACAATAGTTCTAGAATATGTTTGAATCAAAACTAAACATTTATACTAGACATAAATCAGTTGAGAGAAAAGTATTTTGACTATTTACTGAAAATGTATGACAAATAGGTAAAAGAAAGGGTTAAAATACCAACTTAAAGCTCTATTGTGCATTTATCAATCAGACACACCATATTTTACATCCATGTAAAAGCCTGTGTCAGTAGCTTACTATTGATATTAAATATATTTGATATAGCTCGAAATTTCACTGCGCAGTGGGTAAAAATGTGTAGAGCGCTCGATTTGTCAAGATCGGACCAAAATTGCACAGAGGTCATGTATATTTTTGGTCATATTTCAGTAAAGCAGCGGCAATTACCTGATCAACAGGTTGATTCTGGCCCCTGAGTAGTCCAGCTATCTGAAAATAATAGTGCCTTAAATTCCTCTTCCGCGTGACACCTTACCCCAGCCACGTCTGGTCTATAACGCGCTAACTTTCACCCATTTGAAGTAGATGAAAATTACTCATGTTTGTTTAATTTGAGACCAATCATTTGCAAATCTTCACGTTTAAACAGTCACTTCGTTCCCAATAATTGTGATTCCCATCTTTTCCTATGGCTGGCTTACCTGTGTGGAGGGCCACTGCTGGTGAATAGAGAGATAATCCCATGTAAATAGACTGAAAATAATAAGTACACCATGATTTCAAGAAAACAATGATAAAATCTTGTAACCTAAATAAACAAAAATAACAATTGCATAACAATACATTATATTCATCACGTTTCCAATAAAATAAACCTATATACACTATATATGTCGTATCGTTGCAGCTGACTTGTCGTATTTCACTATTTAGGATATTTTGAATAACAATATTTTAATGGGGAAAGTTATTGCAAAAAAATCAGAACATTGTGAATTATTATCACATCTTTTTAGTGAGAGTCAACCATTTATTCAGGCATTTGTCAACATCTCTTTGTGGCCGTCGGTGGTAAAACTTATCTGGGACACTAACGAGTATCAACACTGGCATGAGTATGAAGCTCTAATTTGCTGCTTGGAATGGACCAGGCTCATTGTCTCCTAATAGCTGTCTGCGAATAAATTCCTCCCAAGCTATTTTGTCCGACATGCAGGTGAGGTGAACTAGAGGGAATTTCTGCTTGTGAATGGAGGTGAACTAGATGGTGAACTAGAGGTGAACTAGAGGGAATTCCTGCTAGTGATTGGAGAACAATTTATGGCCTGATTCAGTGTTGAATCCAGAATATAGATTCTTAAACAATACTGAATCCTGAGTAAACTTTACCGGTGATGAACTATGTAAAAGACTTGATACTGGGACATAGTAAAAGTCCAGTACCAGGGATAATAATATATCCACACACATACACCTTGTCACAATGAATTATAATTAATGTACAAGATGATGGTATTAAACAAAGACATGTGTATCTGTGGCGACGGCGATACGCCACTACCGTCGCCTCGACCGAACTCGTTTTGGGTCGATTTCGGGCCGGGCAGAATCAGAGGTTGACGAGCCGCTGCTTCCGCCCAACCCTGAGCCACGCTGGTAATTACGCCATTCTCGTTCATTCCAGTCTAATTCGCTTTTGGAGATGGACGCCTAGTCTGCCGCTCGTTTCATCGGCCATTATGGCCTGGTCATCACTCTCTGTTGCGGAATAGCACACCGTATATGACACTGCCTGGGAAACGTCAATAAAGAGAGAAAGAAGGAAATCATCCTTGTTACAAACTTTCATTTATTAACCTCTGCTGACCAGGCAGGACTTAGAAGATATAGGTTTGCAGTGGCAGATCCAGAATGTGCAAGAGGAGGGGGCGTGAGCCACATTTTGGCTGAAAAAAGGGGTGTTAGCTTCACTTTATTAAAAAAAATGCATGAAAATTCAATATTTTCACTAATAACGGGGGGCGTACGCCGGGTACGCCCTATGCTGGATCCGCCACTGGTTTGGGCTTGATGGATTTTCCCCATACCATGCCGCCCAACATATCTATGAATTACATTGTATGAAAGAAGTATTACTGGGACATAGTGTATGAGTGACGCATTGTCGGAAACAACAAAAGGCAATTAAATGCAGATGTCACGGTTTTGTGACAAATAGGACTGGTCATACACTATGTCCCAGTATTAATTCTCGATGTCTATATTAGAGATAATAGTTGAGGCCAATTGCACTTGTCACTATGTTGTTTGTGACATTTTTAATTCATACAACGACTCAACTTGTCATGTTGTTGCTTGCAATGATATTTGAATTACCACTGCCTTTTTTACACAACGGTGTTACTGACAACCACCGAACTGTCAAGTGTGTATGCACTGGTCAAAGGATGACATAGTTATATCATAGCTATACTCACTGTGGTAACTATGGACAAGTAAACAGCCACATGGCGCAGAATGTTAGAGCTGAATCTCAATTGATGGAACTGAAAAGATATAATAGCAATACTTTTTTATATGAGTGATGTGCGATTAAAAATAATGTAAAAATTTAGTCTTTCCAATTTATGTTTCGCCATTATATCTGAAAATTACTCTGAAAGCTAATTTACACACCAATCGATCGATTCTCAAATGATAATTTTAGTTGTTATTAGAATGAGGGTTTGTGCCCCTTAATATACCTTCAAAGTGGCTTTCGCCACAATTATGAAGCAAACATTTTGTTTCAAAAGGCTTTGGATACTTGTTGCGCATAATTGACAGATATAATTACGTATAATATTTTAACAAATTTTGAAAATTGCATTCCATGTCAGGTTTACCTTGAACACACTTGTAATTCGGAGATTATACATCATAGGAACAAACACATATGCCGACATGACATACGCACATGCCATGGATAAACATGAGGTCCACGCCTGTGTCCCATATAGGTACATCTCCACTGGGGTGCCTAAAACACTGTAATGAAAAATACATCCCAAATAGGCCAGGTTTGCAAGTGTTTGTCTGGATTACGCAGGACTGTCATGATCGAGAGAGATCACATAAACCAACGCCATGCCAGGCAGCGAGCGGAGTACCCCAGAGAGATTAAAGCTGCTCCTTTGGATGAGAATTTGCAATTTTGTCAATTTTGAAAATTTAAGTTATGTGAAGCTATATAACCTATTGATCTTAAAAAAAATACAAAAATGTAAAAAACCCCACTGTTATAGCACTGAAAAAGACAAAACAAGCTTTATTGCCAAGACGTATATTGTGATATAAACAAATTTGTTTACAGTATACAACACTATACCCGCCATCAGATTAACTTGTATCTCATGTTTTTCACCAATTTCTCAGTCAATTCTAGACCGATTTTGATGACATTTTGCAAGGACTATTTTCGAGTCACGCGGCGAATACAGTGAATTTTTCATCAAAAAATATCATATCGTTCAAAAGTTACACCATTTGACATGTAATAAATTTGTAATTATGACGTCCCTCTATAAACCCATTAAACTGGTTCAATTAAAGCAGCCCCTTGGGATAACATCAGTTTTCGTTTTTAGTTTAGTAATGAAGTAGTGTATCCCCAAGATCATGATTTTATTTTTTTCAGGATTTTTAGATTTTCAAAAATATTTTTTATCAACATTTCTTTGAAACCGCTTAAAACCCAAACAAACTTTTTGTACACCTAAACACTTGCTAAAGGACGGTTAAATGTTCCCACAACATTGGGCCATATGTTGATGCTGTCGGCCCAGCGTTGGGCAGACAATCAGTGTTACAGGTGTATCACTTCATGTCCTGACTATAAGACACCAATCAGACACCAACTAGCGGCGATTGCTTTGATCTCCCTGCCCAAGACGTGGGAATATGTGGTGTAAAGTTCTGTATATTGCTGACTTGTTTTGTTTACATGGCAATATACGACCTGGAAATTTACCTATTTCACTCTTTTTCAGTGCTTTAAAATTGTTTTTTTGACTTTTTTGTATTTTTAGTTCAGATCAGTAGGCTATATAGCTTCATATAAGTGAAATTTTCAAAATTGACAACATTGAAAATGTCTCATCCCAAGGGGTCCCTTTAAAACTAACCTGATGGCAGAAATAGATGACATAAACATTGAAGCCAGTGCAGGCACCAGCTTAAGACGTCTGTCGCCCACCATGTAGGCTGAAGTGTTCTTCTGACCTCCACCTGCAAGGGCTTCATAAAGACCGACTGCTAAAGCAATGCCGATCACAAGAGCAAACACCGTGTAGTCTGCAACTCCCAACCAAGCCATCTGTACATAGGACAAACATTATATTAACCCCTGGAACATTGATGTCGACTGCAGTAGACATTCTGTGTTTTTATCAGCACATGTACAACCCCATTGGTTAAAACTAAACTATGGCTTCAATATTGAAACACTGATATAAATTGGGACCTAACTTTCACAAATAACATACATTTTCGGTCACTTGAAGTTGTGTGTCGCGGTAGCGAGACACAACTTCAAGTGATTGAAAATTTAAATTGAATAGCTCAGTGATCTGAGGGTTAAAGCCAAGATGACACATTTCAACTCCCAGCCAAGCCATCTAAACACAGGAGGGTGGGGGGGGGGGGGTATATTGAAGACAAACTACAACATTTCAACTCCCAGCCAAGATATCTGAGCACAGGGAAAAGCTATATCCAAGCCAAATTTCAACATTTTTGCTGACGCTGCATGAAATTTACACAAATCATAATAATCAACTTTAGACTTTAGACGTCAGAATCTGACGCCTACAGACGTTAAATTCTGTCGTGATTCTGCATGAAATTTACACAAACAAAATAAATAATAATTTTGTGGATAGCCCACGTAATATTTTATACATACTATTATTGTTTATTACATAGATATCAGCTTTATTAATTTCAAATAATACATTCCGGACCATGGCATGAAACCAGTGAGCTGATCTCGCAATAAATATCCTCTGCGCTGCTGGGCTACATATAATAGGATTATTGGCATATAATGTGTAATACAAAGTATTCATCAACATCGCTGTGCAAATAGTTTTCAAAATTAAACCTTACCTTGACGGGGATCGACTTTAGACGTCAGAATCTGACGTCTGTAGACGTCTAAAGTCGTTTCTCGCGCTGTATGAGTCAAAATATGTATAGTGGCCGTAGACCCATAAAATAGGTATTCAAATGAAGCGGAAAGAGCTAACTAAGACATTTATGACTTTAGTCCCACAATTTATACAGAAATATCTCGGCGCTGTAACCCTTACAACGCTGATTTTTTTATATGAACCATGGAGACCAAAGGGTTTTATTCAATTTGAAATCATCATGAATGTCTTAGTCAGCTCTTTCCGATTCATTTGAATACCTATGTTATGGGTGTACGGCCATTAGAAATATTTTTATTCTTACAGCGTGGGGATAGACTTTAGTCGTCAGAATCTGACGTCTACAGACGTCAGATTCTGCCGACTAAAGTCAATCCCAGCGCTGTCAGGGTTAACCCTATCAAGCCTGAATTTACCATTGTAATTCATCCGCTCCAAGCCGCCAATTGCTGCCGCAATTCTCGACTTCTAGTGGATGAAAATTATTTGATGTGGTTTAAAAATTAAAGAAAATTGCCATGTATTGGTAAACCAGTTCCATGGAAATTTTCGTTCTAAAACCTTTAGTAGTAGGGAAGTCAAATCTGTTTTGAGGGATGTAAAATGATGCTTTAATGCATCGTGAGGGCTTATAGGGTTAAAAAGGGTTAAGTGTTACAGTAGTATTTTGATGTTCGGTGTTTTATTGTTGGAACAGCGTATATTTGTTCACCATCAACGTCTATCACTAACCATGCTAACAGATCATTAAGTAGCCAGTCCCGATGATCAGGTAGCGGACCTTAAAAAGGACTTTAGCCCTACCTCACTAAAAACAACCAAGATGAGTTGAAACAATGCGGGCGACGTAATTCTTTCAAAATAGAGATATCGGGTCCAGAAATCCAAAGCAAAAACACCGACGAACTTGTTTTAAAATTCGCAGAGAAAGCCTGTATTACACTGGTCGTCATCCGTCAGCTAAAACCATAATTGCCCTCCCCCCCCCCCCAGGTGAAGTCCAGCGTGTCATAGTGAAATTCAACACTTACAATATTCATGACAGAAAGTCGTTAATGCCAGTAATGGGCCTAATGTTGAACTAATATTGCACTAACACACCTACCAGCATTATCACATGCAATCAATGGTTATATTATTACCTGATTACTGCAAAGACAAACAGTAGTAACTACTTATACGAGAACTAAGCAGTTACTGGTATTTGCAAGTCAAAGTAAGTGTATTATGTTTTTGATCGTTTTATGGGCGAGGGCTCTCACAAGTACGACATTTATATGTTATGTGTCTCCACTCAGTAACTCTTCAAATAACCGTGTGGTGAAGTATCATGTCCCAGGAACTGGCCAGAACTCATTAACATGCATTTACTCTTATCGTGTTCATGTGCAATCGATTGCTTAACCCTTTCAGCGCGGGGACCGATTTTATAAGTCAGAATTTGACGTCTATTGACATCAGATTCTGAGGTATAAAGTCGATCCCCGCACTGAAAGAGTAAAAGATTTATAATGCCCGTAGATGCATAGTCCTTTAAATTTAGCGAAATAGCTAATGGAGACATTTATGATGATTTCAGATTGACAAACCCTTTTCACTCTATGGTTTGTATCAAAATATTTCAGCGCTTTGTGCGGGGATCGACTTTAGTGGTCAGAATCTGACTTCTGTAGATGTCAGATTCTGAAGACTAAAGTCGATCCCCGCACTGTAAGAGTAAAAATATTCCTGGCCGTAACCCCATAACATAGGTAGGCCCTATTCAAATGAATCAGAAACAGCTAACATTTATAATGATCTCAAATAGAAAAAACACTTTGGTTTCCATGTTTTTCACAAATTTAATCCAGCGTTATAAGGGTTGATGGCTAAGTGTCAAGTATTTGTCATTGTGGTCTAACATGTATCATAGGCCTACATAGCTGACTTTCAGAGAACGACATATTGTTAATTGTAAACATTTCTTAAATATTAAAACCCAATTTTCATAGCTGGCTCATTGTAAATAAGACATATTTAATTTTGCATCATCTGCATAAAGACTAATACTGTAAATCTGGTAATATTCGCCAGGTTTTAATATTCGCGAATTTCGCGAGGACGACAAACTCGCGAGTTCAATCATTTCGCGAAAATCATTATTCTAATAGTGCTACTAAGAGAAAGGGGAAATTCTCGAATTCTAAACTTTGCGAAAAATCCCAGACCTGGGAATTTAAACACGCGTATATTACCAGATAGATCTACAGTATCATAAGAAAAAATATAAATCTCAACATTACCAAGGGCAAAATGTAACCTAATAACTTTAATCTGTTAAATTACTATAGCACACAACTGGTCGCCAGGTCAGTTGTTACATTTTTCATTGTGTGAATGTATTATTTGTTTAAATTTCATTAAATCATGTAATTATACCGCTGAAACAGCAGTAAAAAAAGTAACCATCACACTTTTTGTATTATTAAATGTAATTATGATTTTACATTTATGTAGAAAGGATTGTCTTTTAATTTTTTATGATTATGTATAATTTATTTTGAACACTTTCTATTGTATTTCCTTTGTTCAGTCTTTTATATCATAAATTACTATCCGATGTGAACAAAGTAGAACTTATAGCAACGTACATGTATTAACGTCAGTAGCTGACGTTAATACATGTACGTTGCTATAGAACATTACGGTGTCACTCATTCAACCTAAAGTGTCACTAAAATTGAAATGAATAATCGCCACCAGATTTTTCAAACATTGTGTTTTACATTTCATTTGAGCAATAGATACTATATATGGTGTTACGGTGGTATGAAAATCATGTGTTGTTTAGTTATTGATCTTAAATTGATTCAATCAGGCTAAAATCATAAAGAAATCGGTGATTTTATTTTGGCTTCTTAAATTGACCATACGATGTAAACATGTCCATAGACTTGCACTGCAAAAGTTTTTTTTAATTTTTGTGCTGCGCATTTACCAGTTAGGCTAGATATAGAGACGAGATTACCGTACTTTTTATTTTGGACATACATACAGTAAAACCGATTATACGTGTTGTATATTTTCATGTTTATGTAGCACACAGACCAATGGTGCTGAATTAATGAATAAACATATATATTGTTTGGAAATAAATGACCTGGAAATAAAACTAGTTCATTTTTTTCGGTGCTATGGGTAATAGGTAAAACGACTGATGTCAAAATCATGTACATGTATGTGAATAAAGCTCAATGGAGAATAAAAAGCTCACCTTGTCTCCTTTAATTACTGCCGTATGTTAGAGATCACAGCTGACATTGCAGATGCGACAGGATGGGGGTCTTTTGAAGTATCTGTTCTAGGTGACAGGTATTGATTCCACATTGTGAATTGTGATGGCGTCAGGGCTTTTTAACCCTTACAACGCTGAAATATTGTTCAATTGACCATGAAGACCAAAGTTTTTTTTCGATTTGGAATCATCATAACTGTCTCAGCTCTTTCCGCTTCATTTAAATAATTATGTGGGGCCGTCAGATTCTACAGTCTAAATTTTGACGTCTAAAGATGGTACTTTCCGTGCTGAAAGGGTTAATGATATACTGGGTATTCGCTCATTAATTCACAGGGTCATATGTACAATAAATATTCTCACATTGAAAAAATAGGACGGGGGTCTTTTTATGTGCTTGGTCGTGGTAGAGTTTTTATGATATATTTGCTCATTAATTCACACATCCGGCGCGCTGTCTTTTGTGTATATCTGTATCTGACAAGATTTACAATACTTTTTCTCACGCTGAAAAATCCCGAGGTTTAAAATGTGTGACAACTACTACCACCACCAGATGCTAGGCGTTCCCCTTTAATGTTTTGATTCTATATGCCTAGGCGGCCTACTGAGGATGATGAGATGATCTCAAGAGATGACATTGCCCTCCAGACATTCGAAATTCGAGCTAGGAATGACCAACCATTATCTCCCCTAAATATTATTACTACGTTTTATAAAAGAAACATATACTGTATTTCCATGTAAGATGTATTGATTTACTCGCTATATGAAATATGTTTCAATTGGGAAAAAAAGTACTATAAATAATACGCACCCGCATATTTAATTGAATAAACGGAATGACGAACGACGAGTTATCTGCTACAAATGCTTAAATGATTTAGACATTGTCATTTGACATAGTTTCTCGTTTTTTTTTAAATTTTATGTTGCACATTTGCCAGGTAAACGCGAAATAAGGACGATATTTAATTTACGACATACATGTCCAAAATAAAAAATACGGGAATCACTGATAAATGGGTATTTTGGGCACACTTAAATGATACGTTGCCACAGCAGCCCAAAATTTAAAAGACTTTCGAAAACCTAGTTCACATCTTTTAAACATATAAGGCAGCCAAAATAAAAATACTGATTTCGTGATGATTTTAGCCGATTGTGTCGCTTTAATCTCAAACTGACCGATGTATTATATAAGCACTGTTATTGGGCTATTGATGACACCATACATAAACAAATTTTCAAAAGAATGATTACTCAGTATCCGAAAAAAAAGAATTTTATTTTAGTTTTAGTGACACTTTCAATCCCATATAAAAGGGGAGACAAACCATTTTTTATCAACGTAGCAATCAAAATTAGATTTGATGCACATGAGATATTAATGTTATTAGCCAAATTACATATAATATAACACACAATGTTCAGAAGAGGACAAAGAAATAAAACAAATATTATTTTTATGATACACTTCAAGCTCAATAAGTAAAAAATAAAAACAACTGATTTTCACACCACCATAACACCCTTAATACTGCATATTTCTTAGTCGAAATACAAAACAAACTGCTAGAATTGTAGGGGATTATTCATGTTGATGTTTACTTACACTTTTAGTCCCACGAAAAAGCGACACATGAGGATCAATAATTTAAAAATAAAAACACATAATTTTCAAACCACCGTGACACCCTTGGTACTATATATTTTCAAGTGAAATGTAAAACATAATAGAAAGCATTAAAGTTAATGCTACATACAATGCTCAGAAGAGCATCCAGAATAATTTTATTTTTATTTTTTAGATCTAGTGACACCTTAGGCTCAATAAGTAAAAAATAATAAAACACTTGATTTCCACACCACCGTAATGCCCTTAATAATATATATCGAGTGAAATATAAAAGCAATAGTTTGAAAGATTGGGGGGCAATTATTCATTTCAGTTCTCGTGACACTTTATTTTAATAAGTGACAAATTAAAATAGAATCATTTTTTACAACAAGCAACTCAGTCATGTATGTGGTAACATCGCTTACTAAAGATAAAAATTTATATCTGAGAGATACCGTAGCCTAAGTAGTAGTAATGTTATGGACTAATATGGACCAATTATGGACTAATATTTTTTCTTGACAGTATTTAGCCAATCTAGCTCTGATAATTGATAACCATATACACCAAGCCATCATATTAGATGGAATTACAGTAGTAGCCTACATGAGTTGGCGAGAAAGGGGAGCTATGCTATATGCTTTAGTTATGATATAGAAAAATGAACTCATTTGAAAGTTTATTTGAAAACATTTCTAGGTAACTCCGGGAGAATAGATAAGTTGACATTACGTCTTGCTCATAAATGTATAGACACAATTAAGCCCAAAATATTGTCGTTTTTATCATGGAATGTGCTAGAGATACATTCCTAATCTTCTATGCCTTAATAGATATTTTCGAAATTACTGGTAAAATCATCATTATGACATCTGATACAGATTTGTTTAATTATTGACCTGCACAAATACCCATTGTTGAGACATATAAACTTCCACCGATTAGGCACAGGAAACAAGAGATGAGCGGTTATTATCTTGAGCCATTATATAACACACAGAATCATGTCATTGTAGAAGGCCTTGTTGGTTTACATGCCTTTACAGTATCTTATTCAAATAATTGGCAAGATAGATAGTAAAGGTGAAATGACTTGCTGGAAAATAATACAAAAGGTTGGATCAAGTGTTCTTGTTGTATTCATTTAGATTAGAAATATTGAAAAAACTGATAAAACTGTTTTTTTTTGTTCATTTCAGTCGGACAGAAGAATGTGATCAAGCTACATTTGCAAATGTTCAAGAGGAACGAGTCTGCCCCTGAATAGATGCATCCCACCAGAGTTCTAAGCGCTCTAGGATCATGTGTTGAAAGCACACTACCAATCGATGGTGTCACTAAAGGCAGATATTGCTTATCTTCCACTGGCTCCAGAAGCAATAATAGAGCTTGTTCAGTGTAGCCTCATTCCCAGGGCCAGACTTGCACAGATTAATTGTTTAGACCTGGTACACTGCTCTGAGCATCAGTTATGTAATCTCTGCTTCCTCATAGGAACGACACATTGACAATGGTAAAAATGTCATTATCTTAAAACCTAATTTCCACAGCTGGCTCCATGGAAATTAGGCATCTAAATCGCTTTGTAAAATAAGTGTATCATTGATTGTTATAATACGTCGATATAATTTTGCATCATCTGCATAAAGATTACTACCAGGAGAACACACCTCAGAAATGGTAATTGTATATCTAGTCAAATTTACCAAGGACAGAATTTAACCTAAAAACTTATATTTGTTTGAATACTATAGTAAAAAAAACTGGTCACCATATCATTTGTTGCATTTTTCATTTCGTAAAATAATTAATTGTTTATATTTTCGTAAATGATGTAATATACCGCGTGACTACATGATGTGCGATAAATCTAATCTGTGGTGTTACGTACGTTAAGGTAAAATTATGTAATTTTAATTTTTATTTTTATTGAGTTTGGAGGGTCACTCAAAATGAAAACAGTAACCGACACAAACTGTTATGATTATATTTGACCTCTTGTGGATATTTATGTCACATCTATGTAAAGATAATGGTATTTTAAATCTATTGTTATGGAGCAGAAAATGTCAATGAAACTGAAAAAAATATAGTCAGCGCTTGAAAAGTTATACATGTATAGTGGTATAAATTACGCATAAATACAAAATAGCATTACTTATTTTTTTCTATTTTGATTGTTAAAAAAATTGATTGTATCAAACAAATACCACTCCATATATTTATTTCTATTCTCTGTTTTCTGTTCCAACAAATCTTGAGCATTAGGGGCCTACATAGGAATAGCATATTGCAGTAACGCACCTACCTGCATATTCACAATAAATACAAGGTTCATGTTATTACTACTGCGATGACAAACAGTAGTAACTACGTATTCGAGAACTATGCAGTTACTGTTATTTGCAGGGCAAAGTATGTGTATTATGTTTTGATCGTTTTATGGGCGAGGGCTCTCACAAGTACGACATTTATATGTTATGTGCTTCCACGCAGAAACCCTTCAAAAAACCGTGTGGTAAAGTATCATGTCTCAGTTACTGGCCAGAACTCATTAACATGCATGCACTTTATCAAGTGTATCTGCAATCGATTGCTTAACCCTTTCAGCGCGAGGACCGACTTTATACGTCAGAATTTCACTGTAGGGTTTGTATAAAAATACGTTTTTATTTTTCATTGTGGTCTAATATGTATCGGCCTACATAGCTGACTTTCAGAGAACGACTCATTGATAATAATTTTAAACATTTTTTAAATATTAAAACCCAACTTCCCTAGCTGGTTCCATGCAAATAAGGCACTTTTGCTTTGTAAAATAAGTGAATCATTGATAGTTATAATACGACGATATAATATTGCATCCAAAAATAAAATAATATAATACAAAAATAGATGTCTACTATTTTTATCCAGTTTTCTTGACGCTTTTTCGCTCAATAAATACCATTACTTCCATAGAAAGGTCTCATAAATGTCTCGAAAAGGTCACACATAAGCATTCAAATGTGTCTCGGTTACCGTTTTCATTTTGCATGGCATTTCGAACTCAATAAGTAAATGAGCATGGTGCAGTGCTGTTTCAGTGTTGTGTAGAGATGTGTAAGCAGACTGGTGCTTTTTAAGTTTATTCTAATCTAGATGTTCAACCAGTCTCAAAACAGCCACCATCTCTAATATTTTACTCAATCAGTAGTTTGCAAGATCATTTTTCATTATGTCTGGGTATTGTCCCTAAAACTAGTATTGACTATGCTAACCAAGTATGGTAGATGGACAGTTATAGTGTTTTCCAGAAGGGCAGTTGGCAATGGGTGAAAAGAGGACGTCTTGTTTGGCTCTGTGTTATGATTTTCGAAACACTTGTTGTTATCACACATATACTTCTCTAGGTCGTGTCATTATAATGCCGCAATACGGCCCTATTGCAATGTAAGGATTTATATTAAATATGGCTTGACAATGAATGGTATAATGCCATTAGACATAAAAAGTATGAATGACATCCTAATGACATCATAATCTTAAAAACAAACAATCATCAAATGGTGTGATTTCGTGGTATCTTTGCTGTAAAATGAAGATATGAGATACTGGCTGAAATGTCAGTTGTTTAATGAAGTCAGATGATAGTCTATGATAATTACCATCAATATCATTTTTGAACAACGTTGTTTCAAGTCTGGTTCAACAATTTTAATTACTAGCTAAGACTTAACACAAAGTTGATATATTTTATTCTGTTTCTTTGAAAAAAAATGAGTGAATGTTTGAGAAAATGTGTCTATCTCACAATAAGGGTTGGCAGGAGAAAAAAGACCAGTCGCAACAAATTCCTACTTTTTTTAAATGGGAAGAGGTATATATTCAGGTGTGGACACTGGTGGATTAATTTTATAGGTAATTATTGAGTTGGAAGATCACAACTCCAGAAATTAAGGGGGGTTTTGGAGCAGCCTGAGCAACCCCTGGATACGCCCCTGGTTAACCACATCATAATCATCAGATGTCATGTAGTTTGATAAAACAAACATGTATCTAGATATGACACCCACCTCGTTACTATAGATCATCGGTTAATTACTTTCTGGTGTTGTCATATCGTAATTATCCGCAGACGATATGGTAGAATGTCAATTAAGTACAATTTCCTGAATACCATAATTTTGGGTCTATTCTTTGATTCTATTCATTAAAGCGTTACAGACAACTATAGTGCTTATAGATACCATATTGGCCACTGACACATTTATAAATCATAAATTAATCAAAAAGGTAAATAATCCTAATTAAAAATAAGAATAAACTAGTAGGCCTAATAAATTTACAAATGTTGATTCAATAAACTAATCAAAAATGAACATTATTACCAATACTAAATCATAATAAATAGTAGGCCCCTGTGTACATGATATATTTTTGAAATGACATCAAAAATTCACGGTGCCAACCACCCACACGTTATTCCTTGTCCTGCAAGTGATCGCCGTAACATCGCAGGCAGCAGGTATGCATATTACTTGTAATATGCATTTCTAGTGACGGCTATTACCCCTAAGTGCATCAAAAATATACTGTTCAGTATTGCATGACTGGCTTAAAGCAGCCCCTTGGGATGACATCAATTTTCGTTTTTAGTTTTGCAGTGAAGTAGTGTATCCCCCAGATCATGAATTTTTTTTTCAGAGTTTTTAGATTTTTACAAATATTTCTTATTAATTTTTCTATGAAACCGCTTAAAACCCATGCAAACTTTGTGTATACCTAAACACATTCTGAAGGACGATTAAATGTTCCTACAGCAATGGGCCACATGTTGATGCAGTCAGCCCAGCGTTGGGCAGACAATCAGTGTTGCAGGTGTATCACCTCATGTCCTGACTATAAGACACCAATCAGACACTAATTATCTGCGATTGCTTTGATCTCCTCGGCCAAGACGTGAGAATATGTGGTGTGAAGTGCTGCATATTGCTAACTTGTTTTGTTTACATGGCAATATACGACCTGGAAATATAACTATTTCACTCTTTTTCGGTGCCTTAAAATTGTTTTTTTTACTTTTTTGTATTTTTAGTTCAGATGAGTAGGCTATATAGCTTCATATAAGTTAAATTTTCAAAATTGACAACATTGAAAATGTCTCATCCCAAGGGGTCCCTTTAATAACGTTATTAGTGCTGTCCACAGCAAGACATGCAAATGGTAGCAATACGATGCAATGAATTACTCCAAGACAAAATAACTCGCATACACTTATTTTCATAATTAAGAATGGATAGTTGGCCCATATTTCGGTTTGTTTATTCTTATTTAATAGTTTTATCTGTATCTCCATAGAGCGGTGACGGTTTATTTTTTTGACAATTTTTAATCACTTTTGTCAATGAATATTATCTAAAAAACGGCCGAACGTCATTTGATTTAACCAGGAAACTTAGAAAAAGGCTATTTTCAGGTTGATGCAGTTCTTTCACTGATCTTATTTAACCCTAACAGCGCGGGGATTGACTACGTCTACGTCAGATTCTGACGACTAAAGTCGATCCCCGCACTGTAAGAGAAAACATTTTATAATGACCGTAGGCTCGTAACATAGGTTCCTAAACCCTAACAGCGCGGGGGTCGACTTTAGTCGTCAGAATCTGACGTCTGTAGACGTCAGATTCTGATTCCCTAATGGCCGTATACCCGCAACATAGATATTCAAATGAACTGGAACGACCTATCTAAGACATTTATGATGATTTCAAATTAAAAAAAACACCTCTGGTCTTCATGGTTTATACAAATATATTTCAGCGCTTTAACCCTTTAACCGCCAAATTATTCAATCTGAATTTTCACCCACTTGAAGTTGTGTCTCGCTGACGCGATCCACAACTTCAAGTGAGTGAAAATTGCTCAGATTTGACAAATGGAGGTCAACTGTTTTCAACTATTGCTGATTGATGTCACATTTTATCTTTAACATGTTCAAAAGGTGAGACATAATGTGCTAATAAAAAATGAAAACCCGAGTATATGCGGCACCGGCGGTTAAAGGGTTAAAATTATCATGGACTTCCAGTGCTTTTCACTATGAACCATATACGTCTGTCGAGTAGTTATGTGTATCACATACTTAGGCCCTACATCCAGTTAAAGCCATGTTTACGAAGCCATGGGACAGGCTGAATGAAACTGGATTGAAAACTGGACTGCTTGCTTAAGTCTCTTCAAGCTACAGCCGGGGTACATTTTCAGAATATAATAAAACTGTTCTGGACTACTTTTACAGTTGGGTGATATTTTAGGTCGGAAACTTTAGCTCCTTATCTTGTTGAGCAGTATATAAAACACTGATGAATTGAATGTTTTAACCACTTTTAACACAGCCTGATTATTATAAGCAATTGCACATGTATATAAAACTTTATATCCATATTGGACAGTTTTCTTCGTTTAAGTATTTGATTCAAATGTATTCATTAAAGATTATGTTCATTGAAAAGTACACGCTTGTATGGGTAAAACGCCTCATGTCAATACGATGTAGGCTGTATGTGAATCAGCCTTAATCGAGAATAATAAGCTAAAACGAGAATAAAAAGCTCACCTTGGCTCTTTTAAGTACTGCAGTATGTTTGAGATCACAACTGACATTGCAGATGCGACAGGATGGGGGTCTTTTGAAGTATCTGTTACAGGTGACAGGTATTGATTCCACATTGTGATGACCTTAGGGCTTTTCAACCCTTACAACGCTGAAATATGTGTGCATAGAGCATGAAGACCAAATGGGTTTTTTTCAATTTAAAATCACCATAAATGTCTTTGCTAACTCTTTCCGCTTCATTTGAATATGTAAGAACTGTCAGAATCTGACGTCTACAGACGTCAGATGCTCTAAACGTGAGATTCTGACGTCTATAAAGGCGGTTCCCGCCCTTAACGGGTATATAATATACTGGGTATTTGCTCCGTAATTTACTGTGTCTGACAATACTTACAATAAATATCCTCACAATGACAAAATTGGATGAGGGTATTTTTATGTGTTTTTTATGATATATCGCTCATTAATTCACAAATCCAAATGTGTCTTGTGTGAATACTTATAATAAGTATCTGACAAAATTTAAAATACATTTTATCACACTGAAAAATCACCAGTTTTAAAATGTGGGACAACTACGACCATCATATGCTGGGCGTGCCCCTTTAAGACTTTGATGCTATAGATCCATGCCTGGGTGGCTAGTTAGGTTTCGCAAGCCAAAAAAATTCTGTAGGCCCCTATATTTTTTCATAATTTATTTTAATTTGCGTAGCCCTAACTACGGAAATGAATTATTATATTATTTCACAAGCGGGCGCAACATAATATTAGGCAAGATAAATATCCATAAAAATTAGTGAAGGCCAGCATTATAAGGGACACACCATTTGAAAGCTGGGGGAGTTACATGTTGGTTCTGGAGGAGGCTCACTAAGATTAAACAAAATTATAATAAAAACCCAACCCTGCAGTTTACTGTTCATTTGATGGGGGGATTGTCCAAATAGCAATTTTCTTGCAAATTTAGCAAGCACTATTTTCATTACAATCTGAAAATTCGCGAAATGTTCTGTATTATTGTCAACTGAATAGATTTTTTTAATTTACGCAAATAATCAAGCTGATTTCTCGGAAAAAAATTGCAAGTCTACTGACTTTTATTAAATTTCTACTTATAGGCTACTGTGAAGATAATATTAATATTGCTTAATTCCGATTGTTTTCAAATTGCACATTTGCAAATGTTCAAGAGAAACGAATTTGCCCCTGAAAAGATGCATCCCACCAGAGAATCGCTCTAGTATCATGTGTTGAAAGCACACTACCAGTCGATGGTGTCACTAAAGGCAGATATTGCTTATCTTCCACTGGCTCCAGAAGCAATAATAGAGCTTGTTCAGTGTAGCCTCATTCCCAGGGCCAGACTTGAGCATCAGTTATGTAATCTCTGCTTCCTCATAGGAACGACACATTGACAATGGTAAAAATGTCATTATCTTAAAACCTAATTTCCACAGCTGGCTCCATGGAAATTAGGCATCTAAATCGCTTTGTAAAATAAGTGTATCATTGATTGTTATATTACGTCGATATAATTTTGCATCATCTGCATAAAGATTACTACCAAGAGAACACACCTCAGAAATGGTAATTGTATATCTAGTCAAATTTACCAAGGACAGAATTTAACCTAAAAACTTCAACTTGTTTGAATACTATAGTAAAAAAAACTGGTCACTATGTCATTTGTTGCATTTTTCATTTCGTAAAATAATTAATTGTTTATATTTTCTTAAATGATGTAATATACCGCGTGACTACATGATGTGCGATAAATCTAATCTGTGGTGTTACGTACGTTATGGTAAAATTATGTAATTTTAATTTTTTTTTCTATTGAGTTTGGAGGGTCACTCAAAATGAAAACAGTAACCGACACAAACTTTTATGATTATATTTGACCTCTTCTGGATATTTATGTCACATCTATATAAAGATAATGGTATTTTAAATTTATTGTTATGGAGCAGAAAATGTCAATGAAACTGAAAAAAATATAGTCAGCGCTTGAAAGGCTATACATGTATAGTGGTATAAATTACGCATAAATACAAAATAGCATTACTTATTTTTTTCTATTTTGATTATTAAAAAATTTGATTGTATCAAACAAATACCACTCCATATATTTATTTTTATTCTCTGTTTTCTGTTCCAACAAATCATGAGCATTAGGGGCCTACATAGGAATAGCATATTGCAGTAACGCACCTACCAGCATATTCACAATAATTACAAGGTTCATGTTATTACTACTGCAATGACAAACACTAGTAACTGCGTATTTGAGAACTATGCAGTTAATGGTATTTGCAGGGCAAAGTATGTGTATTATGTTTTGATCGTTTTATGGGCGAGGGCTCTCACAAGTACCACATTTATATGTTATGTGCGTCCACGCAGAAACCCTTCAAATAACCGTGTGGTAAAGTATCATGTCTCAGTTACTGGCCAGAACTCATTAACATGCATGCACTTTATCAAGTGTATGTGCAATCGATTGCTTAACCCTTTCAGCGCGAGGACCGACTTTATACGTCAGAATTTCACTGTAGGGTTTGTATAAAAATACGTTTTTATTTTTCATTGTGGTCTAATATGTATCGGCCTACATAGCTGACTTTCAGAGAACGACTCATTGATAATAATTTTAAACATTTTTTAAATATTAAAACCCAACTTCCCTAGCTGGTTCCATGCAAATAAGGCACTTAGTTTGCTTTGTAAAATAAGTGCATCATTGATAGTTATAATACGACGATATAATATTGCATCCAAAAATAAAATAATATAATACAAAAATAGATGTCTACTATTTTTATCCAGTTTTCTTGACGCTTTTTTGTTCAATAAATACCATTACTTCCATAGAAAGGTCTCATAAATGTCTCGAGAAGGTCACACATAAGCATTCAAATG
Source organism: Flabesymbios commensalis (assembly GCA_964017125.1). Taxonomy (NCBI): domain Eukaryota; kingdom Metazoa; phylum Annelida; class Polychaeta; order Terebellida; family Flabelligeridae; genus Flabesymbios; species Flabesymbios commensalis. The sequence continues at coordinate 15,582,283 of OZ024908.1, forward strand.
TGTCTCGGTTACCGTTTTCATTTTGCATGGCATTTCGAACTCAATAAGTAAATGAGCATGGTGCAGTGCTGTTTCAGTGTTGTGTAGAGATGTGTAAGCAGACTGGTGCTTTTCATTAAAGGGACAGGCCCAGGCTAAAATCATAAAAAAATCGGTGATTTTATTTCGGATTCTTAATATGACCAGATGATGTAAACGTGTACATAGATTAAAACTGCAAATTTTTTTAATTTTTGTGCTGCACATTCACCAGTTAGGCTAGATATAGAGAAGAAATTCGCGCATTTCCTATTTTTGACATGGTTGTCAATAATTAAAAATCAGGAATTTCGTCTCTATATCTAGCCTAACTGGTGAATGCGCAGCACAAAAATTAAAAACTTTTGCAGTTCTAGTCTATGGACATGTTTACATCATATGGTCTTATTAGGAACCCAAAATAAAATCACCGATTTTTTGATGATTTTAGCCTGGGCCAATCCCTTTAAGTTTATTCTAATATAGATGTTCAACCAGTCTCAAAATAGCCACCATCTATTATTTTTACTCAATCAGTGGTTTGCAAGATCATTTTTCATTTTGTCTGGGTATTGTCCCTAAAACTAGTATTGACTATGCTAACCAAGTATGGTAGATGGACAGTTATAGTGTTTTCCAGAAGGGCAGTTGGCAATGGGTGAAAAGAGGACGTCTTGTTTGGCTCTGTGTTATGATTTTCGAAACTCTTGTTGTTATCACACATATACTTCTCTGGGGCGTGTCATTATAATGCCGCAATACGGCCCTATTGCAATGTAAGGATTTATATTAAATATGGCTTGACAATGAATGGTATAATGCCATTAGACATAAAAAGTATGAATGACATCCTAATGACATCATAATCTTAAAAACAAACAATCATCAAATGGTGTGATTTCGTGGTATCTTTGCTGTAAAATGAAGATATGAGATACTGGCTGAAATGTCAGTTGTTTAATGAAGTTAGATGATAGTCTATGATAATTACCATCAATATCATTTTTGAGCAACGTTGTTTCAAGTCTGGTTCAACAATTTTAATTACTAGCTAAGACTTAACACAAAGTTGATATATTTTATTCTGTTTCTTTGAAAAAAATGAGTGAATGTTTGAGAAAATGTGTCTATCTCACAATAAGGGTTGGCAGGAGAAAGAAGACCAGTCGCAACAAATTCCTACTTTTAGGTGCTCTGATTAGTCAATTTTAAAAATTAGCCTACATTGCAAAGATTTTGCTTCTGTCGCCGCATGTGGCAAAGTAACAGTTCATTGTCTACTCTGAGACTCTAAAGGCGCCAATGATGCATCCCAGACCCAGCCCTTAAATGGGAAGAGGTATATATTTAGGTGTGGACACTGGTGGATTAATTTTATAGGTAATTATTAAGTTGGAAGAGCACAACTCTGGAAATTAAGGGGGGTTTTGGAGCAACCTGAGCAACCCCTGGATACGCCCCTGGTTCACCACATCATAATCATCAGATGTCATGTAGTTTGATAAAACAAACATGTATCTAGATATGACACCCACCTCAGGAGACAAGATATTGAGAGTTCAAGTAAGCTGCGCACATATTCATTAGTGAAAAAATCTTTGTGTGTGGAACCATACATCTTAAACATAAAGGGGAACCACCTCATAACAGCAATGGCGAGATATAGAATGAGCTCACATGATTTAAAAATAGAGAGAGGACGATTCAATAATCCAATAACTCCAATAAACCAACGAATATGCACAAGGTGTGAATCAAACGAAATTGACGACGAAATACACCTTCTTCTCCACTGTAATGCCATGAACAATGAACGCGAAATTTTGCTTAATTCTATAGCCGGAATTATCGATATGCAACCAACAAATGATATTTTTCTACGAATTATGACATCTAGAGACATAAAAGTGGTGAAGTCGCTAGCAAAATTTATCTATGGTTGTTTTAAACAAATTAGGGGTTAAAAATATTGAGTATGATAAATGTAAATTCATTTTCAAGCTGAAATATTTTGTATGTGTGTCGTGACTAGCATGATTAATTATTATCATCATGATCATGATTATGTGTCATTATTATCGTTTTAACGTTACATTTTTATGTAGAACAATCACAAGTCACCTGTCGCTATATTATCCATATTATCATGCCTTCATGATCTGACTTGGGTATTACCACATATCAGGACGGCTGTTGCTCTCGGATCTTATTATTTGGCTTTTTAGGGCCGGTTAGGGACGTTTCCGTCGCCTTTCTTATCAGACGAGGTGGGGCCTTATGGAGGATTTCAGAGTTGCTAAGTCAACTGATTTTCTCTATGAGGTCGGGAATGTTTTTCTTCGATTGTAACTTTTAAGTATGTGGTACTAACTAGGTCGTGAGTGAAATGGTATGAACTAAACAATATAGTGAATTAAAATAAGCTGTAATGTTTTTGTGCGAGGGCCATATAGATAATAGATCACTAGTTAATTAAACAAACATTATTTTTTATTACATCACTAAGTCTCCAACACTCGATAATATGGATGGTTCTGATGCTATACTTTGTTGGCAGTCGACGAACCACCCTGTCCGACTTTTATTAGTATGTATATATTGTGTTTCGGTGGTATTACTGTTATTACGTTGTTTAATTTGCATCACTAGTCTATATCAGGGAATCGCCGAGTTCATAGCGACTGTGCTTGCATGGTCACATGGCTCGGAGCTACCTGTGTCGCAGATTGTCACATTGATTGTACTTGCATGATATAATATTTGATTTTTAAAAATATCGTGTTATTTTTAACATTGTCCTAATACATTCTCAAATTACTGTAGCATAGTTATGCACTTGTATATATTCTAGGTTTCTACGCTTTCCAAATTTTATTTTTTGCTACTATATATATAATTAGCATGTCATACATAGTAGCTATTTTATCTCTGGTTTTGGTGCGGGAAACAAAATGATAGACTTTATGTTACCCTGGCAATGCCTTTCAATCTTATTTTAAGTATATACCCAGTGTTTCTTAAGACAATGCCAGTTAACATGATTTAAGTTATGTATGTCATACTATGTATATTGTCATATGATTTTAACAAATTAACAATGTTGTATATACATGTACATATCTCTATTTCTATGACAAATAAGTCTGGATTGACTTTCTTTCTGTCAATAAAATATATGTCTGTCTGTCTGTTACTTTAGTTAATAACAGATCATCGGTTAATTACTTTCTGGTGTTGTCATATCGTAATTATCCGCAGACGATATGGTAGAATGTCAATTAAGTACAATTTCCTGAATACCATAATTTTGGGTCTATTCTTTGATTCTATTCATTAAAGCGTTATAGACAACTATAGTGCTTATAGATACCATATTGGCCACTGACACATTTATAAATCATAAATTAATCAAAAAGGAAAATAATCATAATTGAAAATAAGAATAAACTAGCAGGCCTAATAAATTTACAAATGTTGATTAAATAAACTAATCAAAAATGAACATTATTACCAATATTAAATCATAATAAATAGTAGGCCCCTGTGTACATGATATATTCACAAATAACCATTTAAAACTTTTGAAATGACATAAAAAATTCACGGTGCCAACCACTCACACGTTATTCCTTGTCCTGCAAGTGATCGCCCTAACATCGCAGGCAGCAGGTATGCATATTACTTGTAATATGCATTTCTAGTGACGGCTATTACCTCTCAGTGCATCAAAAATATATTGTTCAGTATTGCATGACTGGCTTAATAACGTTACTAGTGCTGTCCACAGCAAGACATGCAAATGGTAGCTATACGATGCAATGAATCTCTCCAAGACAAAATAACTCGCATACACTTATTTTCATAATTAAGAATGGATAGTTGGCCCATATTTCGGTTTGTTTATTCTTATTCAATAGTTTTATCTGTATCCCCATAGAGCGGTGACGGTTTATTTTTTTGACAATATTTAATCACTTTTGTCAATGAATATTATCTAAAAAACGGCCGACCGTCATGTGATTTACCCAGGAAACTTAGAAAAAGGCTATTTTCAGGTTGATGCAGTTCTTTCACTGATCTTATTTAACCCTAACAGCGCGGGGATTGACTACGTCTACGTCAGATTCTGACGACTAAAGTCGATCCCCGCACTGTAAGAGAAAACATATTTATAATGACCGTAGGCTCGTAACATAGGTGTTCCTAAACCCTAACAGCGCGGGGGTCGACTTTAGTCGTCAGAATCTGACGTCTGTAGACGTCAGATTCTGATTCCCTAATGGCCGTATACCCGCAACATAGATATTCAAATGAACTGGAACGACCTATCTAAGACATTTATGATGATTTCAAATTAAAAAAAACACCTCTGGTCTTCATGGTTTATACAAAAATATTTCAGCGCTTTAACCCTTTAACCGCCAAAATTTTTCAATCTGAATTTTCACCCACTTGAAGTTGTGTCTCGCTGACGCGATCCACAACTTCAAGTGAGTGAAAATTGTTCAGATTTGACAAATGGAGGTCAACTGTTTTCAACTATTGCTGATTGATGTCACATTTTATTTTTAACATGTGCAAAAGGTGAGACATAATGTGCCAATAAAAAATAAAAACCCGAGTATATGCGGCACCGGCGGTTAAAGGGTTAAGGGTTAAAATTAGCATGGACTTCCAGTGCTTTTCACTATGAACCATATACGTCTGTCGAGTAGTTATGTGGATCACATACTTAGGCCCTACATCCAGTTAAAGCCATGTTTACAAAGCCATGAGACAGGCTGAATGAAACTGTATTGAAAACTGGACTGCTTGCTTAAGTCTCTTCAAGCTACAGCCGGGGTACATTTTCAGATTATAATAAAACTGTTCTGGACTACTTTTACAGTTGGGTGATATTTTAGGTCGGAAACTTTAGCTCCTTATCTTGTTGAGCAGTATATAAAACACTGATGAATTGAATGTTTTAACCACTTTTAACACAGCCTGATTATTATAAGCAATTGCACATGTATATCCATATTGGACAGTTTTCTTCGTTTAGGTATTTGATGCAAATGTATTCATTAAAGATTATGTTCATTGAAAAGTACACGCTTGTATGGGTAAAACGCCTCATGTCAATACGATGTAGGCTGTATGTGAATCAGCCTTATTCGAGAATAATAAGCTAAATCGAGAATAAAAAGCTCACCTTGGCTCTTTTAAGTACTGCAGTATGTTTGAGATCACAACTGCCATTGCAGATGCGACAGGATGGGGGTCTTTTGAAGTATCTGTTCTAGGTGACAGGTATTGATTCAACATTGTGATGACCTTAGGGCTTTTTAACCCTTACAACGCTGAAATATTTGTGCATAGAGCATGAAGACCAAAGTGTTTTTTTTCAATTTGAAATCACCATAAATGTCTTTGCTAGCTCTTTCCGCTTCATTTGAATATGTAAGAACTGTCAGAATCTGACGTCTACAGACGTCAGATGCTCTAAACGTGAGATTCTGACGTCTATAAAGGCGGTTCTCGCCCTTAACGGGTATATAATATACTGGGTATTTGCTCCGTAATTTACTGTGTCTGACAATACTTACAATAAATATCCTCACAATGACAAAATTGGATGAGGGTCTTTTTATGTGTTTTTTTATGATATATCGCTCATTAATTCACAAATCCAAATGTGTCTTGTGTGAATACTTATAATAAGTATCTGACAAAATTTACAATACATTTTATCACACTGAAAAATCACCAGTTTTAAAATGTGGGACAACTACGACCACCATATGCTGGGCGTGCCCCTTTAAGACTTTGATGCTATAGATCCATGCCTGGGTGGCTAGCAAGCCAATAAAATTCTGTAGGCCCCTATATTTTTTCTTAATTTATTATAATTTGCGTAGCCCTAACTACGGAAATGAATTATTATATTATTTCACAAGCGGGCGCAACATAATATTAGGCAAGATAAATATCCATAAAAATTAGTGAAGGCCAGCGTTATAAGGGACACACCATTTGAAAGCTGGGGGAGTTACATGTTGGTTCTGGAGGAGGCTCACTAAGATTAAACAAAATTAAATTAAAAACCCAACCCTGCAGTTTACTGTTCATTTGATGGGGGGATTGTCCAAATAGCAATTTTCTTGCAAATTTTGCAAGCACTATTTTCATTACAATTTGAAAATTCGCGAAATGTTCTGTATTATTGTCAACTGAATAGATTTTTTTAATTTACGCAAAAAAATCAAGCTAATTTCTCGGAAAAAAATTGCAAGTCTACTGACTTTTATTAAATTTCTACTTATAGGCTACTGTGAAGATAATATTAATATTGCTTAATTCCGATTGTTTTCAAATTGCACACAGGAAATTATGCAGCATTATTATCTCAAATACAAATCTAATAGGTTACTTTTGGGTATGTTACCAAGTGTCAACATGTGCATCGGCTGTTATACTTAGCATAATTAGCCTATCAAGTCTGTATATAGGAGCTTCGGGGTTACCAATATAGGAACTTCTGTTCACTATCTTTCCATTTACTCTATCGTCTGGGCGACGGCGAATAAATGACTATAACTTCTTTGTTTGACTCCTTGTTTCTCTCTTTATTGATATAACTTCGCTGTGCACTAATCAGACAGATGGACGCGACGCCCCGGCCTCATGGCTGACTCAGCGGCTAGGACGGGACGTCCGCCTAGCCCACTGGGTGGATAACAAGTGGTTCAGTTGGGGAAGGCCTCGTGGGTTAGCGTCGGCGGTGTCCGACAGGGGGCGGCCCCTCATCAGATGACGAACCCTGCCGAACTCCGCCGAAACCGTAGCTAGTGCCCACATGTACTCCCCATCGTTTTTCTGCACCACATGGAATATTTTAAATAAACTTCATTGAATAAAAAAGGGTAGGCCATAAATTATCAGAAATTAACCAAAGAAACTGTGACAGTAATAACAGTAATAAATTTTGGACGTACCTTTTAAACATTTTTTACACCATTTGCGACTTTTGTGAATTTTGCAACATTTGCAATCATTTTCGACCTTTGAGCATTTCGGAATGTTTTCCACCCTTTGCTGCCATTTCTACCGTTTGTGGCTGTTTCCACCATTTGCCACAACTTGCAACCTTTCGCGACAATTTGCAACCACTTGCCACCGTTTGTGACTGTTGACCGTTTGCGACAGTTTTGGATCATTTGCAACCGTTTGAGATTATTTGCAACAATTTTAGACTGTTTGGAACCTTTTAATTGGACAGTTTGGGACCATTTTCGACTATTTGTGAATATTTTAGCTATTGTTTGTAACCGTTTGCAACCGTTTGCGACCCTGTGCGAACGTTTGTGACTGTTTGCGACCATTTTTGACCATTTACGACAGTTTGCGATAATTTCAGCCTATTTGTGACCGTTGACAGTTTTGACAGTTTGTGACCATTTGCGACCCATTCCGACTGTTTGCGACCATTTTCGCCCATTTGGGACAGTTTGCAACCATTTGGGACCGTTTGCTATTGTTTACCATTTGCGACCATTGGCGACCTTTTGCGATCTATTACAACCATTTGTGACTGTTTGCGACCATTTGCAATTTTTGCGACATTGTATTTTTGACTAACGTTTCTCTCTTTCTCCTCTCTCTCATCAACTGTCATATCATTCATCTCACCATCCTCAGGAGTTTCTCCTGGCCCAGTTTAGCCTATATGTGCATTCATTCATTCATTCATTCATTAATTAATTTATTTATTCATTCTTCCTTTCTTTCTACTCTGTCAAACTACCCTATGTAAACTTTTATTTTTATAGTGAAATGTGGCATTTAAAAGATTTCTGATGTGCATATCAAACACCCAGTTTTGATTCAATGCTGGGCCACTGCCTGCAACGCTGTCCCATAATTAAAACATCATTGGATATATGTTTTTTAATTATTAAATTTAAATGGTGATCAGAGCGTCGAGTTGATCAAGAGGCGCAATATATTGGGTCAGAATAAACTGGTGATGCGACGAAAACAATGCTCCATTGTGATAGGCGGCTCTTCATTATATTAATGAATGGGCCTTCAACCAACATGTACATCATGGCACCGACATTGGTCCACATAATCGATCTATAAAATCCGCATTTAGATCCACATCCACTGTCCAGATCGCTGAAAAAAATTCACTTCAAGAACTGTTCTATATAACATGTAATACAATTTTAGATTTTCATTGCGCTGTCAAGCCGGGTTAAAATTAAAAAAAAAATCCGCAACAAAAACGCCAGCCCCCCCCCCCCCCTTGGAGATTGAATGGTGGCCCCCTAAAAAAATGTAAACTGTTGATGCAGATGTTGATGTCCTCGCTATTTCCAATTAGTTGTCATTTGGGAATTGCACAACTCTGAATTAAATGCGTAGTTGGAAAGCACTATTTTCCAGCCCACGCCATTGCTTCTCACCTTGATAGTTTAAAATCATCTGCACTTCTAATGTTCCATAGATTTACTGGGTATGATACCGCCTCAGCATTTACTGGGCGAGGTGAAAAAACAGCATGGGAGACATGGGAGCGTTTCCCTGATTTGACAGAAGTGTTCCTTCATCTTTCCAAGCAACCAGACATACTCTTCCAGGATAACCTAGCTGTACTTGAGCAGTTCGGTATATTGATGTACAGTAAGACATGTGATGTAATTATATTGAAAGTAAATGTGGCAAGGCAAATTCTCTTCAGTCAAGGATCGCGGAACATTGAAAATATACCGCCTACTGAGGCTGCCCTTATTGAGCACATAACAATGCGCATACCAGGCTGGTCACGCTGGGCTAAGTCCACACTAAAAGACCCCAAGCTGCGTATTCCTGTGTAGATGTGATGATAAATGCAAAGACAAGATAAGTTTTATAGATTAATAGGAGATTATGAAATAAGAATTCAGGTGGTTTTGATTAATACTAAGACAAGAGCTAAGACTATTCACCCAAAAATGTTTATTGCACATAATAAACGTGGTATTGTTTCATTTGGCATAAATACAGTATATATATATAATTACAAAGTCACATTTAGTAAATGATACAATAATTCTGTTCTGGGATGAACAAGAAATTTTTTAAAAATAAATACATTTCATTGTGATACCCAACGCAAGTTTAAAAATGTAGTTTTGACAAAAGAAACAACACAAGGGGTGTTTATTTGTTTATTTTTACAATTTTTTTCCGATTTGATGTCTTGTTATGTTTTAAATATGTTGCATTGACTGAATAAAATGCTCACATCACTAATAAACACTTTTGTAGACATATGTAGTTCAACATATTTTTAAAAAATTTATTCACATTTTTTAAAAAGGGGGATCGAAAATGCCCCCTAGCGAAGCCTTTACACTATTGGTATAATGTGCTTCCCCTTTCGATATGGATTAGTATAGCTTTGTGTAGCTTTGTACCAAATTTGGTGCTTTGTCACATTATGAACGTTTTTACCTAATGTACGTAGGACATTTATTATGATAAGTTGCCGAAAAAATGGAGGTGAAACCCTAACGCCCCACGAATCTGCCCTCGGATTTGTTTTAATAAACTATGTACTAACTTCACTTATAACAAGTTTTGTAGATATATTTGTTTAAAACATTTTTTTGCCTACGAAAAACTTTAATTATTTTTTTAAATAAAGGGGAGGTTGAAAATGCCCTTACAATACAGCTGTAAGATGGTTCCCCTACCGGTATGAATAAGCAAACCCGTGTAGCTTTGAACCAAATTGGTGCTTTATCCCATTATAACCGATTTGATCTAATTTAGGGATTTATCATAATAATCTGTCGAGCAATGAGGTGTGAGCCCCTAACGACCTCAGTCGATCCGCCCTTGATTTGCTTTAATAAACTACATGTAGGCCTACTAACTTCACTAATAAACAGATTTGTTTCCATATTTGGTGAAAAACATTTTGCCTATTAATAACTTGACATTTAAAAAAAAGGGAGTCGAAAGCGCCAGAAAAAAGCCCTTACACTGTTCGGGTTGGTCTGTTCTTTGAAGCTATTACAGAAGTAGGATTTTGGTATGTCGCAGGGAAATGACCTACTTCAACTTGTGAGCATGCGCACTGATTGATATGATCTGAGTTTATACTGGAATGTGGCATTGATATGATGTGAATATAACATTGCAATGTCTTGTATGACATCTACTTCAGGGACGTGTCATTCTAATGCCGCAATAAGATAAGCTCAATTGCAATGTCACGATTTGCATTATATGACTGGACAATGAGTGGTATAATGCCATTGGGCTAGAAGAGTATGAATGACATCCTTATGTCAAGATAACGCAAAATAATGTTGTTGTTCATTACATTATAATCACCAGATATCACGTAGGCCTGAATAGTTTTATAAAAACGTGAGAGCTTGAAAATAAAGACGACTTATAGAATATATCACGATATGACGGCCAGCTCGTTCCAAGTCCTATAGATATTTCCAGGACATTGGTTAATTATTTTTTGGGATTATCATATATTAATTATCTTCAGACGATATGATAGAATGTCAATTAAGTAGGCCCTACAATTTCCTCTTGCTCATCCCATAAGTAAAATCATAATTCTGTTAGACTGTGGGTTATTGGGTTAAAGAGACCCCGTGGGATGAGACATTTTCAATTTTGTCAATTTTGAAAAATTAATTTAGATAAAGCTATAGCTAGCTACTGATCTTAACTAAAAATACAAAAAAGTTCAAAAAACAATTCTAAAGCACCGAAAAAGAGTGAAATAGTTATATTTACAGGTCTTATATTGCCATGTAAACAAAACAAGTCAGCAATATACAGCACTTTACACAACGTCTTTGAGGGTGAGATCATAGCAGTCGCCGCTAATTGGTGTCTTATTGTCAGGACATTAATTGGGGGATACTGATTGTCTGCCCAACGCTGGGCCGGCGGCATCAACATGTGGCCCAATGTTGTAGGAACATTCAACTGTCCTTTAGCAAGTGTTTAGGTATACAAAATAATTGCTTGGGTTTTAAACGGATTCACGGAAATGTTGATAAAAAATATTTTAAAAAATCTAAAAACTCTAAAAAAAAAATCATGATCTGGGGGATACAGTACTTCATTACAAAATTAAAAACGAAAATTGATGTCATCCCAAGTAGCTGCTCTAAATTATAACGATTTGTCCTACATTTTTTACCCATACATTAGTCCAGTCAATATAACTCTGCACAATGCCTTCGATATAATTTATACAGGGATGCAATAAAAATCATCATAAAATGATGCTCAAAGCCGGAAAAATAGCACCATTTATCCTGAAAATCGTAATCTCGATAACATATTTTTAGGCCTATATATATATTCGACGATTCTATTAGTGAAAGCGTTATAGACAACTACGTTCTTATAGCGACTATTTCAGCAACTGACACTTCAGCCATTTATAAATCATAATTTAATTTAAAAGAGAAATAATCACAATTAAAAATAGGAAAATATTAGTAGGTCTAATAAATTTACAAATGATGATCAGATGATAAACTAAACTAATCAAAAATGACAATTAATACCAATACTAAATCATAATAAATAGTAGGCCCCCATATACATGGGGGCCTACCCATTTTGGAAACCTTTGAAATGACCATAAAAAATTCACGATGGCAACCACCCACACGTTATTCCTTGTTCTGTCAGTCATTGATCTAACATCGGTGCCGGCAGAAATGCATGCCACTTGTAGTATGCATTTCTAGTGCCGGTGATTTATAGCCCTCCGTGCCTCAACAGTATCTGTTTCAGTATCTGATAATGCTGTCCGCGGCAGAGCATGCAAATGGTAGCTATAATGCAATAAAATTACAAAAGAACATACACACACTTATTTTCAATAAATAAAAATAGATGGTATATTCTGGTTGCTTTATTCGTATATCCAATAGTTTTGGGTGAATATACAATTTAAGGGTCATTTAGTGTCTTTTGGCTATTCTGAACGAATTTATGAATTGATTGGGTCCGAATTTTTTCTATTGTTGTCCTATGGGCAATACGATAAACCGGAATTTTTTTTAATATTTCTAACGAATATTTTTTTATTCAACATAGAATGTGTCAAAATACACGAGTTTGTACACAAATGCAATGTCTCCCAATATCTAACACCTGAAACATAGACTGTTTAAACATGGAAGATCTCCTGGAAATAACTTAACCCCGAATTATTTTGTAGCGCAATTGTTATGTACAACGGAATATATTCATAAACAGACATGTACTAAATATAAAAAGTTGCCAAGGATACATTTACTGAGGCTTTTTAGTTGCCTCACGTCAACCGGTCAACTCAGCAACACCAGTGTTATCTAAACTCCTCAAATTGTGGTGTGATACCATTCAATTAATTTGATATACGCAGAGAATGCTGCAAAGTCCCAACTGTTATGGTATAACCAAAACAATCACCCCTGAAACGTACTCAATTTTTGTGTCAACTCAGAAACGCTCATAATGTAGCAAAAAATCATTGAAAACATGTTAAACTGAACAAAAAGTGCTTGATAATGATGGCCATACCCCTACCCCATCGGTGGGCAATGATACATCTATTTTATTTTAAGTACATTAAAGATCGTTTCATGTTGTCCGTATTAAACTCAGCAACATTATAATTTTGATCAACTCAGCAATGTTTATGAGTTGACCAGTCAACGTTGTTTTTAATTAAATTAGATTGAGAGAGTATTCGCTTATGTAGACATTTTTACAACAATAAAAAAACGTTTCTGAGTTGAAAACAAAAATGCTTACTGAATTCTGCTTTCTGTCTCATTATTGTAATTAAAGAATGATTCAACTGCAAAACGCGCATGCCTGGGACGGTCAAGTGTAGGCCAACAGTAGCCTATTGAGTACAGATTGACGGCATTAATATAGCCACTGAACTGATTAAAAGATACTACTTAAACGGGACATTGATCCAATGCTGTTTTAATGCTAGGCCAATGTTTGCGACGCTGGCCCAACATTGAACCAACATTGAATAAATGTACAATGTTTGAGAGAAAGTCTTCCTGCCCAGCAAACACAAGACATTTGCATAACATTTATACAACGTCGGCCCAACGTCTTCGACGTTGGTCCAACATTGCATAAAGTCATACAAATGTTTTGTGTTTACTGGGCATGTCAATACAAGCTTGGGTCAAGCAGTTTCAACATCCCCGTAGTAATACAGTCAGTTTGTTTGCAAGCCAGCGACCAAGTAGGAGTAAGGGCCAAGAGCTTTGAATTATAAACTCATAGATGTCGCTCAAGTATATATGAACTTGCTGTGATTTGAGAACTTGCTCTTAATGAGGCTTCGGGTATGAAATGCATATTTAGTATTATTATGGAATAGGGACTTGGCCTACCCACGGGCACTATTGCCATCTGGGGGACCCTTGTCCCGCGATTTTTGACAGTTGACCACACCTTTAAAACTGAAATTTTAACTCCATCAATGTAAAATGCAGTTTAAAAGAAGCTGATTTTGATCAAATTAGAGTGAGAGAGTATTTTAGAAGTTGTTTACATAAATGAAACTACAAATAACACTTGGGCCTGGTTAAATTTCTGAATCAAATTTACCCTCATTATATTGGCATGTATATGTATTGTACAATGGCCTTCGAAATACATTTTCACATTAGGCATATTATGTTCCCATTTCTTTTTTGTCTTTATATATAATGATGAACCATTTTTTTCAGAAAATGGGGCTCAAGTGTTGAGAGATCTCATAGATGCGCTTAAAACATGACGTTTACATCCAGTTATCGTGTCTTGTCAACTCAGAAACAATAATGTCAACTCAGCAACTATATAATTTTACAATAAAATCTCTGTTCTGTCTTTAGCAATTTGTATTGAAAAAGTCTTTTAAATACTAACATATCACTAACTCATCATACAAAGCAATTTATGATTTTTAAGATTTGAAAATGATCAAATATATATATATAATTCGTTGCTGAATTGACATTTTATTTTTACTATCCTTCACAAAAACACATATTTTTTCAAAATACGTTTGAAATTAAGCTCTGATATTTTAAAAGTGGATCGCATAGACCCTATCCTCAATATCTGACGCTAGTGTATATAATTTGAAGCGACTTTTTTTCTTCAAAAATAAAGAATGAATATTCACCCTTTTATCTGTATCTCCATAGAGCGGTGATTTTTTACTTTTTTTTATCAATATTGTCGATGAAATGTATCACAAAACGGCCCAACGTCGTGTGATTTAAACAGGAAACTTAGAAAAGCGTTATTTTCAGGTCGAATAAGTTATTTCACTGATCTTATTTAACACTTACAGCCCGGGGAGTGACTTAATACGTCAGAATCTGACGTCTGTAGACGTCTGATTCTGACAAATAAAGTCGATCCCCGCACGGTAAGAGAAAACATATTTATAATGACGGTAGACCCGTAACATAGGTATTCAAATAAATCAAAACTAACTAACTAAGACATTCATGATGATTTCAAATTGAAAATAACCCTTTGGTCTACATGTTTTATACAAAAATAATTCAGCGCTTTGAGGGTTAAAATTCTCATGGACTTCCAGTGCTTTTCACTTTGATCCATATACGTCCAGTTCTGTGGAGTAGTTATGTGTATCACATACATCCAGTTGAAGCCATGTATAAATTTGCTACAAACTGAACGAAACTGGATTAAAAACTGGAGTGCTTGCTTAAGTATATTCAAGCATAAAACTATAGTTTTATGCTTAAAGGTTTTAAGTCGTCTCATTCCGGCATGCGCAAGCGTTTTGTCAACAATAGGTTGTTGTTATTGTTTTATTTTGTGTTGTTGACTATCTATTTTTAGATCAAGGGAAGCCACAAAATGAATGAAAGGAATCAGTCAGCTAGACAGCCCCAATGTTTGTTTGTTTAGTTAGCTAGCCTTATAGCCGGGCTGCCCGGGCCTTCCGACAAGTGTCAATTGCTCTGAAACCTAGACACGATACCAAGAGCTACAAACATCAGATCCCTGAGTATCAGGCTAGACAACCACACTACAATTACCCCGATCTCGCCCCCAGCTCTCCTTCAGTTTTCCCTGAAGACTACTCAAGGTAGCAAACCAATCTGGGCACAATGGCAATGTCACGTGTTGGCATGAACACATCACATTGACATAACAAGAATGGTCTCAACAAAAGTAATGCAGTCAATGTGGAATGTTTTTATTCAATCATGGTAAACTGTTGCGGCATGTAGGCTATACCAGATAAAAAAGAATTAAAGCATCTTTACATTGGACAGCAGATAATTACAGGTGTAATACCGTAGGCCTAACGGTTCTGTAGGTGGGAGCTTAGGTTCAGCCCGGGGGTTGAGCCTATTAGAATATAATAATTACAAAAAAAAAAATTCCTATGATTAAATTTATTTATTTTAAATCAAATCTACTATACATTACCTGATTATTAAATATAATTTGATAACATTTAAACTATGTTACTCTACCAATTCACAAAAGGAAAAGAAAAATATCTGCCACCATTAGCAGACAACTAGTTAGAGCATAACCACCACCGGTACCGATCACAGTTAAGGTAAGTAGGGGGGGGGGGCACCAAATCTTATTGGCTCAGGTATTTATCAACCCTTCTGCTTTGCAAAATGAATATTAACAAAACAACTAAAATCATATAAACAATTTTTTTATTTTCTTTCATAGCCCTGTAGACCTATATTTTATATACTATATACAGTTCGTCACTTCTTCGGGGCAATCATTTTCAACGTTATTTGAAATGAAAAGAAAGTCTTCTAGCACGTCTAAATCCTCAGGTGTCCCTAGCTCAGAGGCGTGTTATTTGCAACATTTCCAGTACCCGGTACAATAAACTCAGCGATATAGACTCCCCATTAAATGTAGGCTTATGTATAAAGAAAAATCTTATGTACTGTAGATCTGGTAATTTTCGCGTTTAGATGTTCGCGAATTCGTGATTTTGGAACTTTTCGTGAAGTCTAGAGTTTGCGAATTATCAATTTAGATGATAGTAGCGCTAGTATAATAAAAAATTTCGCAAGATTCTTAAATTGTCCTCCTCGCGAAAAATAAAACCTCGCTAATATTGCCGGATCTACAGTAAACAAAACAAAAAAATATTACAAATAGAATATTTTTTTCTAGCAAAAGTTATAACATTACTTAGCTAAATAAAGAAAATAGTGAATAGTGATACACATCCACCTGTTTTATAAATAACAAGAAATAACTGTTAACGTAACTAGTAGGCCTACATCGAATAGGCCACTTTTAAAATATAAGTTTTCACTAAGTTTTTTTATGTCAGCATATAATTAATTTATACATGTGAATACCAAGTTATATTACATGTATCAAGCAAAAGCATATATGGCAGACTTCTATACGGCTATATCTCAGACAAGCAGCTTTGAATTAATCAGGGTGAGAATGTCATAATTTGACGAAAGAAGATTAATGATGACCCCCATGACCTGGAAATTTTTCTGATCTTTTCCAAAACATTATGCAATCTAGGAAATAATATTACCATCCAGTATGCAGAGATTCCAGTGGGTCATGGGAAAAAATCCGGATTTACTTTTTTTGAAGTCGAAAAAACGTTTTAGGTTGAAAAAAAAACATTTTTAGGTCATACAGTATCATAAAAATCTCAAAACTGGCATCTCTGGTATGTTAAATATTGGGTATTTATATAGCATAATTGGCATTGAAGTTATCATGGTAACAAGGTCCAAGTTTGATGAAATAAGTTTAAAGATGGCCACCATGACCCGTATATTTTTATGAACTTAATGAAAAATTGATGCAGTCTAGGAATTAATCCTAGTATCATATAAGTTGAGTATTGAGTTTATTGCGTAAGAATTTTAGTTATCGGGTTGACAGTTTCTTAATTTAAGTAAAAACAATAAAGATGGCTACAATGCTCAGGATATTTTCTCTAGGGTTCTCCAGTATATAAATATATATTGAGCACTGGGTGAACAAGAGGCCTGAAGTCCTATAACATCCCCCGCCATAAATTAGGCTAACAGTTTTTGCGGTCACAAATATTAAAAAGTTCACTTGTGGTGGCCATTTTAAATTTCAGTAAAATCACCTGCACATTTCCAGATGGTGATTGTAAAATGCGAATTATTTATGACTTCAATTTTTCGTTTTTGCGACCACAAACAATTATGAAGTTCATCCACTTTGAATTTCAGTAAAACCTTGAAAAAACACCTGCACATCTCTATACCGTGGGGAACGTGATTGCAAAATTTGAATAATTTTAACTTTAAAATTTTGGACCTTTGGACCATTTTGAATTTTAGTAGCATCTTTAAAAAATACTGTGCAAACACTCAAACACACTTGGTTGACACAACCGCTTCCAATATATGTTATGCCAATAATAGAATATCAATGATAAAATCAAGATGGCCGCTATATCAAGAGTTTGGATCGCACATGAAAAAGGACAATGCCAATAGACTCGCAGACCCTGAAAACCTATATACCGGTACCAAGTTTCAAGGGGATTCAGAAAAAAATAAGTCGAAAAAGAAATAATAATCGCCAGGTGGCGGCCATTTTGATTATTGGTGGGAAGCGGAAAATCTAATCATGTGGTCTCCGTACTCATGGGTAACTTCACATAAAAAAATTGAGAGATCCAATTATTATTTTTCAAGTTATGGCGTTAACAAGAATTTTTTTGAACCTTTGACCTTGGGTAAAAAAAATGCAAGGAGGGTTTGAATGTTTGTATGAATAATTCAATTATGAATTCAATCTGTTGCACCATGTTGGTGTAGTAGCCAAAAAACCGCGTGCGGCAGCGGAGACGGCGCGTGCAGGGACGACGATACCCCTCAGGGCCCAGCGGGCCGAGGGGTAAAAATCACTTGCACATCCCCATGCTGCTTGGAATGTCATGTTAAAATTTCAAAAAAAATTGACCAGTAGTTTTTGCGGCCACAAGAAAACGTAATGCCTGACAGAATCCTGGCGCGACTAAAATCCTCCTTACCCTACGGGCGGGGGATACTAAAGAAGCGCAGTTTTATAGAAATCCGGGTGACAAGGTCTGAATTTGATGAAAAAAAGTTAGAGAAGGCAGCCATGACCCAGATATTTTTCAGATATTTTTCCGAACTTTCTGAAAAAATTATGCAGCCTAGGAATTAATACTAGTATTTAGTAAGTTAAATACAGAGTGAATGAAAAAAAAGTTCTGGAGATATCAGGGTGAGTGTCAGGGTATGGATGTTGTGGCCACATTAGAAGGCGGCGAGTTAACATGAAACATGACACTAAAGTGGTTGTTTTTGATGCCAAGTTGTTAGTGATGCAACATCGGTATCTGAAGCAAAATTGAATCAACACAGGCTATCTGCCACCGAGAGAGAGCTAAAGTATAGGGCTAAAAATTAGGGCACACACTAGCTCCTGATTGCTTATTATCATCACTTCACCGTCCGTTTCCTATGCCATTTTTTAGAATTAATGTTTGTTATAATTATTTGTAAATACAGTTCCGGGTGGCCACATAAATTTTCAGACAGACAATTAAAAACATAAGCAAGTGAGTGCTCTGTTGGCATTCCTCTAAAAGTGTGATTCCTAGCCCTGACCCAGATATTTTTCAGATATGACCCGTATATTTTTATGAACTTAAAAAATAAAACCTCGCTAATACTACCAGATCTACAGTAAACAAAACAAAAAATTGAAGGAATATTTCTTTCTTAACAAGAGCAGTGATATTTCGGTACTCCGGGTCAATTGATATATTTTCAAACTGTTCGTAGATATATTTCCAACGTTACTCAAAATCATGAAATGGGTTCTCTGATCTCTTCCCTTGGTGGAATAACAATGTGTGGGATATTTGGTCTGCGTAGATAATCTTCTGACAGCTCAGCAGGCTGGTACATTTGTAGTTCACCCATCATTTTCCTTGGAATATCATATGGTGTATATCTCAGGTGTAATCACAATTTCTAGCAACCTTCTGAGGTAGCAGGACAGACTTCTGACTTATTGCTCTGTTGCATTCTGTAAGCGGAAAAAGATAATTATTTTTAATGAACTGACCATAAATATTTATTATTATTAGTTTGTCCATTCTAAAATTTTCAAACTGTTCGTAGATATATTTCCAACGTTACTCAACATTATTTTTATTTATATGCCCTTTCTATCAGTTTGAAAAATATAGTCACAAAATTTATAATAAATTGCTAGTTTGAGGATATGGTGCGACCATATCCAGTATTTGCAAGCGTGTGTGTAAACCCTTTGCGCTATGAATTATTTTTAAATTCAAGATCTGGTAGCATTTACATCAATTTGTAAGGAAGAGCCCAGGTGATCATGGTGATCAAGTCATATATATGCAAATTAGCATTTTTTTCAAACTTACCAGGATAATCCCCCCAAAAATTGACAACAACATTTTTTGAAGATTTTATAAATATTGACGTCTATCATGTCTACAGCGTCTATGCTAGTAAGATGTCATGTTATAAAAAAGAGCCAAATTAGCCACTCAAACCCAACCAGGGTAATCCATCAGAGAGTAAAGAAAAAAAATATGAAGATCAGATGAATAATGGGGACTGTACAGTGTTTATGTCGTTGAACTGTTTAAGAATAATAATGATTAGATACATGACAAATATTTCCACCTTCTACAATTTCAAAGTTTATAGCCAATATTAGAAGTGCCATGGTGGCCATATTGGATATGCGAATTAGCCTATTTTCAAATCAGTAGTAACTAGATCTTACATTTGCATGGCAGATATGAAAGTCTCCACATTCCACAATTAAAAGTTTATTGCCAATGCAGTAACGATGGGGCTATATAACATAAGTGCCATGGCGGCTATCTTGGATATGCAAATTAGCTGATTTTAGAACTCAACCAGGGAAATACATCAGAGGGTGTTCAGAAAAAAAATTGCGGAGATCTGATGAATATTGAGGACTTGAGAGCATTTACATCGATCTTGAATATACAAATTAGCCCATGGCGGCCATGTTGGATATGCAAATCAGCTGATTTTCGAACTCAGCCAGAATAATCTATCAGAGGGTGTTCAGGAAAAAATCGCGAAGATCGGATGAGTGTTGGCGACTGGAGAGCGTTAACGTCGATCTTGAATATGCAAATTAGCCCATGGCGGCCATGTTGAATATGCAAATTAGCTGATTTTCGAACTCAGGCAGGATAATCAATCAGAGGGTGTTCAGGAAAAAAATCGCAAAGATCGTATGAATATTAGCGACTGGAGAGCGTTTACGTCGATCATCGATATCGGATATGCAAATTAGCCAATGGCGGTCATTTTGGATATGCAAATTAGCTGATTTTCGAAATTTAACAGGATAATCCATCAGAGAGTGTTCAGAAAAAAAGTTGCGAAGATCGGATAAATATTGGCGACTGGGGAGCGTTTACGTCGTCAAATTGTAGAATAATAATAATAATAACAACAATAGACAGCACTAAAACAATAAGTCTCCACCACATAGTGGGTGGAGACTTAATAAATCATAAAATGCTCAAGAAAACTTTGGTGAAAATCAGATCTGCGGCATACTGACTGCTCAGTGAATTCTTTATATGTATATATATAAAGAGAAACTAGATGTACATATTTATCATGTAAACACCCAAAAAGGCTCCCCCTCACACTTTTCAAATAAAAATTGTAAATTATTTATAATCTTACCAGATAATCAATTTGTACATGTAATTATCAAGTAATATATTTTGAGGCAGATGCTAGCAGCTTTAGGGCATGACAAGGTGCTAAATTTTGTATTGAAAAGAATAAAGATTATCAGGGTGACAAGGTCCTAATTTGACGACAAAGGAGCAAAGATGGCCGACATGACCCGGCGATTTTTTTTAAAACTTCCTGAAAAATTGATGCAGCTTAAGACATAATTTTAGTTATCAGTATCTGGAGCACCGTATGAATCCGAGAAGCGGTTTTGTAGATCTATCTGGGTAAGAAATTACGGGTGCGGCCACACGTGGCGGCAGTGCCAGCGGCGACGGACAAAACCGTACAAAAACAAAAAGCGCCCCCCCCCCCCTGGCAGGGTTTACATTGATATATATAAGAAAATTTAATTTTAAACCATCTTTGAAATGAAAATTAGCCCATTTTCAAATGTATTGAACCAGTGTTTCGAAAAAAGATATGAAGATTGGAGGAATGTTGGTGACTGTAGAAGGTGACAAATAAGAGAATGTTTATAAAAAATTGTGAAGAAAGGATGAATAATCATATTGTTATTTAATTCTTTACACTGGATGTTATATTTGCGTGGCAAATATGAGAGTCTCCACCTTCCACTGCAGCCATCTTTGCTATCTTGCTAATTAGCCAATTTATTATTTCCAAAGATTACTAATAATAGTAATAATAACAATACACAAATTTAAAAAGAATACACTGAAAATGAAGGACTCACTAACAATACATTAGCGAAATTAAAACATATCAATTGAAAAAGGTGCATGTTTAGAATGAATCTGCACGGCAACAAGAGCAGTGATATTTCGGTACTCCGGGTTAAGTCCCAGTCCTTTTTAGTTTTATTTCAAATTCTTCCATCTTCTTGTTCTTTCTCTTCCAATTCCTCCTATGTATCCTCTTCCATTTTTCCTCTTCTTCATTCCTTCTCTTTCATCTTACTTCTACTCCTCCTCCTCCATTCTGCTTTTCCTCCCCATTCCTTCCTGCTCCAGCTTCTCTTCATCATGGATCATTCTATATTTTACTTTCTTCTCTCTTCTTCTCTTTTTCCATCTTCTCCTTCTCTCTTTTTTCTTTCCATTTATCTCTCTATCCCATTCCTTCATTCTCCTATTCCTCTACCTACCCTTTCTCCTCCCTCATTCATCCTGCTTCTATTTACTTTCTTTCATTAGCATCACAGTATACTCCTCTTCTTTTTTCTCATCCTTCATCTAGTCTTCCTCTTTTCTTTCTCCTTTATTCTCTTCTTTCAATTTTTTCTGTTCCTCAGTCTCCACTTCTTCTTCCACCTCATTCATTCCCCTTCTTTTTTTTCTTTTTTTTTTCAATGTCCCGCCTTCTCCTCCTTATCCTTCTCTTCATATTTCTATTTTTCTTTCCCTCTTTCATCCTCCTTTAATTCTCCTTTCCTCCTCTTCCTATAATTATCCTATCCTTATTTTTTATATTTTTTTTGTACTTATTCTTCTTCTACTTTGTTTTCTCCTTCTCTCTCTCTGTCCTTCATTCCCTTTCTCTCATCTCCATCCTGCTGCTGATTTTCTTCATATCACCCTAGGCCTTTTGACCTACTTTTTTATCTACATCTATCCACCAAAATAGCCAAATTTTTTCAATGTTGTTGATACATGTATCTGGATGACTGTGCCAGATAGCTAGACTATTTTTACTGTTTCTACATGCATACATACATGTATTTATATACATACATTACTGTATTTAATACTAATTTTTGTTTCAAAACAAAAGAGAAATTTAAACTCAATCAAATGCAAAATGACCAACTTGCGGTCATTATTAACCGTAGTCATGGTAGTATGCATAAAATCTGGAAAACCTTGCTAGATACACGTAGGAAATGAAATGAATCGGGCTTTAGGCCACCTTTGTGCACATATAGGCTAAACTGGGCCAGGAGAACCTCCTGAGGATGGTGAGATGATTGAGATGACACTGTCCTCCAGACACAGGATTCGAAATTCGAGCCCTGGCGGTCTGAGGCCGAGCACGCTACCTCTCGGTCACGGAGGCTCCCCACAATACTGACTTTCACACGTGGATGGGGAAGAAACATTTTTGTTTCTTTCAAACCGCCGAGACCGGGAACCGAACCCCGGACTCTGGCGTGAAAGGCAGCGGTGCTAACCACTACCCTAGGGCCCCCGCCCAGATACATGTAGGTAGACCATTACTATAAAACAAACTGTGCGGCTTCAGAAGTGATATATGCCCCGAGAAAAAATGTCAACTCGAACAAAATCAGGGACTTGTGGCCATTATTGACAGTGATATATATTATTATGTTTCCATTTCAGCTAAAATAGGCCTGCTATCTTAAACAATACAATTTAAAATTCATTTGATTTTGAGTAAGTGAGAAGAATGTTTAATCTGTTAATTTCAGAAAACTTAACGCATGGATGGATCACGATGTCCTTGGTGATGGTATAATAGTGCTCACCTCTAAGGATCAGAAAAGGTGGTTATATTCTTTAAAAACATTTATAGTGTGGTTTGTGCAGCACTGGTTATTAATTTTTAGAAAAAAAACCCACTAATGTTTAAAATAGGAGAAACAAATGTACACATGTGTACAGGAGGCACTGTCAGGGTATTTTACATTTGATATTTTTTGGCATCTCCAGGACTGATATTGATAATTAACAAAACTATGAAAGTAGAGCTGGCTAAATTATAAGACATAATTGTACTTCAGTTGTGGCATGGCAATCCTAGAAGAAGATACAGCAATGCAGCGATCAGTTGAAAGTATTATTTAATTACCATAATTATAAAAAATAATTACATTATTTTAGCAATGTAGCCATGTGCACAATCAAAATCATTACATTGACAGGGTTCCCACTCAAAACTGAAAACAAAATTCCATGATTTTTCCATGATTTTTCAATGATACCAGGTTATTTTTCCAGGAAATAAAATAGTGCTCAATTCCGTTTTGGCTGCATGTGTAATTTAACTAAATTGTTATCATTTGCCTAAATTGTTTTTCTACGTCAAAAGATTTGGGCACATATATATGCAACCACCAGTAGTCAAATATCAGGCTATTAGAAAGGAACACTTGTGCAAAGAATAAATTCTGCAAAATTTATCCTGATATTGAAAACAAGAGGCCCAGGGGCCTTGACGTTTGTCAACAGCATTGCAAAAAATCAGCTATAAATGTGTCAGGGAATGTATATCTATACTCTAAGATGCATTATCATGAAAAGATGTATATCCTTTATATCGATCATTGGCATTTATATTATTATGTTCGGTTCCCATAATACATTTTGCTGATTTTACACACGTTCTGAAGCACTGCACCTAATGAAATATGCTTGACAAAGAATCATTTCACAGGACTACAATGTTAATATTACAAAAGTGCAATTATTACTTCTTCTGGGACTTTTATAATGCCCCAGTTTGCCAGAAATTTTCACGAAATATTTAATTTTCAATTTTAATTCTTCTGTCTAAAATAGGCCCAACAAAGTTGTAAATTATCAGCTTTTAATTTTTCTTACTCAGCCATGAAGTATACAGTAGCCTTAATCCAACATTATCACATGTGGACGTAATGCACTTTCACTGCACCGTCTTACGTAATGCCAATTATGGAAATCACAATACACACAGTAGACCCATGAAGGCTTTCTCAACTCACACGATCTTTGCTGAAATGTTGCTGTAATGTTGTCAGGCCAACGTTGAGTCAGGTGTTAGTTGGCTGTATCAAATGCTATGAAATGAAATAAATGGGGTTCCACACCACATTTGTACACATATAGGCTAAACTGGGTAAGGAGAACCTCAGGATGGTGAGATGAATGAGGTGTTACTGCCCTCCAGACCAGGGTTGGGGCCAAGTACATCGGTACTTGTACTTACCTGTACTTAAGTACATTTTTTCGAGTACGTACATTGCAAGTACATCCGTTTTGTTAAAAAAATATATTATAATTTACTTTTTCAGTTATTCAGTGCAATAATTTTGATAATAATTTTTTTTTAATAATTCAATTGTTGAAAGCAAAACAAATTTAGTTTATCTACATGTATCAATGTAAAGCGTTATCAAATGTTCTTGTTATCGGTGAGCTGTATATTGTCCCTTTGATCTTTCATTCATACTTATGGTGAGCCGACCAGATAGATGTACTGATAAAATTGTTAAAACAACACACAGGCGTAACAGCAATGGTTATCGTCCATCGTTGTCTAACACAGCCATGCACATGCCTGACCCGGCAAAAACGAGATATTAACCCAGTGTTGGTTTATTGTTGGGTCAGCGTTGCAGATGATGGCTCAATATTGAATCGACATTGGATTAACGTCTCGTGTCTGCTGTAGAAGGGGGGGGGAGCTTTTATTGTTTGCGCGATTACCTCCTATAAAACCCTATAATTGCGAGAGTCATCATGTTCACGTTTCGAAAAGTATTGTTAGATCAATATTGTAACATGAAAGCATTGCAATTATATTTTAATTGGTCTGGGAAATATAGTGTCGCCTGTTGTGCTTAAATGATTACAAGCACGCCGCATAATAAAAATAAAAGTTTAATAGCAGATATCTTAAAGTTAGAAGGGTTAGAAGTGTCAAATTGACCAGGCGCCTGTGAGAGCAATTAACAGCTGCGCTAATCGCGCCTTCATTAACACTTTCAGTGCGGCGAGCTATTTTCATGATTATATTCAAGTTTCAAACCACAATAAATACCCCTCAAGATCAAATAAATGGGCAATAATTCTGAAAATATAAACTCTGAATTTTTCTTATCATTTGAATTTACGACACCAAACCATTCCAGCACTAAACACATTATTGACATTTTGATAATTTCATATCCTCTAGTTTTTTTTTTAATGTTAAATAATATTATATTCTGCTGAATATTTGATGTGTTTAATTGAGTAGAAAATGTGGTTGCCCATGGTGTTTTTGTTGGCAAATCAAGAATTCTAACAAATTAAGTTTAATCATATTCCTCGTTTATAATAACTAGATAGATAGATAGATATTTATTTGACGACGGGAAGTCTATGCGTTATTAAAAATGAACAGTATAAAATATATATGTACATGCCTATCATGTCTATGTACGTAACAATAGGATTGGTTCCATAAAATCAATGGTTCCATGAAAATTAATATGCATGATATGTAAGCTTAAAACCAAATAATATTATATACTAGAACAAGTACAGGGTAGTTAAAATATGCATTATAACAAATTAGAATACAATTAAACAGCATGACAGTTAATAACTATGCCATTGAAAGGAAATAAATATTTTTTGTAACACATAGGTCATCATTTTTAATATCAACAGACATAACCTAGTTATTAAAAACACGGGAGCGATTTTTACACCTCCCTGTACTGCACTCAGCGAACACGAAACGTTGTCTTAGTTGTGGATCAACATCGTCGATGATTACATAGCAATAAGCCAACATTGGGCCATTGCGCCGTGCCCGCTATAGTCAACCCACAATGTACCATAGTAGTGATCCTCTTCAATACTGGGAAGTAAATATAAATGTTTTCCCCAATTTAAGCACACTGGCGTTAGAGTAGGCCTACCTGACTGTCTCAGCATCATCTGTTGCAGTCAAGAGACTTTTTAGTATCGCAGGCAAGGTATATCAACCAGAGAGATGCCAAATGAGCGATTCAACGTTTCAAAAACGTATATTCATCAGATGTAATTCACAGAAATGAATAACTGTATAATAGCATTCAATACTCAAAAATGCTATGGATAAACAATTTATTGAGCTCACATTGACTGCTAATATGATTAAATACACAACTATTTATTGAGCTCAAATTGACTATTAATATCATTCAATACACCAATATGCAATGAATTATAAACAATTTATTGATCTCACATTGACTGTTAATATCATTCAATACATGAATATGCAATGAATCAACAATTTATTGAGCTCACATTGACTATTAATATAATTCAATACTACAATATGCAATTAATAAACAAGTTATTCAACTCAATATGACCTTTGTTTCTTAATTTATGCATTTACTGGTATATTTTCATGCGCTATATTATACATTTGTACTTGGTACTATGTAATTGTACCCAAGTACATTTGAAATGTACTTGGGTAGTACCCAAGTACATTTCGCAAAACCCTGTACTTGTACTTGAACAATTTTAATGTACTTGTACCCAAGTACTGTGTCGATGTACTTGCCCCAACCCTGCTCCAGACACAGGATTCGAAATTGAGCCCTGTTGGTCTACGGCCGAGCACACTAACTCTCGGTCACGGAGGCTGCCCACAATATTCAATATTTACAATTGATCAGGGAGGAAACATTTTGTTTCTTTGAAACTTGAATGCCAGAGCAGGAGACGAATCCGCGATCTCTGACTTTCCTAGCAGGCACCAGGTTTCCCCCCCCCCCGCCCTTCGGTATTGTTACTACATATATACAAACACATTACCCGTGGATTTAATATTGGTTCACTGTCAGGGCTGCACAACATTTTTCATATTTTATTCTGCACAAAATATTAAATGTGCATAATATATATTGGTCATGTCATTGCTATCCCTTACCTGTTATAATTGACAGGTATGTCTTTACTCTGGTTCTGCCATAATAGTGTTCCCTGTTCCACTTTGATTTTAATTTATTGCAAAAATGAAAAATATATATTTTAAAGTTTTATAATCCACATGCACGACTGGTCGTCGTCTTCATCATTGACGGTTGGCCAGTAATTGGTAGAAAACAATCAGCGAATGGGAAATTGTGAATTCAACTATGATGCTGTGTCATTAAAAAAAACGCTATTGGCCCAGCTGCTTTATAGATACTTTATAGCCCTACATATTATTACTTCGAGGCATGTTTTTAATACATATATCCACCTCTAAAGTATGCATACTTTTAGGTGCATCCCAGCAAATACGATACGGCGAACAGTGGATCAACACTCAAAGGTTTCGAATTTCAGAAGTTTAGCCAGACCAAATATAGAGTTAACTCTATGGCAAGACACGTGTGATTGTACTCCAGCGGTATTGCCTCATTGTAGTAGTCAACGCGATGCGTACAAAGCATAATCTCAAAATATATTACACTGGCTATATACGCTATACTTTCCACAGAAGCTACATCGACTTAATGTTAGTTTAATGTTGGGCCAGCAGTGCAGACGGTGGACTAGCATTAAACCAAGTATAACTGGATATTTAGTTTATTGTTGTGCCGCCCTCTACATCGTTTACCCAGCATTAAAGGAACATCATTTATTAATAATATTACTATTTGTAAATTCAATTCAAAATAAAGTTATGGCTTTGGTACCACACATTTTAGTAACTTCTAATTAGATCCCTATTATCGTGATATTTAGACTTTTATTACAATGTGATGTTGAATATCAGCTTCCATCGATAGGGTCCATAAAACAAGAACATAAATTAGGCCTACTATTTGTGTTTTTAGCATAGACTTAGGTTAAAATCTACGTTCAGTTTAACTTGAATATAGCCCAAACATAGGGACGCAGACGGTTAATATACGGTAATATAAATAGTAAAATTATATGTATGAGATTGGTAGTATTACATATTCAGTGCCCGATTTATAAATTGGAAAAAGGGGGCCGAGGGGCCTATGATATTTTTCCGAGGGGGGGGGGGCATTGGCCTTAGACGATGGGGCATGTGACCCATTATTATTTCAAAAGGGGGGCATTTTCCCAACAACAAATAAAACACTTAAGGGTCATTCATATCACCTCATATTCCATATTAAACGTTCATCAGGTGTTCATGTTGATAGAAATATCAAAGATTTATATTAGCGGTTATGCTATTATTAAAACCGGAAGAAGAAAAAATGGTTTAACATTCAGCGTTTGCAAGTAGGCCCAAGCGACTTCACGTCACCACGCACTCACTCACATGAGTTAATATCACTTGTGTCAATCAATTGCGTCAACAATATAGAGTGTTATTGGAGTCGATCACATAGCTTGAGTGCTACTCATTGTCTTCCTCGGGTGCTGTCGGATCTCTTTTTGGGGCAGTGTCATCAACTTCCTCTGTTGTTGCCGCTAGGCCTACATCTATTCACCTTAAACCGCTAAGCGCGACTGTAGTGGCTTTAATCCGTTTTATTAGCCATTTAAACATCAAGATTTGTAAATTGCTTAGTCTTAAATTACAAATTAATCAAATACGAGTTGTTCTCTCTCACTTAAAGTTGTGGGTCAAGGTAGTGAGACACAAATCCAAGTGTGTGAAAATTTAAATTATTTAATTCAGCGGTTTAAGGGTTAATATATTATTATTATTAGTCACAATGAACAAATTTTCTACAATATTTGCTGTACAAGATAAATTTGTAGGCCTATTATTATTCGTTATGTATTGGTCCATTTTTTTAGAATTTTTTTTGCTTTTGATTTTAATGGCACATATAGTCTAAGTCTATATAGACATCTACACCACGTTCTAGGTAGAGATTTCCCTTTGAAAATACATTGATAAATGCGGATACAACAGGTGTGGCGAAGTTGTGGCGAGGTTACTTAGCCCCATGTGGCGAGGTTACCAAAGCTGTGGCGAGGTTACTCAGCTTTCTGTGGCGAGGTTACCAAATCTGTGGCGAGATTACCTGTGGCGAGGTTACCTTGTGGCGAGGTTACAGTCAGCTAGTTAGAGGTGACAGTCCAATATTTCGTTGGAATCAGCAACATTTCAACTACATTTTGGTTTCAGTAGCTCGTTTTCTGCCAAATTTCATTTAAATCGTATTGGTAAACATATAGGCCTATGTTTTGGATCATGGGATGCCGAACCTTGACTCTGTTCTAACAACGCTGAATACTAATACTGAAACTAATACAGCGATACACAGCTCACAATTTGACAGTGTGCGCCGTAATGGGCATTTATTGGCGGCACTACCATGTCAAAAATAAGAAATACGGGAATTTCGTCTCTATATCTAGCCTAACTGGTAAATGCACAGCACAAAAATAAAAAAAAACTTTTGCAGTTCTATTCTATGGACATGTTTACATTATATGGTCATATTAACAAGCCAAAATAGAATCACTGACTTTTTTATGATTTTAGCCTGAGCCAGTCCCTTGAATTCAGCAGGCAGGGCCTTATTTTCAAAAATCCTATGGCCTACTAAAATTAACTTGTTGCGTCAAAAACAAAGATATTGCTCAAAGTGTGGCGCAGCGATAGAATGATGTTGGGCCAGTTTTATTTTTTGTGGGAATCCCACAATTAGGCCTACTCTTTATAAGTCAGGCACTGGGTATTCTTTACATCAGGCGCCAGAAACACCAGCTAACACGATACATTGGCCCAATGCTTATGTAATGCTGGGCCACTGTCTGCGACGCTTGGCCAATATTATTCCAATCAAAACCCTTTACGGTCTAATCACTATATTTAATCATGAACATATATTTTATCTGAACACTTCTTAAAGACGGAAGTAGGCCTACCTAATCTAGGGACCTCAAACGTTATATTGGACATATTCATAAGGACTGGTGCACAGAAATGTCAACCGTTTCTCACACACAGCACCCCTATTTCCCCTTAATAGGACACAAACTCAGGCAAAATAAACTTCATAAATAAAAATGTATAGTTCACCATACTTTGTCCCCTTTTCATGTCAGATGGTCGTAATGAAAGGGCTAACTTACCACATGATCGGGCATTGAAATAAATTACATTATTCGATCATTTGTCACACCAGAAGTGTATAAATTATATCAATGTGCAGTGCCTTTTACCGCTGAGTACAAAAATCTAATTTTAATAATACAAAATTAGAAATTTTTGGAGATAAATATCTTAGCCAAGACCTAATTGTTATATTGCGTAAAAGAACACGGTTGTGTCAAGTGAGGCAAAGAGGGGTGGAGGAAGGTGGCTAGCCCTCCCGCGACAGACTGCTGGCATTCATGAACACCTACCCAGCTATCACGAGGCATTGACCCAATGTTGTTTTAATGTTGTGCCGACGTCGAAGACGGCGGGCCAGCATTAGAACAACATTGGGTCAATGCCTCGTGTCTGCTGGGTTGCCGTCACAGCTGATCAGCAAACTCGAGTCATTGACACAATGTTAGCCTGATAGTGGCCCACCGTTAACAACACTGGGCCGACATTAGCCCAGCATTGGCATACGACTACGACCATGGCTCAGCTGTAAAACAGCATTGGCTAAAGGTCTCATTTTTGCAGGGAACACCGGCAACTCAATACCCTGAAAAAATGTTGGTTCAATGTTGGAAGAGTGTCATAGATGATGGCACAACATTTAACCAACATTGGGTCAGTGCAAGCCAAAAGGAGGCAGTGACATCAGCGGAAAGGAAGTATATACTTGATTTACAAGTGAACAAATACGGCCTTTTGGCAGCGCTATGGCAGGAAGAGACGGGATTCGGACTAGAAAAATTATGACGTATAAAGATGGTCCCTGCACAGAAAGGGTTAATGTCTCATTTGGCAACCTTTATCGAAATGAACCGTGCTGAGTATATAACGCTCTGTTCCTATGTCATATCAGCTGAAATATTGCATTTTTTTGATCTTGTCTATTTGTATGTGCTAGTTTGTTATACATGTATTACAAAATGTTTAGTGTACACTTTGTGTGTTACACAACATATTATACTGCATCTTGGATGGCAAATCAAGAGGAGACATGAACATAGAAAATATATATACTTTATTTTATTTTATAAAATATTACTATTTTAACAAGTACAGTACAGTAATGACAGAAAACAATATATATGTATTATATTAGGCCTATGGCCTTTAAATTTTTCAAGCCTGAATTTACCATAGTCAACTTCATCCTCTACAAGCCGCAAATTTGTAGTGGATGAAGATGATTTGATGTGGTTGATAAATTAAAGAAAATTACTATGTATTTGTGGAACAATTTTATCGAAATTTGTCTTCTAAAACCCTATTAGCTGTGAAAAAATCAAGTATGTTTTCAATGGTGTAATAATATGCTTTAATGCATCGTGAGGGCTTTAAGGGTTAAATGTACTAGTATGACAAGTATTTAAAATTGACAAAAAACAAACATTTCTACAAATTTTACATCTTTATGAATAATTTGAGAGGTCAAGTATTGATGCCAAAGTAATGAAAGTTGACATCATCCGGCTAACGGAACAACATATTTCAAATAAGACCATGAATTCACCAGATTGTAGAAAACAGATCTTTAATATTGGGAACAATATCCTAGCTTTTATAATAAGGAGCCATAATCCACAGTATTAAAAAACAAAAAGAGCACACTCGACAATAGCCCGCCGCCATTATTGAACTTGAAGTCATTATTGCGGCCACAAGGTCAAATTATTGACGTAAAATGCGAAAAATGACAATAAATCGGCCATTTTGAATTTTATTCCAGCCATTATGGAACTTGTCCGAGAACTGGTTATTAGTAACATGCATAACAGATTTTAAGATGATACATGAAAAAACTTTTCAAGTTATCGCGCCCACAAGGTCAAATTATTGACGTAAAAATCACAATAAATCGGGCATTTTAAAAAAAATTTCAGCCATTATTGAGCTTGTACAAGAACTACTTATTAGTAACATGCATAACAAATTTGAAGAGGATAAGTGGAAAACTTTTCAAGTTATCGCGCCCACAAACTCAAATTATTGACGTAAAATGCCAAAAATCGCAATAAGTCGGCCATTTTGAATTTTTTTCCGGCCATTATTGAACTTGTCCGAGAACTGGTCATTAGTAACATGCATAACAAATTTGGGAAGGATACATGAAAAACTGTTCAAGTTATCGTGCCCACAAGTAAATGTTAACGCTGACGTCGATGCCATTTTGAATTTCAGTAAAACATTAAAAGAATCACTTGCACATCTCCATATCGTGGGGAATGTGATGATAAAATTTGAATAATTTCCGACTTTAAGTTTTAGAGTTTTTGCGCCCACAAAAACTTTTAAAGTTGACCTCTGGCAGCCATTTTGAATTTTAGTAGCATCTCTAAAAAATCACTTGCAGATGTTGCTAGGAATGTCATGTTAAATTTCAAAAGAATTTGACAAGTAGTTTTTGCCCTCACAAGAAAACGTTACGCCGGAGGCCAGGCGCCTGAATCCTGGCGCGACTGAAATCCCCCTTCCCTAAGGGCGGGGGATAAAAACCCATAACTGTATATAAAAGTTACCGGGTACATTATTTTAGTAGTACATATATTGTAGGCCTACATGTACAAATGTCTTTTACTGCTTATGAATAGGCAAATACAACAATCACGTCCTTCTTCGTGAACTTAAGGCTTCGCACCCACATAAAGTTGTAAGTCACATTAGTGACATAAAACTTCAAATTGATGATGAGCTTACTGACTAAAGACAAATTCAAAAAAATTATAATGTCTCAACAACCGCTCTCATGAACAAGCCTACTTGAGAGCAAGCTAATTTTGGTGTCAATTTGTGTGTTGGAGAAGCTGGGCAGTAGCCAATCAGACAAGACTATTTAATAGTCTTGTCTGATTGGCTACCGCCCAGCTTTTCCAATACACAAATTGACAATAATTACAGTTAAAACATTTGTCGAAATATTAAAGTGCTAATCACGTCTATAAGCTTTTTCAGCTCTTCAATTCGTTTCTTGAATAAAGAAAAATAAATGAGTATTACATTGAGAAGATACGCCATATGTTCAAGCAGCAAGATTTGCAAATGTCTGGTCTTAAATTTCACCCACATAAGTCGTGAGTCCTGGTAGTGAGGCACAACTTGAAGTGGCTAAAAAATAAATAAGCAGGGAAAATGTTACTACATGTGCATAAGTTTTGCTGGCCAGTTGCCTTCGCTAACTATAGAGGTTCTTGACAATAATTGCCACAGCAACTCCTGCTTCAAAGACATGTATGGAAAAATACTGATAGCTTGAACAGAGCGACATGGATAGTACGTCTATCCTGCACATAGTGTTAATATTACATATTATCACATGATCACACATAACAAAAGGAACATTTGGTTTGTTAGTACAATAACACAGATAATATATAAAAGCTATATAGTATTTTATACACTATTTCCGCTTCACCCTTATGACTGACGGGAACTTCACTGCCCTTTTTCAAAGTAACAGTTATATCATCAAATCACAGGGGTTTATTTGAAAACACATATTTAATAAAAGACCTAAAAAATTGCATTGTACATGTATAACATAAGTTGAGCAGCAGTAGAATGTGTTAACATATTATGTATCCTGAGTGAAAATGCTGATGGTAGCATGTTCATTAATACATTTACAACAAAAGTCTAAAAGTGCTACTACCCAGCAACCAACGTTACAAACTAAGTTGCTTCAACCCTCAAACTAAATAATATAAATTTCCACCCACTTGAAGTAATGTCTCGCTACCGCGACCCACAACTTCTAGTGGGTGAAAATTTATCATATTTGTTTAATTTGTGACCAAACATTTGCAATTCTTAACACAAACTTTGTTTCAATAACATTGCTTTAATCGGGTAGTAAAAGGGGTTAAAAACCCTATAGTCGCGCTTGGTGGGTTAGACCAGCTTAGATTCTCGTGTTTGTTGAAGCAGTAGCACTAAAACATGGACATCAACATTTATGAGAAAATAACCTCCCATTGAAGGCCATTCCACATACAAATGCTGGAAAAACCTGGCATCGGATAGTACCCATCAAAAGCGAGACATTGACCTACTGCTTCATAATGTTATGTGAATGTTAGCCTACCATCTGTAACGCTAGTTCAACATGAAGCAACATTGATTAAATGTCTCTTGGCTCTGTATCTGATGATAAGCAGACTGTTATGATATCTTTAGCTCAAAAAAGTATGATAATAGTCCACAGCAAAAATTAGCAAACACAGGCGTCCCAGAAACTGGGATGAGTGTCATGCATGCTTTATGATACAACACTGGTCCAGCAAAGGTGTACTTGTCTAACAGGAATTGCAGTAATCCTGACTAGTACTTAGATCGAACCCTGAAGATATAATTAAAATTTAAACACTATGTACTTAATAGTCAGTAAATTAAGCACTTTTTTGCATTAGCCAGGTGTAGTATGAATACCAAAATTTCCATGTGCTTCAATTTATTATGAAGTTCCACTATATATTGTTTATACATTTTGTAATATAAAAATAATTTCATATACTGTAGATCTGGTAATATTCGCAAGGTCTCACGAGGAGGACAAATCTCGCGAATTCAAAAATCTCGTGAAAATTATTATTATAATAGCGCAACTATAGACAAATGATATTCGCGAATTCTTAACTTCATGAAAAGTCCCAAAATTTAAACACACAAAAATTACTAGATCTACAGTATTTAACAGAAATAATAATTTTGATTTAGTTTAATTTATCTGGCTATAACTGGATGATGACAATCCATTATTTCTTAACCTTCTGACTTGTTTAGCGACACATACACCAATCCCTCCAAAGATAATAACAAGGACTGGTAGGCCAAGTCCAATAGAGATAACAAGTATGATCATCAACGAAACAACGTCTTCAGGTGGAGTCCCTGTGCCTACACTAAAAGTCCTGAAAACAAAACAAAACAAACAAATCTATAAGTAATAGAATAAGAGAACATTAACCCTTGTCCTGCTAGACCCTGATATATATGTGTTAGATGTTCAGTTAGTAAAATAACTCAATTTAAAAGATGTATATTTTCGAAAAATATCTATATTTTTGCGTTAGCGTTAGCAATTCCAGCTTTAAATGACAAAAAATACAATTGAAACAATTCAGCAGGACAAGGGTTAACCCTTGTCCTAATATATTTTAATTTTTAATCAACAGATTGAAAACGACAATAGTCGTGATCAGCACAATAAGGGTTAACCCTTACAGCGCTGAAATATTTTTGTATAAATCACAGAGAATAAATATTTTTTTTTTCAATTTAAAATGATAATAAATGTCTTAGTTGGATCTGTTTTCTCCATTTGAATACCTATGTTATGGGTCTACAGCCTTATAAATGTTTTAATTTTTCAGTGTGGGACGTCTTTCTAGGCCCTACATTGGAAGCTGATGTCTACAGACGTCAGATTCTGAAGAATAAAGAGGGTCCCCATGATGAAAGGGTTAATTTCTATACAAAAATGAGTGATAAAAAATCACTTGAAGAATAACAACAAAAAGTTATTATAAAATAAATTTCACTTACTTAGTTATATATTATACACTGAGACTTAGTTATGGGAAGACTAGTATTATCAGATGTTTTTGCTCACCATGATGAATAATTAGTATCAGAGTAGAATTTATCTTGGCTCAGTCCAAAGGAAACATTTGTGATTGTAACAGCAATGTCATTGCTATACAGTTTATCTCCAAAGTATGCATAGAGTAGATTGTGTTCCTGGCCAGAAGGTAGATTTTCCCTGATAGGGTCATAATCCTTGGTTGAGGTAGACTCCTTCATGTGTCGAGGATCTGTTTTATAAGTCACAGGTTTCCACTGTATGTAAACTGGTGGAGTATGAGCACTGCTCGTAATCCAGTCAATTAACTGTAACAAGTAAATAACTATACTGTAATATACGACAGGTATATCTCAGCCCACCTTAATGGATGTAGAAAATTTATCAAGATTTTGACCCTTAGTTAACCTTTTCAAGCCTGAATTTATCATTGTCATCTTCTTTCAGTAGAAGCCGAGAATTGCTGTTGCAATTCTCGACTTGTAGTGAATGAAGATGACTTGAAGCGAATGGCAAATGAAACAAATATATCATTATTATTATAACAGTTCTATAAAAATTGTCATTCTAAAACCGCTAGGTTTTAGGAAAATTAAGCCATTCTTCATAAATTCAAAATAATGCATTGTGAGGGTTGAAAGGGTTAATTAAATTTTCATCCACATGGAAGTTGTCTCGCTACTGCGACCCACAACATGCAAATTTTGATTTTTAAACCGTGATATAGTCAGCACTTAAAACAAATTAAAAACGACTTTAACCGCGCTTAGCGGGTTAAAAGAAAATATGTGATGTTGTGTTAACCTCCGCCTGCTAGACCTGTATATATATACATTGTTAAGTAGGTTCGGTTATTCTGTTATATTTTTCATTTTGGTAGGTGTCTTTTTTTTATTAAATTTGGGAGAATGAATGAGAAATAGCAGCTGACAATTCAGCGGGACAAGGGTAAAATATAGTGTGATGTGCTAGAAGTGATACCCAACAAACACGGTACATCAACACGACGTTGGTCTAATGTTGGGCCAGCAACGTAGATGGTGGACCAACATTGGACCAGCAATGGGTTGATGAACCATGTTTGCTGGGTAAGCCCCCATGTGTTGTTGAGTATTTGGTAGGAATTTACATTCATTTGCCCCTTGTGTTGTTGAGTGTCTTGGTGGGAATTTACAATCATTTGCCCCTTGTGTTGTTGAGTGTTTGGTAGGAATTCACAATCATTTCCCCTTGGTGTTGGTGAATGTCTTGGTGGGAATTTACAATCATTTGCCCCTGGTGTTGTTGAGTGTCTTGGTGGGAATTTACAATCATTTGCCCCTGGTGTTGTTGAGTGTCTTGGTGGGAATTTACAATCATTTGCCCCTGGTGTTGTTGAGTGTCTTGGTGGGAATTTACAATCATTTGCCCCTGGTGTTGTTGAGTGTCTTGGTGGGAATTTACAATCATTTCCCCCTTGTGTTGTTGAGTGTTTGGTAGGAATTTTCAATCATTTGCATTAACCTTTCTTATATTATTTTTTTAATGAAATGTGTGTTTAAATAGCAAGATTTGCTTAGTCTCAAATTGAACAAATATGATTAATTTTAGCCCACTTGAAGTTGTGGGTCGCTGCAAGACACAACTTCAAGTGGGTGAAAATTAACATTTTTAATGTAGAGCTTTGAGGGTTAGAGTGTTAAAATTTCAAAAATAATCATATGTTTTTTACAAAATGGCATAGCCATCTCCTCTCACACCAGTGTACACTGCACAGTGATGTGATGACATTCCTAGTCTACATGATATGTGTGTTGTACTGGGCTCTAATTTGGTCAATTTTACACTCATTCATAAGAAGTCCACGAATTAATTTTTGAAAAGATAGCATTTTTAAGCATATCTGCCATATTTATTCTGATATACATTGAAAAACTAATCTTAATAAGTGCCTACACCCCTTGTAGCCTCAGGGGCTATTCAAATTCACTCCAAGAGCATTTATTTGAATAATATGTTGTCAATTGTTCATTATCAATAAATACTCACACTAAATACACCTGGGGTATGTTCATCATCTATAGACCTTGTTGTTGTAATATTTGTATTAATAATGTCTTTTTTGCTGTTGATGTCAGTAACGACAACTAATTGAAGACCAAAACGGGAGTTGTTGTAATACACATCTAGGTTATCTAATGTTACATCAACTTGGCAAGATTCATCAGTGTGTTCTAAATGTGGCAGCATATCTCTCCTATCTGTGCTGCCAAATACAGTCATCTAGCAAAGCATAAAACAAAAAAGCAATTATCTTATTTAGTAAGAAGATCATAATCTCAATTTAATATAGAAGTTATAATATTATGCATGTCATTTTAAGTGATATAAAAACAACACATTTTGAAAATGCTGTAACCCTTTGCTGTTAACCCTTTGAAGAATTGATTACAAAAGGTTATTAGAATTATAAATAAAACTGGCTATTTTTGAAATTGGAAGATGTCTTTAGCAATAAACTACAACTAGCTCAACTACCACATGTAACATGCAACGGCAAACAGCAGTAAATGCTACACAATATTTTACTACATCTACTGGTACATGTATTACATGGGACTGTTTAAAGCTAGGAAAAAAATATCACGAAATGTCAATGTTAAATTGTCAATAAATATGTCATAAATATGTTATCCTTATACCTTTCAATTAAGAAATTCATAATATTGTGTATACAAGCTACACATACTGACATCTTTTCTTATTACAACAACACATAAATATTTCATCTAGCAAAAATATTAGTATCTCTACTCTGTTGTTAAAGCAAAAATTATACAAACATTAATAGAAAATGATCCATTGTTGAGGAATTGAATTGTTCCATTACTATCCCCATTGACTGAGAAAGATGTAGTATGATTTTTGAGTTTTGTATCCTCGCTGGCATTCTGCCACATTTGATTGGCTAGGTTATATGATCTTGCTGCAGTAGCTGCGGTCATGTTGGCCTTGTCATCCTCATCATCATATTCAAACAGCTGAAAATACATGTAATAACCTGAATAAGGCAATAATTCATTAAAAATAAAGAGTGAATTTAACTTGTTACAGTTATGTTATATATACATAGAACATGCTACCATCACATCATTGTTTATCATGATCATTTATTATTAGATTTTAACTTGACGTTAGAATCAATGAGTATGTCATAAAAAAAATTTATCTGAACCTGATGGTCAGAAAATAGGTGCCAAATTTTGCACAAATGCACCACAAATTTCCAACTCAGAATACGCACCTTTGGTATTGCCAAACCATAAACAAAAGACGTTTCCACGCTGAAACTAATACTCTCGGCCATTCTTGTGGCATTGCCAGATAAAAGATCATCACATTTGACAATAGGCTTGTCTTTTTTCAGCTGCTGTGGGATCATGACAACCAGCAGACTGGGATCCCCAATAGTTGCCATCAAGTAATGCATTGTGTCATTCAGACCTACAGACCTTGTCCATACTAAATTGCCGTAGCTACCTTGGCTTTCATGATCTGACAGTGATTTCCCGGGACAAAGAATTTCTGTGTGCAGCTGCAACAGTAAAATAATACAAAAAATGTATCTGGTTAACCTTTAAACAGTTAAAGCTTACTATTATCTGGTAAGTTAAATTATTCCACACTCTAAGTTTTGTCTCGCTACCGGGAAACACAAATTAAAGTGGGTGTAAAATACTACCGTAATATCAGGGGTTTCAAAACAAGGCGCTGCCTGTCGCTAGAAACGTCTATTTATTGTAAATGCGACGCCTACTTTTAACAAAGAAATGCCAGAATGCACCAAATTGCATCTGATTTTTTAAAATTTTCCGGGGTGGCTTGCCCCGGACCACCCTAGCAACCCCTATTTATTTACTTGCTTCTCATACTTCTTTAACCCTTACTCTGGTATGAGAATATGCCATATGCATTGTGTCACTGGCAAGGGATTTTGTCCAAAAACATAAAAAAATGACATATTTAAACCAATAGCCAGCGATCCCATCAAAGCCTACGAAGCCAAAACCCATTACACATGGTGACATTGGTTTGGGTTGGGCTTCATGAGGATGCTACCCCTAGGTCATGGCAAGGTCATCACAAGGTCACAGCAAGGTCAAATCAGCTCAAATCGGGTAAAAATAGCTTATTTTTGTAGTTTTTGATCCAATTATTTTCATTTGAGATGTCTATGATGGTTGTAACCTACCTAGGCCCGAGCACTGAGGTACACCAAAAAACCCCAAGAGGTTATGGGGGGTAATATAGGGGTTGGAGGGGTAATACCCCATCAAAAACCAACCTTATGCCTTCCCTCTCTAAAATGGCAGAAATGGACCAAATAACAGACAGAATGTCATTTTTGGACCAATGACCACCACTGCCAATAAAGTTGATTAAGCCCAACCCTAGTACACATGGTGGCAAGGGTTGGGGTTGTGCTTCATGGGGTGCTACCCCAAGGTCATGGCAAGGTCATCTCAAGGTCAAATCAGCGCAAATTGGGTAAAAATAGCTTATTTGTGTAGTTTTTGCTCCAATTATGTTTATTTTAGATGTCTATGATGGTTGTAACCCACCTAGACCCGAACACAGAGGTACACCAAAAAACCCCAAGAGGTTATGGGGCTAATATAGGGGTTGGGGGAGGGGTAATACCCCATCACACCACCCTTATGTCACCCCTCTCCAATATGGCAGAAATGGACCAAATAACAGGCAGATTGTCATTTTTGGACCAATGTCCAGCACTGCCATTAAAGCGGATAAAGCCCAACCATAGTACACACTGTGACATGGGTTGGGGTTGTGCTTCATGGGGTGCTAACCCAAGGTCATAGCAAGGTAATCTCAAGGTCACAGCAAGGTCAAATCAGCTCAAATTGGCTAAAATAGCTTATTTATGTAGTTTTTGCTATAATTATGTTTATTTGAGATGTCTATGATGGTTGTAACCCACCAAGGCCCGCATGGAGAGGTACACCAAAAAACCCCAAGAAGTTATGGGGGTGATATAGGGGTTGGAGGGGTGATACCCCATCACACCACCCCTATGTCACTCATCTCTAAAATGGCAGAAATGAACCAAATAACAGGCAGATTGTCATTTTTAGACCAATGACCAGCACTGCCATTAAAGCTGATAAAGCCCAAACCTAGCACACATGGTGACAAGGGTTGGGGTTGTGCTAAATGGGTTGCTACCCCAAGGTCATGGCAAGGTCATCTCAAGGTCACAGCAAGGTCAAATCAGCTCAAATTGGGTAAAAATAACTTATTTGTGTAGTTTTTACTCCAATTATGTTATTTTAGATGTCTATGATGGTTATAACCGACTTAGACCCGAGCACAGAGGTACACCAAAAAACCCCAAGAGGTTATGGGGCTAATATAGGGGTTGGGGGAGGGGTAATACCCCATCACACCACCCTTATGTCACCCCTCTCCAATATGGCAGAAATGGACCAAATAACAGGCAGATTGTCATTTTTGGACCAATGTCCAGCACTGCCATTAAAGCTGATAAAGCCCAGCCATAGTACACACTGTGACATGGGTTGGGCTTCATGGGAGGGTTACTCAAGGTCACAGCAAGTTCATCCCAAGGTCACAGCTAGGTCAAATCAGCTCAAAGCACTGGTATTTCACCGCATGTGATATGCAAAGATTTACCAAATAACAGGTAGATTTACATATCTGGACCAATCTGCTGGAGCCCAACGCAAATAGGCTTACACATCTATGCTGTTGTAACATGTGTAAGCCAATATCAGTACTGAGTAACAATGGTCGGACAAACCAGGGCTATAATTGAAGCAGCTCTTCACCTAAGGTCACATGGAGGTCATTTCAATGTAAAATACATGGAAAAACTGTACTTTCACAGTGGGAGACGAGTGATATACATTTATAACCTAAGTTGATTTCACACACTAATATGTTGCTTCAATGGCAGCAATGTTACTAACTGATGAGAATACCACTTTTCTCATTTGATTTATAACTACACAACTAATGTTACCATTTAAACACAACATAACATGAGACAATATTTGTTACTTTGCATATTTATTGCTGATATGTTACACTAGTGTCATATGAGGGTCATTTCAAAGTCACATTTCACTAAAATATGTTAGAAATGACCTTTAGTGTTTTTTTTATTAATTTAAATACTATCTACATGTGTACATTAGACGATCAATTCTCAACCAATTTTCATGGAATTGTTTCAGCACTATTTTTTATTACCTCAACAAATTCATAAAATAATCATAAATTTATATTGCATATTGTAAAGGTTACTATAACACTATAATAAGCGTTTTATTATGACACACCTCTACAGACCCTTCCTTCACTTTTAATCAAATAATTACAATACTAGTCATGTCAAATGGTCTAATTTTTCTGAAATGTTCACTAAATTTCCGCTAAATTTTCATATAATACTGTTTTTGTCGGAAAACTTCAAAAAATTTTCAAAATATCATGAAAAAAAAGAAAAAATTGGTTGAGAATTTGTTAAGAAATCAGCAAAATCTAAGCGCTGCTAATAATATTGAGACCGACTACATGTATAGATAATAATGAACAAATTACATGACAAATGCCCAGCAACAGATCAGGCACTGTTCAATATAAGGTTCTGAAACATTGTCCAACAAAAAGGGCTGGCAGACAGTAGGTACACTCATAGAATGAACGCTTGAAGACTCTCTGGACTGTACAGATTCGGGAAAACAAGCTGTATCTTATTCTTTTACAGTGGTTCACAATAATACAAAATGCTTGTGTGAAAGGTGCTTGTCTGCTTGTGAGTCAGCCTACAAATATAACAATACATTGATATTGGTAACCGTATTGTATATCATTTAAATTAATGTTACAAGGCAAAATATGACAATGTTCTGGTTTAGGTTAGGCAGAGGTGACAACAAATATGTACATGTACTTAAAAAATGCTAACCCTTACAACGCTGAAATATTTTCATACAAACCATAGAGAGCTAATTTTTTTTTTCAATTTTAAGTCATCATAAATGCCTTCGTTAATTCTTTCTGCTTTACTTGAATACCGCTTTTATGGTTCTACGGCCACTATAATTTTTTTTATTTTTAGGCCAGCATCAACGACAATGTCCGGATCTCAACCCTTTCAGTGCGGGGATCTACTCTAGACATCAGAATATGACATCTACAGACGTCAGAGTCTGACGTCTAAAGTGGGTTCCCGCGCTGAAACGGTTAATTAAGTACCATACACATATCAGGTTTTCACACAGCCTAGTATCATAAATGTATAGACCTCGGTTAATTTAAATGTATTGTGATTTATGTTTTGAATAATTCCAATGTTTTACATTGATTTACAGTACCCTGTGAATTTTGAACAAACAATGCTTACTGGTACATGTATGTACCTGCCAGTGGTTTCTCCAGAAATATTACATGTATAAATACGATGGGGGGCCTAATCAGACAATTTATGAGCTTTGCAATTTAAATATACCTTAAAATGATGTAACTTACATATATGCATTCAGCATTTCTACTATTTGACAGTTTTGCAGTCAATCATCTGGTCAGCTGGATCGACAACATCTTTTCCACTAAGTTGATCTAACATCTACAACTCCAGGTATCATTTCTGAAACATACATTAAACAAATCATTAAGTGCCTAGTACATTTCATCTAACATAACAGTTCCAGATAATACAAATATGTCACATGATTTAATTTTGTAACCCCTTACACACTCATATAACCTGATAACATTCCGCGCACCCACACATGTATTGTCCTAT
Organism: Flabesymbios commensalis; assembly: GCA_964017125.1. Taxonomy (NCBI): domain Eukaryota; kingdom Metazoa; phylum Annelida; class Polychaeta; order Terebellida; family Flabelligeridae; genus Flabesymbios; species Flabesymbios commensalis. The sequence goes on from OZ024908.1 coordinate 15,626,294, forward strand.
AGGATATAACTACACATTAGGTACAATTAATTTCACTTTGCTTCACCAATCCATGCAATAACAATTAAAGTTGGAATAAAAACAAAATGGACATTTTAGCATAGACGTCACATAGCTACCTGAAACATTCATGATATAGGTCTATTATAATTTTAACCAGTATATATTATAAATAGACCATACATAGAGAGACAATAATTACATAGTCAACTGTGACAGCCAACGATAATGTTTGAAATATATATTTTAGCATGTTTGAGAATAATTTCTATATGACCGGCTGCAAATAATGATCCATGACACTGTGACCCGTGTAAACGTGCCAAATAATGGAATGGCTCTACGTTTTTGTACCACATGATCCTATCATGTCGTAGTACCTCAGAAATAAATAAAGTAAACGTACATAGGAGGCCGAACGTGTACGGGAAAACAGGTTGGGGCCTGAACTTGTAGGATATATGGGGGAGGGTGCGAACCGTCACGGCCGAAAACATTTTTTACTGTGCCGCCTATCACGGTTTTGCATTTAAAGAAAAATGAAATGTGTTTCGACAAATATTTCAAGAAATATTTGAATTTAGAAATAATATTAGCCATGCTAGCGGCCCGAAGACATAAAAAAAATGTCAACCAGTTTTTTATCATATATAAGCTGGTGACATCTATGGTCTATAAAAAATACATGACTTGGTGCATAGGCCTACCAGGGAGCATTCATAAATAATAATTATAGGCGTTCAAAAATAATAAGGTGATGATTTACCGAATATCACTGTACAAAATGTAGCAAAAATGTAAAAAGTAGCGACTGTTTCAAAGATTTTGTAGGGCCTACATTTTCCATGACCCCCTCCTCCCCCCCCCACACCCAATTAAAAATTACCATCACTCGAAATAATTCATATCGCTGAGCTTCGTTTGTTAATTTTTTTGTTATTTCAATAACATTTCCCCACTTATAATTAATAATTATAATTCTATGATGGGATTTATAAAAAAAAACATTTTACGCCCCCCTTCAGAATCCACTCACTCCTCCACCACCACCTCCCCCCCTCCCCGGGAGAACCCATGTCATGTAGACTATACAATATTGATTTAAGCCTACCTGAAATGTTGTCACAGCCGCTCAGGCTCGCTTGGTTGCAGCAGCAGCTCACGCATTCTAAAATCATCGCCGACCCCAACTTGTGTTGACTCTTTGCATTATCGCCCACGCCGTGTCATGACGGCCCACATTTCACTCTATGAATCGGTTTCATCTGAACCTATCACGTCATTTTCACTATCAATCTCATCAGGGGTAAATATCGCTTTCCATTCTTGACATTCTGTTCGTTGATTCGAGTCTGGTGAGCGTACACGCAACAAAATTAAAAAAAAAACAGTCTCACATTTTGCCATTCAGCATGTTTACGCCGCCATTTTCAGAATCGCGTGTCACATGACACGGATTCGATTAGAAAGTACGTTTTTTACGAATAAAAGTGTTTTTGAGGCAATAAATATAACTTGTATACAGTATTTCGTCATTTTTGAAGGTTTCTTTAAAAAATGTATTCTTAGGGCAAGCTAATGTACTAACATGTGCATACAGTAATGGGAGCCGATATATCGGCTTTAGCCAGAATAGCCATGATCCGATATATCGGCTTTAACCAGAGTAAGGGTTAAATTTTGAAACCCCTGAATATAATATAATGACTTCTATAACGCCATTATCTCTTCACAATATTTGGACTCAATGGCTCTGTGATACAAGTGGAATCAAAACATAACACAATGCCAATCTAATAAATTTATAAATTTATGTTTATTCCTCCTTCATATTTTCTCATTTGAAGGACAAAGAGCTACAGATGTAATTAGCACTTTAAGGGTTACAAATTAAATCTTACTTCTATGACCAGGGGATATGAAGAACCAGTGGCTAATAACCATTATCCTGCTAATTTATTTAAATTTTCAACCACTTGAAGTTGTGATCCACAACCTCAAGTGGTTGAAAATTACTCATATGTGTTAATTAGAAACCAAACTTTTACAAATCATGGTGTCTAAACGCTCATTTTATTCCCAATAACAGTGATTTAATTGGCTAATAAAACAGACTAAAAACGACTATCGTCGTGATTAGCAGGCGAAGGGTTAAAACATGATTGATGAATTATAAACATGCTCAATAACACAGTCAAAGAAATAATATTGATATATTATTAATATATCACGGCGGCACTTGATTTGCAACATCACATGTAATATGAATGTGATGAAATTGTGATCTTCTAGACTATGGGGCTGTGATGATGAGCTAAACAGGAAATTGAAGCTGTAGACATGAACAAAATAGCAAAGGGTGGTGCCCAGCAAACACGAGACATTGAACCAACGTTGGGTCAATGTGGGCCCGCCGTCCAACATTGACCCAGCGTCGGTTTAATGTCTCGTGTTTGATGGGTGACGTCGACTGACGATGTTGATACAGTTTGTAAAGCCATAGCCAATTAATTACTGAATTAGCCAAACACCAGAGTAGGCCCTATACCCGCCGTCAGATTAACTTGTATCGCATGTTTTCCCCGATTTCTCAGTCAATTCTGAAGTCAAGCAATTTTGATTAAATTTTGCAATGACTATTTTCAAGTCACGCTGCGACTACCGTGCAATTTTCATAAAAAAAAAGATCATATAGTCTAGTTCAAAAGTTAGACCATTCGACATGTAGTAAATTTGTAATTTACGACAACCGTCAACGTCCCTCTATAAGTATAAACCCATTAAACTGGTTACATTAAACTTTATTTTCAGCCCTGAATTGCATTAGGGCCTACATTATTACATGACGGATGGTCTAACTTTTTACCTATAGTATAGTAATAGCCTAATAGGGTCTAAGTACTATATTTTCCGATGAAATTTCACGGTAGTCGCCGCGTGACTCGAAAATGTCCTTGCAAAATTTCATCAAAATCGGTTGAGAATTGACTGAGAAATCGGTGAAAAACATGCGATAACGTTACACAAGTTAGTAGACTGACAGTCTACAGTCTGTTTCACCAGAACCTGGGAGTAGCCTTTTAATAATTTGCTCGGTCGTTCTTTAAAATTTGTTAACAAAATTTTTCTCGGATCATTTTTTCATGTTCCCCTAACATCCCTGAAAATTTGGTGCAATTTTGTTGTGTATTTTGGAAGTTAGACCATTTGGCATGTAATAGGATTTTTGTTTCACGGCAATGGTGTTAAAGAGAGCTGTCATTTTGAAAAATTATTACATGCCAAATGGTCTAACTTCGCTAATACACAAAAAAAATCTACCAAATTTTCAGGGATGTTGGGGGAAGGTGAAAAAATAATCTGAGAAAAATTTTGTTGAAAAATTATAAAGAGCGACCGAGCAAATTGGAAAAAGGCTACTCCCAGGTCCTGGTGAAACAGACTGTAGTGACAGTAGAGTGTAGTCAGACGGCGGGTGACTTAGAAGTTAGACTTAGTCTTAGACTATGTCATATGACAAGGGTTTTGCTCGTTTATCAATCATTTATTGATTTTTAAGTTAATGTTTTGCAAAGACCACTCACATCTCTAACACATGAAACACTACTACAAGATATAATTAGGATTGAAACAGTAGGAATTAGCAAATTAATTCTGCTGAACAAAATTTGTTTATCAACGGGCTGCGCCATTTTGCTCACATGACCAGCGGTCACGTGACAAGTACGGAAGTACGGTAACGTAAGCTGACTTAGTGCCGTCACACATGTTCTCACACTCTGTGCAGTGGTTGCACTAAATATTGGCAATACAACGTGATTAATTCATTAACTTGACACAAAAAGTTCACAAGGATACATTTACATAGATTTTTCAGTTGTCTCACGTCACCCGGCCAACTCAGCGACGCAGAAATGACTGCAGGACTATATACTTTTTATGCTCTCCTTGGGGTTGAAATGGCACACAAATAAACAGGTCTTGTAGACTTGAGAATATTTGAGAATATTTAATAAGGGTAACCCTTTCAGCATAATACAATCATTACATATACATATACATATACATATATGAAATCAATTAGTCAGGTATTACGCTGATTTCCCAAGAGGCCCAGGTAGGCCTACATATAAAGACACACAGTTAAGTGAATGAACACTCGCACAGGCTAAAACACAAAATGACAAGAACATAGGTTTCATGATGGCGATCGGGACCAGAGGGTTCAGGAGAAGCTTGAATTCTTTAATTTTGTGTCCGAGCCAAAAGATTAAATATGGTCATGTCTAAAGAAGGCTGTAAGTTTTGTCTTAAAATATTTTAGGCTTTCAGTGTTTCTGATGTGTTCAGACAGTTCGTTCCACAAGGTATGTAAAATATTGTTTGAATTTAGTTAATTTTGTCTTGTGTACAAATGTGCCAAATTTGCCTGCCTGGTGGAGTAGCTGTGCATTCTAGATATCTGCATAAAAGTGTTATACAGATTGATAGGCACAAGGCCATGAGTAGGCTACATTTGTATACAGCAACTAGTGTGTGATATTTAATTAAATCAATTATAGGCATCCATGATAATGAATTTAGCATAGGTTGTAAATGCGATCGTCTGTTCTCATTAAGAATAACTCTAGCACAAGTATTTTGAAGTTTTTGAAGACGAGAAATGTTAGTCTCATCAGAACTAGCCCAATTGATGTCACAGTATGTGAAGTGTGGTAGAACTATGGAACTAAACATTGTTTTTGACAAATCAATAGTAAGAAAAGGTTTTACTCGGCACAGAATTCCGATTTTACTAGAAATCTTTTTTGAATTTTATTATACGTGAGTGTGCCAGTTTAAGTTAATATCCATGTAGACACCTAACTACTTAAAAACTTGAACCCGTTCTACCACGTCATCACATACCTTTATTTCGAAGTTATCCGGATCTTTAGTGGATGACAGTCTCTGGGAAGTACCAAACAACATACTTTTAGTTTAAGAAACATTTAGGTGTAATTTGTTTTGTGTGAACCAGTCTGAGCAAAGGCTCATCTCTGAGTTCAGCGTATTTTGAATTTGTGCAATGTTTTTACCTTTGCATAAGATAGCTGTGTCGTCAGCATACAAAATAACGTTGGTCTTTGAACACACTTTAGGCAGGTCGTTAACATAAAGAATAAACAGTAGCGGTCCCAGGATACTTCCTTGTGGCACGCCACAGTTTACAGGTCTTTCTTCAGACTGTTCGGTTTTGAACTGGACTGTCTGCTTCCTGTCCGTTAAGTAATTTTCAAACCAGGAGAGCGGTATGTCTTTTATCCCAAACCATTGTAATTTTTTAGTTAGAATTTCCGAGTCCACCATGTCAAATGCTTTTTTAAGATCTAGCATTACGGCTCCGACTAGTTCTCCTGAGTCGAACCCATTGATGATATATTCTGTAACATCGATGAGTGCCGTCTCAGTGGAGAATTTACTCATAAAGCCTGATTGGTATTCATATAATAATTTAGTATCATTCATATAGGTGGACAGTTGATTGTGCACAATCTGTTCAAAAACCTTCATTATCACAGAAATGACTAGTGACCAAAGCCAAGGGGTAAAATGTAAAAGTCGGATAAAATACTTGATATCAGACTATGACCCTGCACCTTTACCTTTACCTTTACCTTTTTTTTAAGAAATATAAAATATTTGTAGAAGTGATTAATAATCCCGGAAAACGCCGAATTGTGAAAGCCGTGAGTGCATGTTCGCACAAGAGTTTGTTATGCGTCACCTGATATCAGCGCGAATATTTTTTAGCACTGTTCAAAAATCAAAGCTAGAGGTGTTATAGTAGGGTCACTGATAACGGACCAACATCGCAGGGATTTAGGTATTCATGTGCTGGCAATTATTCCCATAATCATTCGATCTTTGATTACCACAGTGTTAATGACGTTGTATTTCTTGTAATGAATCATTTATGCATTGCCTGCACAGATGTTAGATCCCGTCAACATGCATTGAAATGTGACGGATGTGACAAGTGCAACATAGGAAATGCAAAGTCAGTGATTTATTATCATTAGCATTGTATACTGTATGGTTAGAATTCGCGTTGAAATAGTATAATAAAATGTTATATTTTAATATTGCTAAAAATATTTTGTGCAACGTTATCATTGTATATTAATAATATCTTCCTCATTAAAGAAAGCTTTTTTTAACTATTATGACATTTTTTATTTATTTTAATGTTGATATTTTATTTATAATTGTATTATCATTGTATAATGTATGATTTTTAAATATTTTTGTTGTCTTTGTTAAAATAAATATATTTTCACAATCAATAAACAGTAGTGGCTTGTTTTGTAATGCATTAATTTTAACATTGTGGCAAACCTTCCTATTACAGCTGTGGCGAACCTTCCAAAGCTGTGGCGGAACTTACTATTTTGTGGCGAATCTCCCTGTGGCGAACCTTCCCTGTGGCGAACTTTCTTGTATTTCTTTTAACAAATACGTTTCAGAAATCATGCTTTGGTTATAAAATAGAAGTTCAAATTGACTGTTTACGGATCTTCACCTACCTCTAAATCTCGCGACTTTGCAGCTCTCTCTGAGTGTATCAAATGAATTGAGTGGTATCACACCACAATTTGAGGAGTTGAGATGAATGAGTACCGGATTAAGACCAATTTACTACGAGATGGGTGGACTTGTGGTGCTTGCTCCAAATGTACCACCCGCATGACGGCACACAAATAAAAAGCAAAATACATGTACATGTCAGTCTCCGTTTTAAATGTTTGAACAGGAGGACGCCACTTTGATAATAATTATTGTTTAATGGTTTGTTTTTTGTCTCTTTGTCCTTCCAAGGTAACACCCCGGAATAACGTTTGTTTTCGTCAGTGATAGAGGATTCACCCTCTATGACTGATTCCACTGAATCAGTCATAGAGGATACATGTGCATCAATTCCTATGCTTCCCAACGACCAGAAATTGTGTAGGTTCTAATAAGGACGCACTCCATTTTCGGCGGTCGGAGGCGAGGAATAGATGCAACACAAATCAATTATTTGAACAAGTACCTGAATCTGTTACAGAGGATACAGGTGCATCAATTGATATAGGCTTACTCCCCAACGAGTACCTGCATTTGTCATAGAAAATACAGGTGCATTAACCCCTATAGGGCCTACGCTCCAACGACCAGAAATCGTGAGCGTCTTTACACGAACCACCATTCCCGGCCGTCGGCGGAGGGGAAGAGATGCAACATAGCACGGAGGGGGTTACATTTGACATATGTGAGGTACTATAGTTGTTAAAACAAGCGCCTGAAATAATATAACCTAACTTAGAATTCTAAGCGACAAACCCACATGAGAATCTGATAAAGTCTGGTTGTATTATGCCCAAATAATAGTAAAGACCAATCAACATATTATGTATTTCTATACCTTCATCTGCATTTAGATATTGAACGTCTAACTGTGTGAATTCTTTAATTACATCACTCGACAGTTTTGGTTTGAAGATTTTAAAACTAATCGTTTCAAGACCTAAACATTGCACCTGAAGAGATGATGACATATTTATATCATGCAGGTTTCTCAGTCCACTTTGGGGCACATTACTACTACCGAAGGTTAATTTTTCTATGGCAATATGTTTTGCTTCAAGTTTGTCGAGCGCTAAATTTAGAATGAAGCTACGATTTCTGCCGCTATATAACAAGATATTAAAGTCTTCTACTATTCCACTCCTTGTCATTAATGGGATAAATATCTTCTGTAGGAGTATAGTGTTATTCACCTTTGTCGCTAGACCGATGAACTCTGGGACTTCAATTTCATCGTCATTATGGTCCCATGATACGGTCTGACCTTCTGCTAGAGGGACAATAATATTATTTTGGGACAAGGGATATTGAAACGAGTCCTGTCTCTCCTGTCCTGAATCATGTATGTTCACTAGGATTCATATAAACTGAATCATTTTTCACTACGTTTTTCACCAACGAGTTCAGCCTAATAACACCATAATCGGTACTCCGGTACGCCACTATCGCGACTACGTGGCGCCCGAGACACATTGACAGCTCTGTTAGGCCTTCTGTGGATAAGACCCAAACCCCGATGTTCACTCGTGAAGGAGGTATTTGTTTCATCACTACCATGTACTCCATCACCCAGTTTGCATAATAGGGGATGGTGCGGCGCTACGCAGTGATAGCACTTTATCTTAGTGTTTCTTCCCCGCTCACTCGTAAAAAAAATATTGTAGGGAGCCTCTGTGACTGAGAGGTGGCGTGTTCGGCCTCAGACCTGTATCTGGAGAGCAGTGTCACCTCATTCATCTCATCATCCTCAAGTGGTTCTTATGTTTCAGTTTAGCCTATATGTGCACAATATATGTCATTTATCACTGGCAATGTTTACATACAGAGTATGGTTATAATCCTAATCGGGAGAATGCGGGTTACTGGAAATACGTGGGAGTTCTGTTCAAGATTAGGCAGAATTACAAGCAGGTAGCTTTAACCACTGCTCCAGGGCCCCGCCATTTTTTCCCAGTGATGATCACTACAGGTGGAAGCCGTGATTAGACATCAGGGGCCTACATCATGGGTGTGAGCACGCGACCATTGTGAACAGGTGAATGAGCGTTATCAGTTGCACCCTCAGCCCTGGGTGGGTTGGCCCTGGCGCATTCTAAATATTAGAAGAGCGGAATGGAGCTCATGTTTGGAAACATGCTGTTCAACAAGGACAGTATGGTGATTTACCATGTTAGCAATGGCCAGGTTAATAAACACTTTGCGAAATTGTAAAAACATATTTGTCATTTTTTTCAATATATAGCCTCTATTTTTCCAATTTTACAATCCACTGCTTACCACGTCTTTGACATATACAGGCATGTGTTCAGTAAATGTACAACAATCCCTAGATACACGGGATTGTGGGTAATTACTGGTGCCCCCATCTCTCTATGATCCGTACCTGTGTGCTAGCCCACACCCCTGTTATATTTACATGTACACCCCCTGGCGTTGAGCGGTGGTGATCCGGAGATGCTGCTTACCCCGCCAGCTGGACTCACACTCGACCGACACGACGCCTACAGGTCGCCGCTTTCAACCTGCACCCTAATTACTGGCTCTGCCTCGCGGATTGGTTTCTGTAGGCACCCCGGTCGTGGCTCCTCTCTCAGTACCACCCTATATATCTAACCCTGGTTAGTAACCCTTTGTCAACTCCAGCGAAGAGCAAGAGCCTTGACGTGGTGCTGGAGCAGTGGCGCTAATACAAGCTCAACAACTGTGGAAGCTGAGTAAACCTGAGACGGCCCAATGTTATTATATCTGCTTGACTAGAAACACCCACTGGTATCGAGGTCTGACTTCATCACGCCAACTGCTGACTTAAGACAGGGGATGGCGCCTCTGACTTAACAAACAAGGGGAGCTAGGATGTGCTACTGTGGAAGCTGATTCACCTGAGATGGCCCAATGGTAGTCCAAAGATGACTATCTTACCGGACAAGGAATTCAGTGGAAGCGTGGTTGCCTGGCCGCGAATGAAGTGGTGGCTCTGACAAGAGCTGTGATGTGTGTGCTGAACGACATTGTCTACGTTGAAGTGTACTGACAGACTTGGACGAAGAGAAGACGCAAGCCACTAGATCCTAGATCAAAAGAGTGAACGTGCACTATAGCAAGCTCTATTTAAGACAATAAACAATACGATCCTGAGCTACTATCGGCGAGCTTGAACGGCGAAATAAAAGACAACAATCATACAAGAACACTTATAAGGCTTTATCTTCTCTCCTCAGATATTTATATCTGACAGGGACCTCAAGGTCTGAAAATCACTCTCAGTGCCTTCGGCGCTAGGGCTCCTCTGCGCATAACCCCTGTCAGTTTGTCAGGGTAGCCGTCACACTTTGTAAATTTAAAATCCCACCCACCACTCCCTTTTACTTATGGATCTATAATCTGGAATATCATTAATTAAATTAAAACAAACAATTTATTATTTTATGTAGAATTATATATCTATTGACTTGTCTAGACTATGTCTATTTATGTTTTTGATTATCTGCATGTACAAGCTCCAAAAGCATGTCTTTGACATATAAAACATAAAAAAAACAATGTTAAAGCACTGAAAATAATGAAGCTATATCTCTATTTCCAGGACGTATGTTGTCATGTAAACAAGGTTGTTTAAATCATACAACACATTAGCTACTGACCATCTCAGACGGCATGATCAAAGTAATCAAAGTAGGAACATTAACAGCTGCCGCCCTTAATTTGTCTGGGAACGAGATGATCGAGGGGTTCCCCAACAGCACTGAATGTCTGCTCAACGCTTGGTCGACGAATCTACATGTGTCACAATGCTGTAAGAACATTCAACCGTCCTTCAGCAGGAGTTTAGATATACAAATAATTTGTTTAGGTTTCCCCCGGATTCATAGAAATGTTGATAAAAAATATACACCACTTCACTACAAAATTAAAAACCAAAATTGATGTCATCCCACGGAGTTGCTTTAAATATTGATGTATTTATTAATCATGTTTATACAATTGAATTTAACTGCATAATTAAAACTAAACCAAATTTAATTCAAATTTTTCGGAGCAAGCGCTTCATTGGTGTCACGAATTGTTATTTTGCTCGATCTCAAAGTATCGCGGATTTTATCGAAGTTATAAAAATCTAATGATATATTTTCTGTAATGTTCATCGGGAGCAATTAACTTTTCTGTAGCAATTTGCGTCTTATGTAAAATCAATAAAAACAAAATAATGGAAGTCAGGTGAAACAAATCAGACAGATCGGTAATAAAATTCCAATACTACAGCGAAGATGCTTTTACACTACAAAATATTTCTTGAAATTGATATAATATAATGCAGAGCGCACATCTGTGATAACTCACTTACATTGCAAATTATAAATTATATTTTTTAATCTGGAGTTATTTTTTTATTGATTATAAGTTGTCATTTGCGCAAGTAAGTGAATTAAATAGGTACAGCTCACAGCTGGTTACTCACTATTTTAATATTATAATATCAGTGCCTGTGTTCCTATAGTTTGATTCATATAGCATCCCATGATGAGCAGTTCATGAAGCCTGCAAAGTGCAAGATTGCCTTGTTACCCCACATTCGTCTCACAACCTCATGGTTTTGGGTTCGACTCTAAAACATTGAGGTACAAATGTACACATGTATATACAATATTTCTGATTAATGATCATTTAAATATGTAACAAAAACAAAAAATGTCTTTACCATTTCACGTTAGCCTATAATCGTCTTTTTTATTAGAAGTTATTCCTGTATTTCTTATTTTGGACATGCAGGCAGCTTCAACGAATGTACCAGGATACCCGACAAATAAAGTGGAAAGATCCAACTAAACATCTATGATTATTTCAAAAAACGTACACTCACAACCTTGAAGATAGGGGTCAAACTTACATATTTTATTCAATTATCACCCATGAGCCAAACATATTATCGTTTCACTGCCGTTAGCTTAGTCTTAGTGGTGGGTAAAAAGTTGAATCTATAGAATTTTCCACGGCCGATGTATTCACAATCTCTCGATCTGACTTTCTTTTATGTTGTATTCTATAGCCAGAGTATTGCATTGTATTGTAGGCCTAAACGAATTGTAAACGCATGCTATCTATTCACCTATTTTTCTCAGAAGGACAATCCCTCATAATGCAGCTCGGTCGCGCCTGGCTGATTGTAGTACCATAGGCCTATCATGATAATTGGTCTATGCTTGTTGAACAATAACTCTCCATTCCCTGCATAGAATTTTTCTTTTTCTTTAGTATAGCCCTATTATTCACAATTCGACACATAACCCAATTATTGACAATTCGACACATAGCCCAGTTATTGACAATTCGACACATAGCCAAATTATAGACAATTCGTCACATAGCCCAATTATTGACAATTTGACACATAACCAAATTATTAAATGAATGAATAAACGAAATCCTATAGGCTATAGCGCATGTATCCAACTGGAAGCTGTTCAGAGCGCTGAACATCGAGAGCAAGTTAGCAAGGCCTGTTATCATTCAAATTCAAATATACAGCTATTTTTCATTTTAAGCAAATTCGCCCTATGTGCCAAGTACTCACACATTGTAGATTTTCTGGGGTCTCGCCGAATGGAAACTGCGCCTACGTCCATCGAGGTTCTATAAGGTCCAGGTCTAGGTCAGTCAGAGAAGCCATCTGATTTACGTGGTTCTCTGAGCTCCACGACGCGACATCGCTGCACGCATTTCCTGGTGTATACAGCACGGTCACCCATCCAATTATGGACCGGCCCGGCGTTGCTTATCTTCAGTGATCGAGCCGACCCCGATGAGCTAACGCCGTATTCCGTATAATTATTGACAGCTCGACACATAGCCCAATTATTGACAATTCGACACATAGCCCAAGTATTGACAATTAGACAAATAGCCCAGTTTGGGACAATTCGACACATAGCCCAATAATTGACAATTCGACACATAGCACAGTTATTGACAGCTCGACACATATCCCAATTATTAACAATTTGACACATAACCCAATTATTTACAATTCGACACATAGCCCAATTGTTGACGATTCAACACATAGCCCAATTATTGACAATTTGACACATATCCCAATTATTGACATTTCGACATATAGCCCAATTCATGACAATTCGACTCATAGCCCAATTATTTTACAACCGAGAAATACTTCAGTAACCATGGTAACGTGAAATCATTCATATCAGGAAACGTTAGGGGGGCTAGTTGTCACGGGGGCATGTTGTCACAGTGCACTTTACTCAGGTCTCAATAGAGGAATCCCCTTTCTACGTCATCAGTTGATGAGGTCATGTTAATCCCAGATCGGGAAATACCCATTGTTCAACATCTGGGAAGAAACAACTGTTACAGGCAACAAGTAAGTTTTGCTATACATTTAGGTCAATTCGACGAATTAACAAAATTTGTCAAATTCCCAAGATATTTGGGATGCTTCTGCATCTTTCTGACAAAACATATAGTTGAAACTAGTTATGTTTAATATGTAAAAGATCATTTTAATAACAAGCACATGGTGTTTGAGAAATCTGCATACAAGTGGGGATACCTTGCTCGGGGCATCTTGCCCCGGCACTGTGACATATCGGCCCGGCACTGTGACATCTTGCCCAGGCACTGTGACATCTTGCTCCGGAATTTTTGTAATGTGACAACTTGCCCCAACTATGTGACAACTTGCCCCATAGAGATTTCAGTAGTGACGACTTGCCCCAACTATGTGACACACATACCCCATTGCAATTTCCGTTGTGACAACTTGCCCCAGTTAAGTGACAACTTGCCCCAATGCAGAGCAAGTTGTCATACTAAATTTATTTCCAACTAAAGGCTGTATGGCGAAAATAAGCAGACATATTTAAGCACCATTTTATGAGATAATGTTTGGAAAATGTTTAACCTTATATTTCCCTCCATCAGACCCATGCTATCTTTAAATCGTATGGAGAAATTTCAGAAACGATTTATTTGTGACAACTAGCCCCCATCTCCCCTACCCGGTATAAAAGTAGATTCGTTTTGGTGAGCGTGTTGAACATGCAATTATGCTCCATCTATATAGATAGTCAAACAATGGGTTGATTTATATTGCGGGACATTCAAGTACAGACGTTGTCTGTATAGTAGGCCTAATATGTACCTTTGTGACACCTGAGGCGCAATCCCAACAGACACATGACGTTGAATCAGTGCTGGATTAAAGTTGGCCCACCGTCTATGACGCTGGGCCAACTTTAAATCAGCATTGATTCAACGTATGGTTCCAGACGTATAATACTGCCGCGCAAAACCGATAGGCAGTACATCACTTTCTGTCTGCAATACTTTATTTATTTCACGAGCTGCCCTAAGCACAATATGTAGGCCCCTATTTCACTTTCTCAGAAATGTTTTTTCTTGTTGTCATAAAGTTGGATCCTAAGTTAGGCTTAGTACTGGTTTTGGGATTAAGGAGATGAGCGAAGCGAGGCTTCACAAATTAACGTGTCATTTTATGATGGCGAGCGAACCGAGGCCCATTTTTTTTCAAGAGTTATCAAATATTTATTTACAACAATTATTTATATACAGTCTCAATATATTTATTTACAACATGTCCTTCAGACAATTATTTTTATAATGCAGAATCAGTCTCAAAATATTTATTTAAAAAAATACTCCAGCCCACCCCCCACCCCCATCGAATCGTGGCCCACTTAGCAGTTACTGCTTTTTGGCTTTGCAGGGCATAGTATAGAAATCAATGCATCAATGCGCAGAGCAGAGCCCCAACCTCTGTAGACCTGTCATACAGATACTCTTTCTAACTTATTTTAAGTAGCAGTCATTTATGTTTTCGTAATACCCAGTGTTTTTATGGCAATGCCAGTTAACATGATTTTAGTTATATATGTCACTATGTATATTGTCATATGATTTTAACAAATTAACAATCTTGTATATACATGTACATATATCCTTCTTATTTCTATGACAAATAAGTCTGAATTGACTTTCTTTCTGTCAATAAAATATCTGTCTGTCTGTGTCTGGCTGTGTCATGATGTCATGCGTGATACTCTTTGTAACATGGTGTCCTGCTTTCTAATGAGCCACCAACAAGCGCATATGCCGAACAGAAATGCACAGTTTTATCATATTTACATATGCGGTAACTGTTAATTTTTTTATTAGATATTTTATGAATAGCTTTTGTACCTCCTTGCAAACACAATGTACGAGTTGAAATCGATTAGGTGTGTTCATAAAGTGAAATAGACGCCTGCTCATGAAATATCGGCATGCAAATTGACACTTTTGTTGATTTTATTTCAACATGGATGAACCTGCCACGTCAACAAATCGTCTGAAAATACATTATTGTCCAATACATCAAATCGATATCCCATCTGCTCAAATATTATCCTCAACATATGCAATATCCAGCAAATTATTATTAGAAAGGGTCCTGTTTTCTAACAGCTCCATTTGAGATATGTCCTGCTTCCCTCTTATCCCCTTCAGGCGACACTCCTCCATGAGCGATCTTGTCACGTCCGTGAACACCTGAGGGTATGATGTATTCCTACTATCTATTTTAATCATTTAAAGGGACCCCTTGGCATAAGACTTTTTCAATGTTGTCAATTTTGAAAATTTGACTTATATGAAGCTATATAGCCTACTCATCTGAACTAAAAATACAAAAAAGTCAAAAAACAATTTTAATGCACCGAAAAAGAGTAAAATAGTTATATTTCCAGGTCGTATATTGCCATGTAAACAAAACAAGTCAGCAATATACAGGACTTTACACCACATATTCCCACGTCTTGGCCCAGGAGATCAAAGTAATCGCCGCTAATTGGCCGCTAACTGGTGTCTTTTAGTCAGGACATGGGGGATACACGGAAACACTGCTTGTGTGCCCAACGCTGGGCCGACGGCATCAACATGTGGCCCATTGCTGTAGGAACATTCAATCGTCTTTCAGCATGTGTTTGGGTATACAAAAAGTTTGTTTGGGTTTTAAGCGGTTTCATAGAAATACTAATAAGAAATATTTTTAAAAATCTAAAAACTCTAAAATCTAAAAATGAAATCATGATCTGGGGGATACACTACTTCACTACAAAACTAAAAACAAAAATTGATGTCATCCCAAGGGGCTGCTTTAATTTTTAATCATTTAATCATTGGCTTTGCAGAATAGTGATGTGTTGTAATGTATATGTAAACTGTGATGAAATACATTTTAGAATAGTTTACTTAACTTTATTACATTGCAGATTTAAAAATAGGTTAAGTTAAGTTATATAGGTCTAGTTACAGCTCACAGCTATTAAATCGCACAATATTATCGTCCCCTTGGAGTTAGAAGGTGCTAAACTGCCACTTTGTAAAGTGGCAGACAAGCACCTTCCAGCTTATGGAATATAATATCGTTATAATATCAGTGCCAGTGATGATTTCTTATAGCATCCCAAGTAGGAGAGTTCAAGAAGCCTGAAAAGTTGCGTTGTTACCCCACATTTGACTCCTAGAGGTTTGAGGTGCAGCTCTAGAAAAATTGAGGTAAAAATGTACACATTCATATAAAATATTTCTGATTAACCATCATTTAAGCATGTAACAGTTGCAAAAAAATATTTTCACCATTTCACCGGCATTTTAACCGTAAAAATGTAGGCTACACATGCATATAAAATATTTCTGATTATTCAATATTTAAACATGTAACAGTTACAAAACATATTTAAACCACTTCACCGTCAAGCACACATATAATCTTTTTCAGTATGTTTTTTACAGCAGGTGCAACAATGTAAATCACAATTATCGGGAATCAAATGACTGTTTAAACAGCAAGATGGGCAAATATTTGGTGTCAAATTAGACAAATACTGTAGTTCTGGTGATTTTCGGGTGTTTAAATTTTCGCAAATTTCTGATTTTGGGATTTTTCACAAAGTTTCGAATTCGCGAATTTTCTTCAGTAGCGCTATTTCAATAATACTTTTCTCGAGCTTCTTGAATTCGTGAATTTTTCCTCTTTCGCGAAATTCGCGAAAAACAAAAACCTCGCGAATATTACCAGATCTACAATATGAGTATTTTATACCCAATCGAAGTGGTGGGTCGCGTTAGCGAGACACAACTTCGATTGGGTGAGAATTTAAATGAATTAACTTAGCAGGATAGAGTTAAACTTGTATTGCAATAATTATAATTGAGTATTACATTTAAATGCGTTTATAGTGATTATGTATTGAAAGCTGAGTGTAAAACTGTATAATTGACGCCAGCGCTCTCTCGGCAAATATAAGCCTATCTGTCTTGCCTCCCCAGAGGTCATTATAAATAAAGACTTATTTGTTATCGTAAGTGTCAATTTATTCAGTCCGTCTGAGAGCATACAATGATAGTGGAGATCTGGTGATATTCCCGAGGTTTTAATTTTCGCGAATTTCGTGAAATTCGCTAATTTGAGAATATTTCGAAAAGTAGTATTATAATAGCGCTACTATCATCGAAATTGATAATTCGCGAATTCTAGACTTTACAGAAAATCACAAATTCGCGAAAATCAAAACACGCGAAAATTACCAGATCTACAATATACTGCACCCCTAGTCGCCCTGGCATGACCGTGATGACACACCTTGTGATGACGCTACTCTCTTGGGGGTTAGGCATCACTTATTATGTGCCACGGGTGACTTCATCGTGAGACGTTCAACCAATGCTGGTTTAATGTTGGGGCCAGCGTCGCAGACGCTGGCTCAACATTTAAGCAGCATTGGCTAAACGTATTGTGTTCATGTGGTTTCCTCATAGCAGACCATGCAGAACTCTGATACAACGCCGAGTACGCAAGTATCAAACTGTCATTTTTAACTGTAAACCGATGGACACGTCATACTGAGATGATCTGATACGTGGATCTCTGCACATCTCACTTTGTGGATTAAACTCCCTTTATCGACGCCGACATGTCGATGTCAATATCAGGAAGATGCCTCTGTGAGTATTACAAAGGTTTGTGCTGAGTGGGGTACCTGGAAGAGTATATGCTTTACGACTCTGATACAGTATAAGTATCGTGTACTTGTTGTATTCTAACCAACTTTATAGCGACACCCGATATAATAGTCTGAAGACTTAACTATGATAAATAATTGTCGGAGCTAAACAAGTTACGTTTTTTGTAGTTGGAACTAATGCTAACCCATATTCTTCTAATTTCCAGTTAGAATCATTATATTAGAAGTTGGAAATGAAAACGTAATTTTAATATTCAAGTTATGAGAGGTAGACATCTCTCAAAGTGCATTATTTCACTAACTGAGCATCTGCCTCGTATTATATTTCGTTTTATTTCGTTTGAAAACGTATAATTACTGGCCTAGTTAACACTTTCAGTGCGAGGACCGTCTTTATACGTCAGAATCTGGCGTCTGTAGACTTAGAATGAAAATATTTCCAATGACTCCGAACACATAACATAGATTTTCAAATGAAGCGGAAAGAGATTTGAAATTGAAAATTACCCCTTGGTCTCCCTTTGGTCTTTGTTTTCACAAAAAATATTTCAACCTTGTACTGGTTAAACAAGGGTTTTAAACACGCCCACGTGAGGTGAAAACAATGTTATCTTCAATTGCTGTCTTATTTTTTTATTTTGAGTATCATTGATCAAAACTTGCCACGTGCATCAATATTTAGTGAATTTTAACTTTAGTGGTAATTATTTTAGTCGGAGTGGGGCGGGCGGGTGTTGGGCATTTGCTCATCTAGCAAGAGGTACTTCCAGTCAATTTCGATAAGCAAATGATGTCTTCTACCAGTTTTGGAAGAATTAAGGTTTTTTTTAAAATGACATGCACCTCAATGCTGGATTTATTCGAGGCTTAAAGAAAAAAAAATCCAGCTGTATATTAAATATTTGTAAATTCTAATCAGCACCGGTCTGTATCGCTGTTAATCGGTATGATCAATATGGTTTATTGAAACAGCAATATGCTCTTTGGATCCTGTGTGGATTTACAAAAAAATGTGCAAACAAAACAGTGTGTGCGTTTTGGCAAGTAGATAATATCAGATTTACAGTAATATTACAGCTGACCCTATGCATGCTATGGTTCAGGTTACAGTGTAAAACCTTCAAATATAAACGCAGCAAATTTTAAAATAATTGTACGACGATCACATTTCATAATAAATAAATTTAGACATTGATGGTTTTCGCAAATAGTAAGATGACAATTATCAATACTGTAGATCTGGTAATATTCGCGAGGTTTTAATTTTCGCGAATTTCGCGAATTTAAGAATCTCGCGAAAATAATTATCACAATAGCGCTAATAAAGAAAAATGAAAATTCGCGAATTTTAAACTTCGTAAAAAGACCTAAAATCAGAAATTCGCGAAAATTTAAACACTCGAAAATTACTGCATCTACAGTAGTTAATAGACTACGCGTGCACCACAGGCATTTGCATAGCTATTTATTTTGCAAGCGTTATGTCAATCGCCATCAGCCTATGTGTTTTATAGCAACATTGTGTCATTTTTTTCTGAGTGGGCATAATTCTATTGTCCCAAGACGCTTTATGGTTATATTATTAGGTATTATTAGGTATTTGATTATATTATATTAGAAATATGATTATATAATATTAGATATATGAGGACATAATGTTTAATTTAACAGCGAAAATACTTCGATATAAAATTATTACCCAAGTATGGCATTCTACCTTTTTTAGATTAAAACCGACTGATGGTCCGATGATTGGATCGAACCCATCTGTATCTCATCTGAAAATTAAATAGTTTATCTTTTTAAAAATCTGTCGTTTTTTGTTGTGGCATGAAAAATTAGACCATCTTTACAGACAGACAGACAGACAGATATTTTATTGACAGAAAGAAAGTCAATCCAGACTTATTTGTCATAGAACTAGAGATATGTACATGTATATACAACATTGTTAATTTGTTAAAATCATATGACAATATACATAGTATGACATACATAACTAAAATCATGTTAACTGGCATTACCATAAGAAACACTGGGTATGTACTTTAAATAAGATTGAAAAGCATTGCCAGGGTAACATAAGGTCTATCATTTTGTTTCCCGCACCAAAACCAGAGATAAAATAGCTACTATCAGAAATAGATATCTATTTCTGCTACTATGTATGACATGCTAATTATATATATAGTAGCAAAAAAGACACTCTGGAAAGCGTAGAAACCTAGAATATATACAAGTGCATAATTATGCTACAGTAATTTGAGAATGTATTAGGACAATGTTAAAAATTACACGATATTTTTAAAAATCAAATATTATATCATGCAAGTACAATCAATGTCACAATCTGCGACACAGGTAGCTCCGAGCCATGTGACCATGCAAGGACAGTCGCTATGACAGTCGCTACAAGTTTACAGATACTTACTTTTTATTATTGAAAAAAAACGATAACGGGAAGTATTTTTTAAATATTTTGTTCACATGCAAATATTTCTTAACATTACTGACCATATTTAACAGAATTCATATGTAGGCCTACATGTCAAACCTCAAAATTGAAGAGGATGAAATGAAAATAACTCGATTGGAAATGATCTCATTTGAACTCTGTCGATGTGGACATTGGTCGATATTATTTATTAAATGTGACATCTTCAGTGAACCATGATGTTACCGAAAGGGCGAAAACAAAATATATTTTATCTATATACTTTATACATTCAGAAAAATTACTTGTTGAGGTTGTTTGAGGTATAATCAAAAGTGACAGAAGTGTAAGGACACACACCTAAAGCAAACAATAGACTTAATTTGTCTGTTGGCATTTTAATTAGGGAACTAATGTAGTCATACGCTGAGAAGTAGTATTTCCTTACATTACCAATGAACATTGCGTGATTTTAGAAGACAGATAGTTGCCAATATAAAATGTAATAGACTACAGGCCATATCCAATTCTTGGTCTGGAAATCAGTTCTGATAAACATTTTGGTTAGAAGCAAGCGACATATGGCCCTTGGGTATATATCTCCCTTTTATTTCGGTGATCGTCCACTTGGGAAATTAACTCAGGGGTCAAATGAGGTCAAATACGGCCATGGCATGTGAAAAATATTTTGTAGGCCTCTTATCACATGTATGTAGGCCTATGTCTCCATCAAAAAGCTGCATACATGTAGGCTACATATTGTCAACGCCGCCGCCGGAATTTATTTTAGCGACAATGCCTCAATGCTCAATGCACTCATATTTGATTTGTTGTAAATGTAGGGCTAGTGGATATTTTCAAATATGATCTTTTGACACTGTAGTAACTCGGCTCCATCCTTAACCTACGATTTGCGAGATTCTTCAATGCAAATGAAAAATCCTATTATGACCGACACCTGATTATATATTGAATGAAGCCCATCAACCACAAGGGCCTTAGTATGCGTGTAAAGAAAATTTGCAATAGTAGAGAAAAAACGTTTTCTAAAATTATTGGAGTAGCCTCTAAAGCTATTTAAAATGTATACGGGTGCATCATTTTCATGGAAGGGACATCAATTTATTTTCGTTTTTAGCCTAAAATTATAAAATAAAGGGCAATGCGGAGGCATGTCAAAGAGCAACGAGGATGCGTTCAATGGTGAAAAGGGGAGTCGTAGTATGACTGAGTGCGTTGTATGGTGACAGAGGGGCATTAGCATGATTAGGGGCTATGGAGAGGCATCAAAGGGACACGATGATGCATCTTCCTAGCACTTTTAGTTTAACGCCTCTTCTTTGCAATTGCAGGCCTTTCTATCACCATTTAATGTCCCCTCTTTGCCCTGATTGCCTCTTAATTGCCCTTTAACTCTCCGTTGCCTATTAACGCCTCTCTATCGATCTTCATGTAACGCCTTTATGGCACTTTCTAACGCCTTTCCATCGCCCTTCAACGCATCCCCATCCCCATGTAACGCCTCTGTGGCACCAGCGTCTCTCCATTGCCCTTCGTTTCTTCTGGGTAGACCTTTGTATTTGTTCTTCGTCTTGTAGCGCCTTTCCGTCGTCCTTTATGGCATCTCCATTGACATTTAGCGCTTTTTCATTGCCCTTTAACGCCTCTCCATTGTCCTTCAACGCCTTTTTTTATCCATCACCATTTAACGCCTTACTATGACCTTTAACACCTTACAATCGCCATTTAACGCAGCTGAAGCGCCTTCTAAGGCCTTTCTAGCACCCTTCATTGCATCTCCATCAGCATATAGTTTATCAGATTCAAGGCATCTCCATCACCATTATAGTTTATCAGATTCCATATTTATGACAATGGCCTCCAGTCTACAACGACTTATTTTATCGTGCGTCACTTGCAGCATTACCATGATTAACAAACACGCTTCAAGCGCTTAGCAAGACTATGGTATTTTTTTTATTTGTTGTAATAGCCGATCAAAATCACTGTTACTGGGAATGAAATGAGTGTTGATACGTCAAGATATGCAATTCTAGCACTCATGCTGCTGGCTTTCACTATACGAGACGTATGGTGAGATCAGCCCATCTCGCACTCTCACCAAAACACTTCACTGCTAAGTTTGATTTTTCCGCTTCAAATAGATCTTCGTACGAGAAATTACATAGGCTCTTGCATTACATAGTTGGGTACGGCGAGATGTGGTGTACTCGTCACAACTTGATGTGGTGAGTTGTGCCTTCCCAACGATGCAGTCTGCATATATTGTGTGGTCTAAAAAACAAACAAATATGAGTAATTTTCACCAGCTTGAAGTTGTGGGTCGCGGTAGCGAGACACAATTTCAAGCGGGTGAAAATTTAAATTATTTTATTTAGCAGTTGAAGCATTAACCATTGTGCTGCTGAATTGTTTGTTGCTACTTTTCATATATTTGTCATTTGGAGCTGGAATTGCTGATGCAATATTTCTATGTAATGAAAATATACCTCTTCGGTATAGAATCATTTCATTAACTACTGTAGATCTGGTAATTTTCGCGAATTTTGTGAGGAGGACAAATTCGGGAGATTGAGAATCTCACGAAAATTATTATTATTATAGCGCTACCTATCATCGAAATAGATTATTCGCGAATTCTAGACGTCGTAAAAAGTCCCAAAATCACAAATTCGCGAAAATCTAAACACGCGAAAATGTTGGACGTAAGTGCCGGGTGCAAATTCTCAAAGCGCGCGATTTCCGGTTGGCCATTCAGTTGGATTTGTGACCTGCATCTACCACAAACTATATCAGCCATTTGAGTAACGTTTTATTTGTTTGAAACTATCTTGAAAACGTGTGTGGAGAACTTGGGCTCTAGCAGGACAAGTGTAGACAGATAAACCCTTTAACCCTTACAACATTGAAATATGTTTGGTCCATGGAGACCAAAGTGTTATTTTCAATTTGAAATCATCATAAATGTCTTAAGTTAGCTTCTTCCGCTTCATTTGAATACCTATGCTATGGATCTACGACCGTTGCAAATATTTTACCCTTTCAGTGCAGAGATCGATTTTAGACGTCAGAATCTGACGTCTACAGACGTCAGTTTCTGACGTCTGAAGTTGATCACGCGCTGCAATGGTTAAGCGATAAGCAGCTGTTAAGCGCGACTGTAGTCATTAAAATCTGTTTCATTGCCAGATTAAATGAAAGGTATTGGAATGTGTTCAAACATCAATGAAATTTGCAAGTGCTCAATTCAAACGAATATGAGTAGTTTTCAGTCAATTGAAGTTGTGGGTCTCAGAGAGACACAGCTTCAAGGTGCAAATAACATAGTGGTAAAAGGTTAACATAGAAATCAACGAATAAGCAGGCCCAAAACACGTGTCAAATAACGTATGAGTAACCTGATGCTGATACGACGACAGTATAATGTGAAAATATTAAACATCACAGAAACCGTTGTAGATGTAGGCCTACCCCACACGCTAAAACAGCAGCGAAATAAATTAGTCCCAGCGTGATCCTATTTATGACTAACTTATCAGTCCTTCTATTATGATGTAGTCGTGAATAGGTCAGTCTATGTACAATATTCACCACAGTCATGTCGTTTAAATAACGGACAAATATATAAGTAAAAGTAACCGTTACAAAGATGAATTATTTTTTTATAAATCATGGCGACCAAAGGGTTTATTTCAATTTGAAATCATCATAAATATCTTAGTTAGCTTTTTATGCTTCAATTGAATACCTATGTTATGGGTGTGGCCATTATAAGTATTTTAATTCTTTCAGTGCGGGGACTGTCTTTATACGTCAGAATTGGACGTCTACAGACGTCAGATGTTGTTTTATAAAGACGGTCCCCGCACTCAAAGGGTTAACCAGAGAAACCACCCGCTATGGCAATGAGAGGTGTTTTACAGTAAACCATTGAGTTAGTTTACTGTAAATTCTGTACTTTACGGTATTTCTCGTTTTTTATGACAACTTTTAAAATACCTTTAGGACAAATAAAAATGTATATCACATAGGCCCCCATTGTCAAATAGTATAGTTGATTATAGCAAAATTAGCCTGTAAACCTGAGAAATGTAGTCACTGTTATATGTGAAAACGTGTGATTTGTGTCGTCAGCGCTATATTGACATATGTATGCATACAAGTCGCCCTCCAGAACACAAAAAGTCGTACTTTCTACCAGGTAAAGTAGTATATTCGACGTTTTGGTTAGATCAAGATGATATCATCAAAAATAAATCATTGGCTTACTTAGCACTTGTTATTCGATTATACCGTGGAGACAGGCAATGATTTGATTGCGTACTTGTGCGCTTTTTTGTTGGCCGTGCCTCTGGCCAGCAATTATAGATTTTCAACTACCTGTTAATTGTGATGTAGGTGTGTTAATAATTTATTCGAAATATCTCATAATATTTTGTTCTGAATGCTAGCATATTATGTAAGCATTTTAATGCTAATCTATAGGCCTATCGTGCATATCCCTTTGTATTTTACCCTATTTTTTCAATCTATTTGTTCATGTTCCATAGATATATCATGTTCCTCTACTTTTAATGCTGAGAAATCGTTGCTAAAATAAAGGGTTGTGAGATCGTGTCCTGTCCTTGGGCAGATAAATTTGCCCCGCCTCCACGTATGCTTCACTTCACTCAGGTGTAAATAAGTAACCGGTAGGATAGGGAGAGTAATGTGTAAGATAAAATTCTGATAGTATAACAGCTACAGGCTTGGTATGCTCAACGGGTAGTTAAATTGGCACACGAATAAACAGGTGCTGCGACCTGGTGATATATTGTATAAACATTGATTGATAAATATCCGGACTCGTTATCAGTCAAAAAACCCTACCCTGCAGGGTACCCACAAAACTTCAGGCGTTAAATTCCCGGTATATTCCATGATTTTTTGCAACGACAAAAGTTAATCCCATCAGATCAAATGCTCTGTGTTTTCCCTGTATTTGTTCAAAGTACATAACTTTTACAATAACTTTTGCTTGCAAGGAAGTTTTTAAAACAATTATTCCTGTTTCTTCCTTTCTGTGGCTACCCGACCTATAACCTGGCCCTTAACCCTTAAAGCGCTGTAATCTGTTTTTACAAACAAAGAGACCAAAGAGTTTTCTATATTTAAAATCATCATAAATGACTTAGTTAGCTCTTTCTGTTTCATTTAAATACCTATGTTATGGGTATACAGCCATTATAAATATTTTACTCTTTCAGTGCGGGGATCGACATTAGACGTCAGAATCTGACGTCTATAGACGTCAGATTCGGACGTCTAATGTAGATCCCCGGGCTGAAAAGTTCAAGGCTATATTTCCAGCTCCAAACGATGAAAAATATTACTATTTATGAAAAACAGACACTTCCCGGATTGAATTATTTTATCTAAAGTCGATTCCCGCGCTGTAAGGGTTAAATTTGAATGTTTGGCATAATTGTTTTATTCACTTTAAATGTTGGGTCGCGACAGCGAGACAAAACTTCAAGGGTAACAATTTAAATGTTATAAAGTGTAACTTTAAACGTTAAAAATCCTCAAAACAAACTCTATGGCTCGCCAACAATCCAGTATTTACAAAACATAATCTTATTGATTTATTAGGCTTTATATACACAAATATATACAATAATCGTACAAATAAGCAATTGTAGTAAAATTGTGTACATTATGATGTCGAATACAGGTGACCAGCACCCAAACTAAGCTCGACATCCAGGATAAAATTAATATACATGTATGGTAATTACACTTAAACGTATTACAAAGTAAAAATAAATTAAATAGAAATAGATTATACATAATTGTTGTTTCTCGCACTAAAACCAGAGATAAAATAACTACGTATTAGTATAAAAGTAGCAAAAAAACCCTCTGGAAAGCGTAAAAACATATAAAACAACTACAAGTAGAGCAATTTTTTAAAAGCATGCAACTTTATACATGGTAATTACACTTAAAAGTAAAATTAAGTAAAAATATCTTATACATAATTTTTGTTTCCCGCGCTAAAACCAGAGATAAAATAACTACATATTTACATATTAATATAAAAGTAGCAAAAAAACCCTGTGGAAAGCGTAGAAACTTATCAAACAACTACAAGTAGAGCAATATTTAAAAGTATACAACTTTATAATAATATCATTATTTAAGTTTTATAAAATCTTCACATTTTCAGCGTTGTAGATGTTTACTTGACTGCGGAGCAAATAGAAGGTGACCAGGGTGTCCTGAGCCACCACACAAGTTTAGTTCCTTATGCACTTCACTGATCATAGAGCCAAATACCATATAATATCATAATAATACAATAAAACAATACTATATTAAGAGTATTTATAAAAACAATAATACAACTATGTGGTATTAACTAGAGCCCTCGACACGTACATAGCGTTAGTCGCTCAGCCGAAAAAAAACCTAGTCTGAGTTGGACTGGTGGCTCTCGCCTGCCAAACACATGAGTATCGACACATGAGAGTCCGCCGTCATTATTAGGAAGCATAGCGAAAACTTTCTCCCATCAACTCAGCAACATAGGTTGAAGTAGTATCGTTGATAAGCCATGCATATTGAATGCTGGTTTTATTGGGTTATTACACGTTGATTATGATAATCCAAATATCACGCACACGCCTGACATCCACAAGTACTTGTCCAAGAGTAAACATTATCACAGTTAAAAGTGTTTTGAAACTTTTAATAAAAAGCTATTCAGTTTACGTACGAAACCGACCAAAGATTGTTCGTGGCGCAGATCCGTTGGTAATCTATTCCAAATACTGACCACTCGATTTGAATGAAAACTTTTAAACGTCTTACCTCTGACTTGCCTCGGATAAAACAGTGATCCGTTCTGACTTGACCGAACTCTACTGTCAGGTTTGTAGTCACTCAATAGAGATGCGACAATATCATCTCTCTGCGGAAAGACAATGGTAAGATATTTAAATATTCACAGCACTCCTTGTAATTAATTGTAGAAAAAATGGGCATATCAAGTAAAATTTCGTTGAATTCGTTCAATGGACTCTATTTGAATTTTGGTAAAGGGTGACCATACTGGGACAGAATATTCTATAATAGGCTGTATTAGGGCTTTGTAAAGATTGATGGATACAGAGGCTGGAGCTCTATAACCTAGCGAGCGTCTAATCATACCATTGACTTTGTTACATTTGTTGATAACATTAGAGATATGGTTGTTAAAAGAAAGACTCTTATCAACTGTAAACCCCAGGACGTTATAGCATGATACATTTTCTAATATTGTTCCATTTAGATGGTAGTTAAATACAATAGATTTTTTGATTTGATTACATTAAAATTTAATTTCCAGACCTGACTCCACTCATAAAGACTATTTAAATCGTGCTGCAGTCGCTCACAATCGTCTACATTATTAATTTTCCGGAAGCATTTCGCATCATCGGCGAATAAGGGCAGTATTGAATGTTCAGCGCAGTCTGGCATGTCATTTATAAAAAGTAGAAACAATAATGGACAAAGTATGAATCCTTGTGGCACACCAGATGTAACTGGCACAAACTCAGATGAGACACCATCCAGTACCACTCGCTGAGACCTGTCTTTCAAATAATCGCTAATCCACAGAAGTAATTTACCTGAAAAACCAAGCTTGTGCAATTTGTGAATTAACATATTGTTATTCACTGAATCAAATGCTTTTGAAAAATCTAAAAATATCATATCAGTTTGTTTACCTTCATCAAGGTGTTTGCCAATTTCATCATAGACAGTTAACAATTGTGTAGTACAAGATTTCCCGTTCATAAATCCATGTTGATTTGTATTAATTATTGGTTCAACAACTTTAAATACATTATTGTAAATATATCTCTCCATAACCTTTGATACTATACATAGAAGTGATATCGGTCTGTAATTTGAGACCTGTGATTTGTCACTTTTTTTGTGAGCTGGTACCACATTTCCTTGTTTCCACTGACCGGAGGCAAAACTATCAAAAAGTAATGTTAAGGATGGAGCTAGAATGGTTGCACATTCCTTAAGAATACGTGTTGAGAGATTATCTGGGCCAGATGCTTTTTTGGCATCTAGCCCAGATCATATTTTTTAAATCTATAAATGATCAAATTCAATAGATGATAAATTTATGTTTTCGGTTCTCGTATTTTCAACATTGTGGTGGGTAGGAGAAATATCTTGATTAAAAACAGATTGAAAATATTTGTTAAATAAATCAGCTTTAGCAGCTGTATCATTGTATTCTGAAATACCATCATTAAGAATATCTGGAATAGCTTTTGATTTTGTCTTCTCATGAAAAAAAGACCAGAATCGTTTTGGATTTTTCTACCCTTTGTCACTCAAATCTTCTTCAAAGGTTTGATAATTATGTGTTTATTCTTTTTTTCAGTTTTTTTCGCAATTTTTTATAGTTGGTCCAATCATTAAATTTGGCAAAGCTCTTAGCTCGACGCCATGCTGTCATTTTGATGTGGCTAAGGTGGCGCACCTCGCTGTCAACCCATGCATGACAACGATTTGCCTTCACCTTGACTCAGGGAATATTGTGGCAGACATAAACTGCTCTAGTAAGCCCAGCCATACACCCCAAGCCTCGTTTACATCGGTAGTATTGCCTATCACTGCACAAAGATCAGCGTCTGCAATTTTGCTTCTCAACACGTCCCACTGGGCATGTTTATAGTTATAGACAAGCCGCTCTTTTATTTTATTCCGTGACTTTGACATAAAAAGTGAGAAGTTTAGAACAGCATGTTCAGTTGGAAATATACAAGGAAATTCAGAACTAGGTGATATCATTTCCGTAATATTTGTAAAAACAAGATCCAAAATATTACCTGCCGAATTAGAGATTACATCATTAATTTGTGTGTGACCAAATTCTGACATTGTATTTCTGAACAAGTTACCACCACCTGAGCCTAATGTTGACATATTATAATTATCTGTCCAATTAATAGATGGACAATTGGAATCCCCTATAACACACGTTATCATACTCGTTATGGACGGCTTCTAATGTATTATTTATAGCAGAACAGAAAAGTTCGCTATTGAAAGACGGCGGCCTGTAACATAGTACAATAGCTATTTGTTTTAACTTTGCTGACTTGCATGTCACACACCATTATCTCACAATCTGGCTCTAAGTCAGCGCGACGATGCGAGATCATTTCTTTTTTAAATGCCATTAGAATACCACCACCTCTTTTATGTTGAACAGTATGTTCTCTATCTTTGCGATAAACAATGTAATGCTCCGGGAACAGTTCACTGTCCAATATGTTATTCCATAAATATCGCTCTGACTAAGTTCTATTAAAGCACTGAAATCCCTTACCTTATTTACATTAGTCGTGACTGACTTTAAGCTGCGAGCATTTAAATACATAATGTTAGTTAGATTGTTTTGTTTACTCTTGGACGAATCAGTCAGGCGCGTCGTGTTTTGTTCATTATTTTCTACACATGGTGTTCTTGTGGCCGGGGCGTCCGCAGTTCCAACAGGTAACACGACTGTGGTGACGGCAATCAGAAGTGCTGTGACTCTCGCCACACTTGTAACATTGACGACCAGTTTTGTTATGGTTCATGTCACGTCTCTCCTGATGTTGTGAATAGGATCTAAGGGGTTGACAGCATGCCCGTATTTTATGTACAAGAAGCCTTTCCAAACGACTCTTATTTATACTGACCCACGGTTGCCCAGTGGACTGAAAACAATCCTGATAATTTTTTTTTCAACCTTTGATAGAATACACCAGTGGCGTCAGGGCTTTTTCTAAAACAGTAGATTCGGATCTACGAATCTACTGTTAATTTGATTCTGGTCACGTCAGGTACAATATAGGTTTTCATACTGACAATAAAAATTGAGATTTTCTGTATCAAATCTTAGAATACATGTACCGATTTGAACTCAATTACGGTACCTGATTACGATACATTCGTAGATCCGAATATGCTCGGCGCTGCGAGCCTCGCATAAACACATAAGTGCTTCCTATCAATAACATAGATAATTCATCTATGCAAGTGTAAAATGTATAGAAATCTATAGAAATGACAAAAATAACAATATTTGAAAATAACAATATATTTTATTACACGAAATATATCCGTAGAAAATGGAGGAATACATAAATGAGAAAACCCACAGGTGTTCATCACCAGTATTACCATTTTTCAGAATAAACAATTATTTTAGGTTGAAGAAAGGAGCTGGTAATTGTTCATTCTCACACAACTCAACAGTAAATTCATGTAGTTGTTTAATAGCGGAACTCTTCAGATATTCTCAGAACATGATGTGAACTAACGTTACATACATTGACCATCTGGTACCTTTTAAGATAAACTACACGTCGTCTGGTTTGTTTGCCAATTTACAAATTGACAGTTACACTCTGAAAGGTATATCTGCCATGTCATAAAATGGCGGATATACGCTGTTATTTTACCAAATTACATGGCTGGGAGACCCTCGCTAAGATTAAAAATAACCGCTCTCGCGAGGGCCACCCAAACGGAACGACATCATTTTTGTGATAGACTTGTAATATAACCATCTACCAGTCGCATACCTGTTTCTCCCCTCTCGATATTGGGCCATTGTTACGATGTTGTGTCTTTGGGCAAGGCACTTAACCTTAAAATGCTTCACTATACTCAGGTGAAAATGAGTACCTGGTAGGACAGAGATGGTAATGTGGCGAAATGGCTGCAGGACTGTATGATTCCCGTGGAGTTGAGATGGTACACAATTGAACAGGTCCAGAGACCCCTGGGGTAAAAATGTAAAATTGGATGAAATACTTGAAATCAGACTATGAATCTGTACCTTTACATTTAATCCTTTCAGGACGGGAATCGACTTTAGTCATCAGAATCTGACGTCTGTAGACGTCAGTTTTCGACGTCTAAAGTCAATCCTCGCACTGTGAGAGTAAAAATATGTCTAAGGGCCGTAGACGCATTCCATAGGTATTCAAATGAAGCGGAACAGGCTAGTCAAGACATTTATGATTAATTCGAATTGCAAACAAACTTTTGATGGGTTGCATAAAAATATTTCAGCGCTTTAAAGATCAATAGCGTGCGTTCCGTGAGGTAATATGTACATAATTTGAGGCGTGTACGATTTGAGTCCTACCACGACCAAGTGTTACCTCGGCTCGGCCTCTACGTGAAATGACAATGACAGGGCACATATCTCCCATGTCGTGGTCGTGGACTAATAATTATATACATATTTGGATGGCTTGCTTGTTCGATTTGAGTCCTAATACGATCATTTGATCCGTCGGTTCCGCCTCTCGTCAAATGGCCATGGTAGAGCACATATCTCCCAAGTCGTGGTCGTGACTTAAACCTTGTGTTGTTGAATTGTTTGTTACTGTGAAAAAATGTTTCTCTTTCGCACACCAATTAACAGCGGCGCTTTGTATTGAAGGCTTTGATCCCGTGGTCTGGGACGGTTGGTATTTTTGGTATGAAGTGTTGTATAATGCAATATATGACCTTGAGAAAAAACTAGCTTAGTCTTTTTCAGTGCTTCCGAGCTTTTTAATGTTTTTTTTTGTATTTTTATGTGAGATCTATAGGTTATATAGCTTCATATATTTTTTTTTTTCTTTAATTGACATTTTGACATATGCTGTCCCTTTAACCGTTTCAAGCCTGAATTTACAAGCTCTTTGTAAAATGTAGGAAATTGGGTCATTCTTCAGAGATACAATATGATGTTTTGGTGTACCGCAAGGGTTTAAAGGGCCTAACAATAATTTATAGTCACAAACATTTATTTGGTTTAAAGTTTCATGGGAACTGTATATATATATTACGGTCCCAGCAGCACAAGGGTTAATTGAACACTTTGTCACCTTAGATATGAAAGGATGAATCTGCCACTTTCAAAAGTGGCAGATAGACCCTTTCATATCTAAAGTGACGACTTGGTTATATAAATACACATTTATGTTATAACATCACAAAAATAAATAGGCATGCGCTGTGTATAATTAATCTTATATTGCATTTGTTTTTCTAAAAGATTCATTTTTGCGCTGTCCCTAAACTGTCCATGATTAGAGTGTCAAACCCCACATATTAGCTGATTGACACATAATTATTATTATTTTAATCTGATCCCCCTTTTCAATATTTTGGTTTTCCACGAACAAGAAGTACGATATGTATAATTAACCACCTACAACACTGAAATAGCTGTGTGTAAACCATGGAGACAAGCAGTTTTTCTTCAAATTGAAATCATCATAAATGTCTTAGTTAGCTCTTTCCGCTTCATTTGATTACCTATGTTATGGGTCTATGGCTGTTAAAAATATATTAATTATTTCAGTGCGAGGACAGTATTTATACGTCAGAGTCTGACGTCTCTAGACGTCAGAGTCTGGCGTCTAAAGACGGTCTCTGCGCTCAAAATGTTAAATTGCATCCTTTTTTCTAAAAGCTTCACTCTTCGGTCTGTCCCGGAACTGTCCAGGAATAGCTGTGATCTCCCTTTGCCTCACTTCAGAGAACTGAATCCCCCAAAATACTCTATTTTCAAAATCCTTATTTTCAGACGTGAAATGAAATCCGGAGAAACCATCGTATAAACAGCCAAACTTGAGTAATGGTCTGTCGTGGTATGGTTTCAACCACTCTTTGATTTCTGTGTCTGTTGCCCCCTCAAGGGTATTTTCTGGCTTAAAATTAATCAAGGTTTCATCATCATTTTTATGACATGAGTCGTATACTTTGTCTACCTCCGTGCTTGTTATTAAAATCGCTTCCCCTCTGTTACCGTCTTTTATGTGGTACGGCACTTTGGGGTGTTCCAGGAATGACTCCTCTCTGAACATATGGGGAAACTGTTTAGCGAAACTATCAAAATGGAACATGGTTAAGAAAGGACAGAGTTCTGAACACTCTTCTTCACATGCGCAATGGAAACGCGGCAGAATTAGAGTTCTATTGGTTATCATCGCAATCCCGATGGCGCTGCGCAGAGCACGAACTTCAATTTCTAAGGTATCCAGGCCAAAGTTGACAGGGTTATCATACACCAAGTATCTCCTGGTGGGGTCAGAATAATACCCATCCTCATCCTCCAGCCACATCAAGTGCTGCCTGAAACGAAATGTCTTCGCTTCTAATCCAGTGATGAAGTTGTTGTGGACCACTGCAGGTGTCCTCCATATTCCAGGACTGTCATGGAACTGCCTCTCCCCAAGTTCAAAGTAATACAGCCCTGATGAGAAGACGTCCTCGTCCAGGTCGCAGACACTGAGTGGCTCGTCATGGTCCCTCATCTCTTGGATCACATTGTTGAGGGTCATCTGGTCATCTGTATGGCCACCTGCGTTCAGGATCATCTGCACACTGAGCTGTGACCATCTTCTGGTGGCGGCACTGTTTCTGAACACCATCCAGCCACCGTTATAAACCACTCTGACATTAGGACGCCTGCGGTTCACCATCAGCTGTAGATCACACGTTGGCTGGTTCAGCAGGGGTAGCGGATTCTCGTTGAAGTGGATGTCCAAGTCACTGATTATAGGGGTGTATCCCATCTCCAGAACATCCTGAAACACGACAATTGTCACTTTACTGTCAAAGTATTTGTCATTTAACCCTTGACACATATAACACTGAAATATTTCTGTATAAACTATGGAGAACAAATGTGTTTTTTTAATTTAAAGTCATCATAAATGTCCTAGTTAGCTGTTTCTGCTTCATTTGAATACCCAAGTTGTTGGTCTATGGCCATTATAATTTGTTCAATTCTTTCAGTACGTGTTCGTCTTTAGGAATCTGTCGTCGATAGACGTCAAAATCTGACGTCTACAGACGTCAGATTTTGACGTCTATAGACGGTCCTGCGCAGTGAGGGTTAACCCGCTAAGTACGACTATACAGTCTTTTTCATTTATTTTATTAGCAGGCTAAATCAATGTCATTGGGAACGAAATGAGTGTTTAAACACCAATATTGCAAATGTTTGTTGTCAAATAAAACAAATATGAGTAATTTATCCCACTTAAAGTTGTGCATCGCGGCAGCGAGCCACAACTTTAAGTGGGTGAAAATTTAAATTCTTTACCTTAGCGCTTTAAAGGTTGACCCTTTTGTGCACTAATGTCGACTATATTGTTATCTCTGTGGTTTGATTAGAAAAGTTTATCGAAAAATGTTTCAAAGCTGTGAAACTGATAGGCCTATACAAAATGATGTAATTTTACAAATGCGTATGAATTTAATAGCTTATGGCTCTATAGGGTTAAAGCACGCTCGTCGCATAAAATGACATTTTTTTCAGTAAAATTCATTGAATGACACACGGTATAATCCATTACAATAAGGAAGTTTTTAGCTTCAACTTGGAATATTATACTTGTGGGTTTTATAACATCAAGCGATTTTTTTGCATCGTGAAGTGTGAATTGCGGCTGGAATTCACACCTCTGAATATAGAAAAAATGGCGAGTCACATCTCTAGCTGAAGACAAAAGCGAAAACGTATTTGGCTGGTAAACCCTTTTCCTGGATGGTATCCCCTATGTTCCGCCAGCATTGGGTTCTGTTTGTTAGATAAAGACCCCCTTATCCCGCTGATCACGACTATTGTCGTTTTTTATCTCCTTTATTAGTCGACCAAATCACTATTACTAGGAATGAATGTGTGTCCAAACATCAAGATTTGCAAATATTTGTGCTCAAATTAAACAAAATAGCTTTTTTCAGCCACTTGAAGTTGTGGCTCGCAGTAGCGACACACAACTTCAAATGGTAGAAAAATTTAATGAATTAACATAGCGGGATAACTGGATAAGGGTTAAGACCTTCTGCTCCCAACATGACGAATCTGCAAAGGTTGGACCACATACCTGTATCATGTACAGCTAAAACCCGAATGGTAATGATAGAATGTGTAACCTCTCATTTTTATGTAGAGCCCTGACTTGAAATGAGTTATTGCAATGTAGGAATCTATCACCGCAGTGTTCTTTCAAAGGAAATCAGCGGCTGTTTGACAGCTGTTTATTTAGGATAAATAACTGATTTAGAGGCATTAAAATTTGTATGCTCGTAGCAGGTTGTGCGCTCCCCATAAAAGTGGTATATTTGAGGCGATGGACATTTTTTGAGAACTTTTAGTGCCCCTGATGTATAGGATAAAGCCCGAGCAGCTCTACATTATTAGCTTTGAAAAAGGTCCAGGCCGAAGCCTCTCTTAAAGCTAAGAATATAGAGCTCAGAGGGTTTTAACTGACTTAAAACACATCGGACCATAATGAAAATCCGTCATAATCAACAGTTTGGTCGCGCTTGACTGATTATAGTAACATAGGCCTACCATGATAATTGGTCTGTACTTGATGGACAATAATTCTCCATTCCCGACTTAGAATGTAGTGGTAGGACAAAGAAAATAATGTAGTGGTGTGTTTTAAGGTGGCTAAGAGCCTGAGTATCGTGGGCCTGAATATATTCGTTGATGGTAGCAATGAATATATTCAGCCCTACGAGCAATTTGCTGTAACTTTAACAATTTATCAGATAAACCTCTGTTTCCAACATGACGAAAGGTTGAACCACCTACATGTACCTGTATCATGTACAGCTTTCTTCTTGATTTTCGTATGAAATCCACAGAGAGGAACTCCTGAGCCCCTCCCCCTGCAGGGTCCTGGACGTACAGGAATCCAGGTATACATCGTCTCCAGAGCTCGGTACAAGCCTGGCGATCAATACAAATCATCAACACGTTCTTGATGTTGTTACGTACTATACTGGTCTCGTAGTAGTTCAGGGCCATATTCAGATACCCGCGATCGACGCTGGTTGCGAGGAGAATCACTCCATCTGGCCCTGCTTGCTTCTCCACTGCTTCTCTGAAGTTCTTTATCTCTGGGAAGCAGTATGTTGTGGGCTCTTCTATGATAGGTCTTCTCATGAACAGGGCTGTTAGATCATGTTCTTTCTCAACGACTCTGATTGATACACTCAGTAATAGTAGGACGTAAACTATACAACAAAACACCAAACCTAGGAACGCCGCCTTTTTACGGACTGAAAAATATGCTCTGACCAGGACAAGAAAACCTGAAATTAAAAAAAATTGTATGTTTTTTATTAATCAAAGGGAGATGTAAGCGACTAATTTAAAATAGATGATTTTAAAATAGTCATTGGTTCTTCACAATTTAAAACTATTCAATGGTTCCAATCCATATACATGTTTGTACATACACACCGTTACATGTACATCTGGGTCTACATATAACGCTAAGCCTATTATTTGAATCTTAAATAGTTTCAAATGCAGTGTTATTGTTGGCCCATTTATTTTAGAAGTTCTCTGGTACTTGGTCAATTTTGGTCAATATTTCTATTGTAAGATGGCCGATCAAAACCACTTAAAAATGTCATACTGAGAAAGTTAATATTGAAAGATTCAACCTATACGAATAAGGTGGAGTCTAAATGTAAAGTACGAGATTTATTAGATATACAGCATGTGGACGTACCTTGTAATCTTTCAGTTAACGAAGGTGCTCTTTTATACATTGTGTATCCTGAAAGGTAAGTGCGACCACTAATTCGTCATGTACCTCACAATGCTGCAATATGGCTTACAAATAAACACATATGCTGCAGTATCTCTTAAGAAATGAACTTATACTAGTGTCAAGAGTGGATAACGTGTGCATTACCGTCACCAGGGACAGCATAATAAAACATGTGGGATATCACACCATAGTTTATTGCTGGCACAGCATTGGGTAGACAGTGGCCCAATGCTGAACCATCGCTGGACGGTATCTGTCTAAGCCGGAGAGGTTTGTCCAAACATGCTATGACGGCTGTGCGGCCCTACACTGTCCGCCGCGGCTGTTACGTAATCGCTTGACTAATCCACTTTTGTCTAGATGACGTAATTTCTTGCCGGTTCCTATGTTATGAGGTTCTAATGTCATTACCTATGCCCAGCAAACACTAAGCGCCCCTCAGACGTCATTTTAATGCCTGGCAATCGTTTATGACACTGGCCCACCATTAATACAACACGGCGTCAAAATCTAATGTTTGCTATGTGCACATGTACATACTTTAACCGTACGATTAAGGATTAGGCACGGCATAATTATAGTAATTTAAAAGCTATCTTTGAATCGTTTAAATGGATAAATAGATATTTAGAAGATTCTATTCTCATATCGATTAAAAAAATCAATGCCGCTTGTTCAAGCAACAGAAGTGACTGTATATTACACTTTGAGCGCTCTATCAGATCAGATTGCAGAAGTTGTGGGGTGGGGTGTGATTAATAATATGAAATAGAATGAATGACTGTCTTCTCTACAAATGTAACGAAAACGTGACGATAGGCTATGGAAATTGAATGATATTACAAATATAACGCCGAATTGGTGATAGTGATAGAAAGTATTTCGGCGTTGTGATTGGTTAAAGTTCCAATCATGACGCTAGTCTAGCCGTTTTCAGAAAATGTCTAGAAAAAATGAGCATTTTTATAAAATGTATGGTCTTTGTTTTGATTGAAATTTCAGAAAAATAAGTAATTTTCACCCTCTTGCAGTCTGAATACTGTAATCTCATTGCTTTCCGGAAAACAATAGAATAGGCCGAGGCCTCACAAGAGTTGAGATTCAGATACATTGATTATTTAATGAGCTCACACGTCAATAATCAACCCTTAAAGCGCTAAGCAGGGTTATAATCATTTTTAACCTGTTTTATAAGCCGATGCAATCACTGTTATTGTAATGAAATATGTGGTTAAACATCAAGGTTTGCAAATGTTTAGTCTCAAATTAAACACATAGGAGTAATTGTCACTTACTTAAAGTTGTGGATCGCGGTAGCGAGACACAAATTGGGGGATTTAAATAAGATAACTTAGAGGGTAAAGGGTTATTACTATTTTTTCGGCATACCTATTTCCTTTTATATAAAATGTCAGGATCTACCAGAAAAAAGCTTGTTTTTTACAGAGACGGATCCTATGCTGGGGTAATCCCAGCAAACACAAAACATTTGTATAACATTTGTACAACGCCGACCCAACGTCTTTGACGTTGGTCCAACATTGTATAAATCTTATACAAATGTTTTGTGTTTACCGGGATACTGGCCACACTGAATGTGAATAGACAATCATAATCGTCTGTAATACACGCTGGCGTTATATGAGATAATCCTTACAAGTACACTCACTACACCAGATCTGTAATGACTGGCGAGAGCGGTGAGCCGGGCTCACCCATGCGTGGACAGTCTAATTATCTCATTATCTGATGCACCGCTGTTATCACAGTGCTTAAAGCTGCCTGCTTAATTGGAAAGTCGGAGATCACGGGTTCAAACCTCGTTCTGGCAGTCAAGTTTCAAAGAAACAAAATGTTTCTTCTCCGCTCACTCATAAAGATTCAATATTGTCGAGAGCCTCCGTGATCGAGAGGTAGCGTGCTCCGCCTCAGACTAACAGGGCTCGAATTTTGAATTCTGTGTCTGGAGGGCAGTGTTATCTCATTCATCTCACCATCCTCAGGAGGTTTTCCTGGCCCAGTTTAGCTTACATGTGTACAAAGGTGGTCTAAAACCCCATTCATTTCATTTCATTTGTATCGCTTAGAAAGCTTGACTTCCAATCATTTTCTAACACAAATAAATTCATTTGGCTAATTAATAACAAATTGAGGGATGTTGTTAACTTTTTTGTTAGCTGCATGGCAAACAAGAAGCAGTGTACTTTTTTCTGTTGAATGTTTCTGTTGAATGTTATATTATTTTGATTGTAGATGTACTACTCTGTTTGCTAGTTGTTTACCGATCTGTTCGTACATAATGACCTACACACAGTGGACAAAAGTTTGTTCACCCCAAAGTCATCATATTACACCAATACTCAATACCTCAAATTAATCACAGCATATAAACTGAAACCCGGAAACTTTATTTCTTTGTCTTAACAGAATATGAACGAAAATATATTTATGATGCTGTGAAACATAATTAGTATCACAATTAATATTTAGTAGGGTAGCCACGTGCTATTATAATGGCCTCTGCTCTCATGAGCAGAGACGTAAACACTGTTCTGATCTTGATGCAGGACAAATTATGTCCGAACTTCTGAATGATGCTGCTTTAATTTCTTCACATGTGGTTAGTTTGACTTCTCCTGTGTCCTTTTTCAGCCAACTCCAGATGTTTTTAATAGGATTAACATCTACAGACTAAGGAGGGCATAACATCTTGCGTCTATCGTTGTTTTCAAAGCATGTAAACACCGCCATGGCTCTGTGGCAAAGAACATTATCTTACTGGAACATAAATTGGTATTACTGAATCCTAAATATTTGCTCTACTGGCTTCAGCAAATTCCCATCCATGCGGTCAATGTGAGAATGTTCGTTGAGATTTTCATCAAAGACTATCAAATTACAAAAGCCATGGATGCTGATGCATCCTCAAACCATAAATGAAACGTTCTACGCAGCCAAAATCTTATTTCGTGTGGTTTTTTACTCTATCCATTTTTTCGAACATCTTACACGCCCATCAGTCAAAAAAATAAACTTAAACTCATCAGAAAGCATCACAAAGGACCATTTACCATTGGGGCTCTTGTGCTGAATTCTCTTGGCCCACCTGATGTGGTTCTGCCGGTTTTAGTATGAACCATGAGGTTTTTTTCTTGCCAATATGCACCTGCATGTATGTAACCGTCGCCTCACAGTTTTTTATGAAAAATGCGGACCAAAAAACGCGCTCTAGTCAAGGACAACTCTGAGATAGTCTTCAAACGCTGCAGCTTTGACAGCATATTTAGACGTCTGCCTTCAAGAGTTGACGTCTGCTTCGGACGACCATGCCGGCGTTTTCTTAATTCTGCCTGATAGTCTGTAGGCCTACCTCGCCCAAATATGTTATACTGTTTTTTTATTGAACTTATAAATGCTCTGCAATTATATGATTTTAATTCCCATTACGTTTTAACTCAATTCTCATTACCGATGTCTCAACTGGAATCCATAATCCATAATGCACAGACAAAATTGTTCATGAGAATGTGTAAAAAATAATGTGGATAACATGTGATACAAATTAAAAGCTTTGAAATCAGGTCGGTACACTATACGAACTGGTCGCTCAGTAATGATCAAACAGTGGTTTGCGCATGAATTGTGAGGGGTTGAACTAACGTATGTCCATCGTGTGTATCTGTGCTGGCATGCGTGAATTCTCTGTTACATGTAACTTGAAAATGACTGGAGGCTGGATATACCATCTTTGCCAACGATTGATATTGTATGTTTGTACATGTTGTATCCGTCACTATAATAAAACAAACAGATATCATGTATAAAGCGACGCCTTTATGCAGTGGTGGTTCAATTTTGGAATGTTGCTGAATGCCACAACACTGGAATTTAAATGTATAGGATAAAGCCCAAGGAGCTTTACATTTTTAGCTGTGGAAAAGGTCGAGTCGAGTTTTAATGTAACACTTTGCTCTCCAATGAACACTATTGTTCTACCAAGATTAACCCTTACAACCTTGCCATATTTTTGTATAAACCATGGATACCAAAGGATTTTCAATTTGAAATCATCACAAATATTTTAGTTAGCTCTTCTAGGTTCATTTGAATACCTATGTACGGTTTACGGCCATTATAAATATTTGTACTCTTTCAGTGCGGGGACCGTCTTTATACGTCAGAATCTTACGTCTATACAGACGTCAGATTCCGACGTATAAAGACTCTCCACGCCGAGAGGGTTAATGGTCGACAACGATATTACAGCCCATCAAATAAGAACTTTGCGTGGGGTGGATTAATTTAAACTATTAAACATAACTATTTTACAAAATCGGATCATTTTTGTCGGTATAATTGTGGTAATTACAATATCAATCCACAGTCATATATATTACAATGAGGTCACTGAATATTATTAGAATAGATGTCAACAAACCCCTCGCAGTTTTAATATGTGATTGAAAAACAAATCGCTTTCCCATTGTGACCGATTTCTTCCATATATACTGTAATATAAAACTAATTTAAACCAATAAGAGCGAATTATTTATAAACAAAGGCGGATCCTGCAAGACAAGTAACTTCTTGACATGTAACATACACAGAGAAGCGTAGTATAATATTTCATGCACACCTCTTCATCATATGAAAGACAGTTTAACATTAAACATTCAGTCATTGATGATTTGCTCGCTCACTTTCTCGTTCATGCATTCGTTTATACATTCGTTGGTTGGTTTGTTCGTTCGTTCGTTCGTTCGTTTGTTCGTTCGTTCGTTCGTTCGTTCGTTCGTTCGTTCGTTCGTTCGTACGTTCGTTTGTTCGCTCGTTCGTTCGTTCGCTCGTTCGTTCGTTCGTTATTTCGTTTGTTCGTTCGTTCGTTCGCTCGCTAGTTCGCTCACATGTTTGCTCGTTCTTGCGTTTGTTCGTTCGTTGATAATTCATTCATTCATTCATTCATCCATTCATTCATTCACGGGGGGCCTAGGGTACTGGTTAGCATCGCTGCCTTTCACGCAACAGTCCGGGGTTCGGTTCCCGGTCTCGGCGGTTTGAAAGAAACAAAAAAATGTTTCTTTCCCATCCACGTGTGAAAGTCAGTATTGTGGGGTGCCTCCGTGACCGAGAGGTAGCGTGCTCGGCCTCAGACCGCCAGGGCTCGAATTTCGAATTCTGTGTCTGGAGGACGTAGTGTCATCTCAATCATCTCACCATCCTCAGGAGGTTCTCCTGGCCCAGTTTAGCCTATATGTGCAAAAAGGTGGCCTAAAGCCCGATTCATTTTTCATCATTCACGCATTCACTTGTTTTCAAGCTGGTTTACCAAAATAAGATTTGTTTAATTAAAGCGACACCATCAGGTTGAAATAAAACAAAATCTATATTTTTATTTTGGCTTCTTAGTATGGCCGTAAGATGTGCCGTAAGCCCCATTTATCAGTCATTCTCGTGTTTCCTTTTTAGACCAAAATTAAATGTCCTATTATGTGTGTTGTGAGACTGATACCATCGAATAATCCATGCATTATGCGGTTGTGAGACTGATACCAACGAATAATCCATGCATTATGTGTGTTGTGAGACTGGTACCAACGAATAATCCATGCATTATGTGTGTTGTGAGACTGGTACCATCGAATAATCCATGCATTATGTGTGTTGTGAGACTGGTACCAACGAATAATCCATGCATTATGTGTGTTGTGAGACTGATACCAACGAATAATCCATGCATTATGTGTGTTGTGAGACTGATACCAACGAATAATCCATGCATTATGTGTGTTGTGAGACTGATACCAACGAATAATCCATGCATTATGTGTGTTGTGAGACTGATACCAACGAATAATCCATGCATTATGTGTGTTGTGAGACTGATATCAACGAATAATCTATGCATTATGTGTGTTGTGAGACTGATACCAACGAATAATCCATGCATTATGTGTGTTGTGAGACTGGTACCAACGAATAATCCATGCATTATGTGTGTTGTGAGACTGATACCAACAAATAATCCATGCATTATGTGAGTTGTGAGACTGATACAAACGAATAATTCATGCAATATGTGTGTTGTGAGACTGATACCAACGAATAATTCATACATTATGTGTGTTGTGAGACTGATACCAACGAATAATCCATGCATTATGTGTGTTGTGAGACTGATACCAACGAATAATCCATGCATTATGTGGTTGTGAGACTGGTACCAACGAATAATCCATGCATTATGTGTGTTGTGAGACTGATACCAACGAATAATTCATGCATTATGTGTGTTGTGAGACTGGTACCAACGAATAATCCATGCATTATGTGTGTTGTGAGACTGATACCAACGAATAATTCATGCATTATGTGTGTTGTGAGACTGATACCAACGAATAATCCATGCATTATGTGTGTTGTGTAAATATAACAATGTGATCGTGATCGTAACCCTGGCGAAATCACTGATAGGCGTCCGAAATTGTAAATCCGAATTTGTAGAAGTCCAAAATCACTGAATATGACAGACAGATGATGTCATACATTTTGTCCTGAAGAATAGAATTGATAACAATCGTGTTCTTTGTGTTTCAGACTCTTCCACAGCCAGATGGATTAGACTGGTATTTAGAAGAAGGACCCTGACGTACATGCTCATCTCATTGGTCTTTTTTGTCGTACCTTCCATTTATTTATTCCGGCCTAATGTGTTCAACCAAACACGTTACATCCCATCTCTTTACATCAGGGAATCAAGAGAATCAAGTAGAGCAGACTCCTCAGACTATTGTTTTAAAGAGATGACAGATTTCAAAGCTGCTGTCAAGAGACAAGTGGGGCCTGACGGCATGATCTTGTTGCCATCTAGTGTAGATCGCGGGTATCTGAAGATGGCGCTGAACTTCTACGAGACAAGCATTGTACGTAACAACATCAAGAACGTGTTGATGATTTGTTCAGATCGCCAGGCTTGCATTGAGCTGTGGAAGCGCTGCATACCCGCCTTCCTGTATGTGGAGGACGAGGCGGGGGGAGAGGCCCAAGAATTCCTGTCCACGGATTTCATCAGGAAATCACGCAGGAAGATATACTGGATACAGGTAACGAACTTAACCTTTCCCAGCAGACACAAGACGTTAAATCAATGTTGGTTTAACGCTGGTCCAGCGTCGCATATAACGACTTTAACCCTCACCACGCTCAATTATTTTTGTAAAAACTATGGAGACCAACGGTTTTTTTCAATTTAATATCATAATAAATGTCTTAGTTAACTCTTTCTGCTTCATTTGAATGCCTATGTTGTCTTTTTATTGTTATTTCGTTATTTTAATGATATAAAAATGTTATTATCGTTTTCTATTGTTGTTGTTTTCTATCGTGGCTAGGTGTTTTGTCAATAACAAATATAATACATGAGTAATTTATTGTTTTGTAAACATTTTACAATCAAGTTATCTATTTGAAATTTTCACCCATTTGAAGTTGTGTCTCGGTAATACCACTCACAATTTTAAATGCGTTAAAATTATTCAGGTTTGTTAATTTGGGAGCCAAGTAATTTTAAATCTATTCAATGGGAGAAACGTTGCACTTTATAAAACTGATATAGGAACTGTTTAAAAATGATTCAAACGTCTAGCGGTCAAAAAAAGGTTTAGGTATAATAGTGTTTGTGATGGGTTTATTTTCTTGTTGCAGGATGTGTTAAATATGGGCTACTCCCCAGTGATTAGTGATTTAGACATCCACTACAACTCGAACCCGATGCCTCTGTTAAACCAGCCAGGGTGTGACCTGGAAATGATGGTGAATGTCAGGCTACCGAAACGT
This sequence comes from Flabesymbios commensalis, assembly GCA_964017125.1. Classification (NCBI taxonomy): domain Eukaryota; kingdom Metazoa; phylum Annelida; class Polychaeta; order Terebellida; family Flabelligeridae; genus Flabesymbios; species Flabesymbios commensalis. Next base: position 15,670,852 of record OZ024908.1, read on the forward strand.
GAGGTGGAATTTAACGGTGGATGGATGGTTTTCATCAACACCCCAGGCTCCAAAAGGTGGTCAGACCTGAGTGTTAAGAGGCTGAATAACGCCAGTGATTATGACGATGATCAGATGATCCTGAATGAGATCATTGAGGTGATGAGGAGGAATAAGGAGCCTCTGAATGTCTGTGAGCTGAAGGAAGATGTGTTTTCATCGGGGATCTATTACTATGAGACAGGAGAGAGGCAGTTCCACGACAGTCCAGGCATATGGCAGACGCCTGCTGTCGTCCATAATAACTTCATCGTGGGTGCGGACGCCAAGGTGTTCAGGTTCAGGCAGCACCTCATGTGGTTGGAGGACGAGGATGGGTATTATTCTGACCCCTCAAGAAAGTACCTCGTATATGGCAACCCGAAAAACTTTGATGGCGATAACCCCGAGATAGAGAAGCGAGCATTACGCAGCGCCGTGGCCATTGCTTTGATCACCAACAGGACGTTGATACTGCCACGTTTTCACTGCGCTTGTGACAATGGAGAATGTACAGAACTGTGTCCTTTTCTCACTAATTTTTATTTCACTGCCTTCAATGAGCAATTCCCAGGAATATTTAGAGAAGAGTCGTTCCTAGAACACCCGAAAGTACCTGAACACGTCAAACAAGGGAATAATAATAAAATCATGTTTATTCAGAGTGATAGAGTGGACAAAGTTTTTGTGCCCTTGCACGAGATCCCCGGTCAAACAATCCACACATATTCGCCAAGTGACACTGAAAAGGGGGCTACTGATACAGAAATTAAGAGTTGGCTTCTACCATTAAGGGACATGCCACTGCTCAAATTCGAGTGTTTGTATGACGCTTTCAGTGAATTTGAAAATCAGCAAGAAAATGAGCAGTTTGAAAAGCGAGCGAGCAACGGAATTCAGTTTTCAGAAGTCAGACAAAGAGAGGTTTCAGTCGTTCCTGGAAGATTTAGAAACAAAAAGAAAATAGTCGCTTTTAGGAAACAAGATATGACACCAGTAGCCTAATATAAATATAATTATGCCACAATATGGGTTAAAACTGGGAATGTTTGGTCATGAAAATAATACAGGTTCATAAATGTTGTTATGTGTTGAATGTTGGTGGTTGTTGTATCTCCAAAATTTACATTATTTTGTTAATAACCAAAGGTTATCAATATATATAGGTCGTTGTCGCATTTCCACACACCTGGATAGGGCCTATCAAAGGTCAGCAGCAGGACGTAATTAGGTGAGTGATATTGATTTTGATTAATATAATAAGGGTCTCTTGATTTGAATTGGAATCTACTACTATTGGAGGGTTTTGTTGAATCAAATACCTCGGAATCTACCACTAAACCCGTTAACACACCGGGGAGATTACATATACACTCTAAGCAATATAAGTTATTTAACCCTTTAACCGCCAAATTATTCAATTGGATTGTTTCGCTGACGCGATCCACAACTTTAAGTGAGTGACAATTATTAAGATTTGACAAAATAGAGGTGAACTCTTTTCAAATCATGCTGATTGATGTCACATTATGGCTTTAACAAGCTCAAAAGGCGGTACTGAATGTGGTAATATTTTAGTGAAAAACCCAATATATTAAAGGGTTAAAAAGAACCCTTCAATACTATTACCAGGGTTTCATGGTAATAGTACTGAATGGTTCCTTCTAAAGAACCTATATTGTTTAGAGTATATACTCTTTCAGCGCGGGAATCGTCATTATATACTTTAATGCTAAAGTCGGGTAAAGGAGATGCGAAACACAGTGGAGTGACGGGGGCACAGAGTGTAAAACATTGGCCAAGGTAAAGTCGACGTGGAGTGACGTCATGTGACGTCATGAACCGCTTCCTGATTGGTCTCATTAACCCTTTAACCGCCGGTGCCCACTTGGTTCGGATTTTTCATTTTTTTATTATCACTTTTAAATGTCACATTTTAAACATGGGAAAGGTAAATCGTGACATCAATTAGCAAGATTTCAAAACAGTTGACCTTCATTTTGTGAAATCTGAATAATTTTCACTCACTTGAAGTTGAATCGCGTCAGCGAGGCACAAGTGAGTGAAAATTTTAATTAAATAGTTCGGCGGTTAAAGGGTTAATGGTATTTACCAGCCAATTTTGATCACGATGTTTATAAAATACTGTCAACTACTCAAACTCGCCTTCGTTGTTGATGAGCTATAAAGAGCGACATCTAGTGAAACGAATGGTCTGATTTGTGGCTGTTAAAAATCCGAGCAAGAACCTGATTTTATGTCAGGACATAATTATCCGAGAGCTGTATGAGCGAACATTACAGTACAGGTGTGTGTGCACCAACCATTTAAAGATCGGCATGTATCGAAGATTGGAAAAACAATGTGTTCAAAATCACAATGTTTCGTCATATTTGAGATTGTATTTTGTCTCTGGTGACGAAAATATCAAACGGAAGTAACTTATTAAAATAGCTTCATGAAAACAGCGTTCTTGTTATGAAAATAAATTGACCATAGGACATTTTGTTTGTTTGTTTGTTTGTTTGTTTGTTTGTTTGTTTGTTTGTTTGTTTGTTTGTTTGTTTGTTTGTTTGTTTGTTTGTTTGTTTGTTTGTTTGTTTGTTTGTTTGTTTGTTTGTTTGTTTGTTTGTTTGTTTGTTTGTTTGTTTGTTTGTTTGTTTGTTTGTTTGTTTGTTTGTTTGTCCTTATGCCTCTCCGTAATCAACATTACTTAAAAAATAATGAACGGATTTGCATAAAACTTTTACCAGATGTGTTTCCTGAGCCAACGACGAATCCATTAGAATGGTAATATGATGTGTTAGTATTTATACCTTGGAGACAATTGCCCATAGGTGCTGACTACAGAAATATTACACTCGTGTACTATTGCACCCACACCAAAATCCCTCTTATCTATACGTATCCGAGTATAAAATGTCACCCATCCAAATAACACCTAAGAGTTTTTTTGCCGTTTTCGTATAATAATATCCTATGTATGTGAACGTAACTTAACCCTTTAACCGCCAAATTATTCAATCTGAATTTTTACCCACTTAAAGTTGTGTCTCGCTGACGCGATCCACAACTTCAAGTGAGTGAAAATTATTCAGATTTGAGAAAATGGCGGTCAACTGTTTTGCTGATGTTTAAAAAGTGGTACTTAATGTGGTAATAAAAAATGAAAAACCGAATATATTCGGCACCGGCGGTAAAGGGTTAAAGTGCTAAGCACGACTTAACCCTTACAGCGCCGAAATGTTTGTGTATAAATCATGGAGACCAAAGGCATTTTTAAAATTTAAAATCATCATCATGATCATACATGTCTTAGTTGGCTCTTTCCGCTTCATTTCAATACCTATGTCACGGGTCTACGACCATTATAAATATTTTAATTCTCTCAGCGCGAGGATCTGGGATACCCGGTATGACTGGGCCGCCTAATTCATTTACTGCGCGAGGCCCAGTCACACTGACCACCATTTTGTTTACACAGCCAGCTGTGTAAAAACGACACTCGTGCTGCCTAACGAAAAACTCGGATGCCAAGAAATTGAGACGAATATTTCAAGTGCCTATGGAAACTAGGCCATTTTCAGCAGGCGTAAACTTGTGATCGTATTGGAACTATTACATTTAAAAATGGAGGTCACTGTGTCAGAGCCTTGCGATGTCATCAGGGTAGATCTGGGATGCGTCAGATTCTGTCCCCGCGCTGAAAGGGTTATTCTTTCAATAGTAGGTTAAGTCATAGTTATTGGGATTGACATGAGCGTTTAACACTTTCAATCCTGAATTTGTCATCTTCATCCACTACAAGCTGCGAATTGCTGTCGCAATTCTCAACTTGTAGTGGATGAATATGCTTTGGTGTGTTTGAAAAAGTAAAGAAAAATGCTATGTATTGGTAAACCAGTTTCATGGGAATATTCATTCTAAAACCCCTAGTTGTAGGAAGATTAGGTTTGTTTTCAGGGATGTTAAATGATGCTTTAATGCATCATGAGGGATTAAAGGGTTAAAGATCAACATTGGCAAATGTCTTGAATCAAACACATATGAGTGATTTTCACCCACTTGAATTGGTGGGTCGCGGTAGCGAGACAAATCTTCAAGTTGGTAAAAAATTAAGTTTCCCAATGCAGGGTTTTGAGTCGTAAAACAGCTGTGTTGTTTGGTTTTACAGAGCCACAATATTTGCATTGCGGTGGACCCCACTCCTGTGAACGTTGACCATGCTGCCATGCGTGGGCGCCCACAATGTTTACTAATTTCGATCATGATGACCTATCTATTAAGTGATGTACGTGATTACTAGTCAGTTAATATGCATAGCACGAACCTCGGGCGACTTGCCATCATTGTAGAGAGTGGGGGTGGGGTTACAGCGGTCACCAGCAAACAATACATGACTGAATGTTTATTGTTTGGCCAGCGTCGTAGACGGTGGCCCAACATTGACACACCATTGTGTCGATGTTTCGTGTTAGGTGGGTCAACTGTTATCTGGTGAAAGGCTCGTTTTGGTCAGTTATACGTCTAGTTCCATCATGGTGGCATATGGACACATAAATAGTACAGACAGCTAAACAGAAATTAAGAACTAGGTTATTCTTCGTATCAAATACTGTGGTCTAACACAGGTGAGTGGTATATTCCTTTCCCCCTGAGATTTAGTCACATTAGCTCGTGTAACGTGATCCATAGTGCAATGTAAGCTAGTGTGGCCATGTGAGAGTAACCTCTTCACCTGTCATGTCCACTTATCTCTTATATTATAACTATTGCTTGTCTCCTGATTCCTAATTTTTGACAACCATGTTAAAAATTTAGAAATACGAGAATTTCGTCTCTATATCTAGCCTAACTGATAAATGCGCAGCACAAAAATTAAAAAACGTTTGCAGTTCTAGTCTATGGACATGTTTACATCATATGGTCATATTAAGAAGCCAAAATAAAATCACCGATTTTTTTATTATTTTAGCCTGGGCCTGTCCCTTCAAGTGAAGTACTCTTCATTATTTTATTACGGTATGCATAGTGTAGTATGGACTTTTTACTTGTGTTTGCTTCTCATTATATCGAGCGGATCTTGTTTGATTTCGCTTGTTCTTTTATTTTTTTGTTCTCTCTGTTAATGTTGACCGATATGAACTGATGAATCTCTTTATCATAAATTACTATTTGCGTGTTATGTATAGGAACTAGCAGCGTGTGAGCTGTCAGTGTGTGAGATAGGGAGGTGTGCGAGATATATCAACACATACTAGACGCTGAGCCAATGCTAGTTTAATGTTGGAACAGCGTCGAAGACGATGGGCGAACATTGAGCCGGCATTGGCTCAACGTCTCGTGTTTGCTGGGATATCAGCAGATGTAGCGGCCACCAAATAATTCTCACACAGTATGACATTAGAAATGTACATGAAACAGGCCCATTTAATCAATGTTGTTTAATGCTAGGCCAACATTGAAAACATTGGGCCAACATTAAAACAAGATTGGTTGAATGTATCGTTCACCGTTAACCCTTAGAGCGCTACATTTAAAAAATAATTTTTCACCTACCTAAAATTGTGTCTCGCTACCGCGAGCCACAACTTTAAGTGGCTACAATTGCTCATATTTGTTCAACTTGAGACCAAATATTTGCAAAAAATGATGTTTAGACACACATTTCGTTCCCTACGACGGTGATTTAAACGGCTAATCAAACGGATCAAACCGACTTTAGTCGTGCGCTTAGAGGTAAAAGGGTAGGGCTATACTACTAAAAAATACAGAAAATGCTGAAAATAAATTAACATTAACTCTTCCTTTACCGACTTCCCCCTGATAAAACTACCTCCGGAATCCGACTTGTTTTGAAGGAAGACCCCCCTGAAGTAGCCCCTGGGCACCATACAAGTTATAGCTATGTGCATGCACATCGCACAAATTAAAAATGCAAGAGAACATTGCGTGCATGACACTACATGCATGTAATGAAATATCTCCATTGAAATTAATGCATGCACATATATGGAATTCGCATAAATGCGAAATTGGTGAAGGAAGGTAGTTTTCGCATAAATGCGAAATTGGTGAAGAAAGAGTTACCGAACGATTTTGATGTACCATATTCAGGTTAAACTATCCGACTTGACCTACTCAGAATTTTCGGGAAACCTGAGACTCACAAAAAATATTATGTGCGACCCAGACCACCCACTCAATCAAAGGCAGGTCAGTCAAATGCTAATGGGGTCAAATGCTAATGACACCTACACCGCCCTCTAAAAATATGGATCCACTACACGCATTAAAAATACTGCAGTTGCAAACAGCCTCTGATAATTTTAATTTACTCTGTGAATTATGAAGCTATTCGCCTGAAATTTGGCAACAGTATGTAACTGGTATCTGTTATCATTACTGTGCAAGTAAATCTAGGAAAAATATCTTTTTTTTCAACAAATAGGTCAGGAAAAATGGAAGTTGAAAACAGGATATTTTGATCATTTTTTAGAAAATTCTGTGGGGATGGCATCGTGGTGGTAATGTAGAAATCATATGTGAAACTCCTCCTCCGTAAAATTGACTAACAAAAATAGCAATAAAACGTTTTTGTTACTTTATCATCATCCATTTTATAAATAATCACTATATCTTTAAAATATTGTTTTTAAATCACTGCTGCACTTTCAAAAATGTCCTAATTATTTTTAAATTTGTCTGTGAATAAGATCATTTACAGAACATTTGATATTTGGTTGAATATCGATCTTTTTGTTCTCATTAAGGCATCGACGCGACGGGTCTATCCGTCATATAGTCGCTCCAGGGAATCCTTAGGTATTTCATTCCAGATCTGGTGGACCCTCATTCGTAGCTCTCGTAAAGTTGTTAAAGGGTTGCTACTGAGTTATTTCATCACATGAGCCAAGACAGGCTCTATAAGATTCATATCTGGACTACTTAGATGCAATTGAATAACCTGGATTCTCTGGTCTTCAAATGACATTGTGATAGCTGCGTCACTGTGAGCAATTGTGACACGGGGTCCCCTCTACCAGGATATCTTTTATTATATCCTCTTCATCTGTATATATTTTTTTAACATTTGTGTGTAGAGCACCCTTGCTGCAACCGAGGACTCTTTTGATATATCTTTGGCAGTAATTGAAATTATCTAAGACTCAGCTTGTGTAATTTTCTCACTGGACAAGTTACATCCAATCCCCAAGGCTTCTGACGTGTTTGTGACTAAGAGTTTGTGGGGTTGTGGGCATACTACACATTGCGCAACATAAAAAAAACGGGATGAACACATGATACAATGTGCCCTGATGTGATTTATATTGTTTTTTATTCGAGCAGCGTTGATCATCGAGACGTATTTAAAATTCTCCCAACAAATGTGTCTAATTACTTATTTTCACTACAGGCTAAACATGTTTGGATTCAAGTCCTGGTAATTTTGCACAAAATGTCAAAATATATACTTTCTGAAAGCGTAATAGATCAGCAATACAGGACACTTCATATTTTTTTTTATAATGAGTGACCATTTTTGACAACAAGTGTCCGAAAATATTAGAAGCACAGTACATTAATTTCATTGTCAAGGTGGATCCATATTTTTAGAGGGCGGTGTAAGCCGATGTCATGCGTATACACATTGCCCTTATTATTAGACCTACATATGCTTTTTTTTCTAGCTTCTGTTTCAATTATGCCAGCGAGGCCTAATTAACTAGCTTCGACCGTGCAGAGTCAAAGCTAGTCATTATATTTTATCAAATTTTTGGGTAGTGCTACTCATTTTTGACGCTGATAAAAACTTTAATTTGGATTTTTAGGAATTAAGTGACAGCCTATGATTTATTGTTTAATCCAGCTTGACTTCTCTATAATTCTCTATATCCAGTGTTTTCCATGTTTGTCCAAGACCAGGAAATTCAATGAAACAGTACGAGAACACGAAATTGTCAATCATTCAGAACATTTTCAAAACTGTAGAAAAACAGTCTATCATGTGTTCTTTCAGAGATTACTAAGATCTACTATTGTAGTTTCGTTATACAGAATTTGCTGCTAACTGGTGTTTTTAATCGTTTCAGAATTTGGAATAATGACACCGACACGCAGAGCCATAATATTGGACAAACCAAAGACGTCAAGAAATGTATTTATTTGTGTTTCACTTGTGTTTATTTCGTGGATACTCTACACTCAAATACATCGAAAGCTTTCCCACGATTGGACACATATAACTCATGTACGTATGGGAATATCTGGTGATATTTGGTTACTAAATAATACAATTCCAGCAGAGGAGCATAATAACCACAATGTGAGAGATACTCTCATTGAATACATACTTAGCATAACAGACAATGTACAACATTCTACTGTACAGACAGAGACATCTGTAATATACAGTATGAAATCAGAAGCACTAAAGCATGCCAAGAAGCTCTCTGATGAAGATGATAAATATAATGTTCCTCTTTTTCTTTTCTGGTCAAAATGGTGGAAGCAGAATTGGTGGTCGTTGCCACCTACCTCCCTGGTGGACTGTTGGAATCCACATGGTACTTCACACAGGTGTTTTTTCACCCATGACAAAGCTTTCTTAGATGACAGTGATGCTTTATTTTTTCATCTGAGAGGCACAGATTTACAGTCCTTAAAGTTTCCATCGCGAAAACAAACAAAAGATAAATACTGGATCCTAAATTCTAAAGAACCACCCATAATAAATGTGGGGCGCACTCCACAAATGACTTCAGTTTGGAGGAGCTTCAATTTAACCTCTTCACATGTTCCTTTTTCTGATGTTACAATGATGTATGGGAGATGTGCTGAGCGCACAGACGATACAGTAGAAAGCAACATAGATTTTAGTGTTGGTAAAACTGGTCTAGCTGCCTGGTTTGTAGGTCACTGTAATGTAGGAAGTAAGAGAGACAATTATGTGAGGGAATTAATGAAATACATGTCTGTGGATGTATTTGGTGGGTGTCTTGGCAGCAAGAAAGTATGTGAACGTTTCACAACAGGACACGGTGACTGTAATAAGTCGATAAGTATCATTAACAGTCATAAATTCTATTTAGCTTTTGAAAACAGTTTCTGTGAATCTTACATAACGGAAAAAGCTTTCAGAACCTTAACCCCGGGAATGTTTTCAGTACCTATTGTTTACGGAATGGGAAATTATACAAATGTGTTACCCCCTAAGTCATATATTAATGCAGCTGATTTCGAAACTGCTAGACACCTTGCTGATTACATTCTAAAGCTTGACTCAGACAATGATTTGTACAACGAGTATTTCTATTGGAGGCAGAGCTATACATGTAAACACATATTACATCCATGTGCTGTTTGTGAAAGTTTTCATGAAATTAACAAAGGAGAACATTTATTTAAAGAAGACCGTTTTGGGAAAGTGTTTTCAGATGAGAGCTGTTCACAAACAGATGATCTTCAGCATGTGTATCAGCTGTTTAGTAAATTAAGGGAATAGCCCTACAAATAAAAGTGCTTTCGCGCTAAGGAGTTGTGCACGTGTTGCCATTTTCTAAGCGTTGACGGTGCACCCCACTTTTTGTTTTGAACTTTTTTTTATGGAATTACATACCCTCGTATAAACACGATAACGTACATACAATTTCCATATCACTTCTTTTACACTACCAATTAGGCATTTACATGATTAGAAAAAGTAAATTTGCGATGATTTTTTGTCTACACAATTTTCTTTTCTCAACCGTTTTGCAGGTACCGAATCTGACATAACTTCGTCCAAACCTCTCTTCCTCGTATTATCAGACTTGTCTCCTTGCATTATTTCAAAACGTCTCATATTATAATAGCGTCTAACTTTCATAGAAATAGGAAATATCAGGCAAATAAAAAAACAAGTCCACATTCGTTGACACCCTATTGCCACTAAGTGACACCTAAACGTTCCTGAGCAGGTACATATACATTGTAAGTATCGAATTCATTAACAATGTTGTCATAATGCCTTACATACATATATTTAAATTAAGAACAAAATATTCAGCGGCCATCAATTGCTGTGGGAGGTCATTCAAAAGTCGAAAAACTCTCTGAAAATAGTTTGTTTTAAAACACTCAGAGATATGAAGTATTTCTACATTATTATGCCTAGATACGTCTGAGTAACCTTTAATATCAGCAGAATAATGAATGCAAATAAAGTATGGTACATCCAGTATAATTAGGAATATAGCGAGTAACCGCTCTTTTCCTTTTATTATTTCCGCACCATGTTAGCAGACATAGCCATGTTTTGTGTAGTAGCCTACTTCGACTACATTCAATAATGTGATGTGCGACCCAATGCTGCGCTAATGAGATACGCTTCTGAGACATGCCAAGCTGACCACATTACAACATACATATCAGTCATTCAATCAGCTATACCCTGTCGTCATTTCATATACAAAACAAACGTATTCCAGTTCATATTCATGATGCATTCAACATTTAGGATGAGGAACCTTGCTTAGGATCCTCCGGGCTAGGGTGTGATACATTGCCTAGGACCCTGCAGACTATCTCCAATTAACGCAGTAGTAAACAACACCCATTCCAGACATGTTTATATATATAAGAATGCCATGGGAACAGATTACCACCATCAGGCTGGGGATGGCAAATTTCGAACATGGAACCAGTTCTCATGGCGATTGATGCAGTAATTCCAAACTAGATTGAAATTGTGACTTTTCAAGTAACAATAATATTTGGGCTAGGTTTTATGAGTTTTTGTGGCGGCCATTTTTACTTTTGTTGGGTTATTTTTATTATGACAGATTGATTTGAATATCGCGTATGGCAGCCATTCTGAACTGGAATTTTAGACGTCAGACTCGGACTTCAGACTTCAAATTTCAGAAGTCCCCACCGAGCTTTTGCACTTGTAAATAGATATATATTTGTTTTGTTTTTTATAATTGGAATCGCATTCAGAGTGCCCAGTATACACATTGACTTGTCTCTTAGAAGCGTCTTAACCTCTGAAGCACCAAAGGGAAGATGACGATTAAGAAATAAAAATAACTAAACAACAAATTATTAGATGACAAATGAAAGCTAACCTGCGTCAGTATTTATTTTTATTTTTATAAAGTAAAATAGATTGTTGACTTAGAAATGTTCTTATACAAACCATAGAGAGCAAAGATTATTATTATTTCTTCTTTCCGCTTCATTTGAATACCTTTCTTATGAGTCTACGGCCATTATAAATATTTTTATAAATTTGTTTACTCTTTCAGTGAGGGGATAAACAAGATTCTGACGTCAAAAGTCGGTGCCCGCGCTGAAAAGATTAATGAACAGCTACTTCGGACGCACGGAGAGCGCACATAGTGCAGTGGGAGCTGATTGAGAAAACAATTTTCAGCGCTTTATGGAAAAAAATTAATAACGTTTGCCGGGTGAGCATAGCCTGGTGTGACAGGGGTATTACATGCTAAATTTCACTATTCACATCCGATCATAATTTGTATAATAATGCTTGCCATATTGAAACATATCCATGCAAAGCCACATGCAAGAAACCAAAAAATTGATTAAAACAACAAATGAAATTGCCAACACCATTTATTATGAGAAGAAGAAAATACATATTTACACTGATAAGTGTCACACATCGAATATTAGGAGCTTTATTACACAGAGAGTGAATACGCGTGCCGCAAAATGTAATGCAATCATACGCCTACATTTCGTATTAAAGCGACTTAGTATGATGACATCAATTTTTGTTTTTAATGTTGTAATGAAGTAGTGTATCCCACAGAGCATTCTTTAATTTTTTCAGGAATTTCCGATTTTTAGAAACATTTTCTAGCAATATTTAAAAGAATCCGGACAAAATCCAAACATACAATGTTTTTCTAAAAGATTGTTGAATGCTAGCACAGCATTGGGCCACTAGCTGATGCCGTCGGCCCAGCGTTGAGCAGACCATCAGTGCTGCAGGTGTGTACCCCCATGTCCTGACTATAATACACCAATTAGCGGCGATTGCTTTGATCTTACCGTCCAAGACGTGGGAATATGTCGTGTAAAGTGCTATATATTGCTGACTTGTTTTGTTTACATGGCAATATACGACCTTGAAATATAACTATTTCACTCTCTTTCGGTGCTTCAAAATTGTTTAATGATTTTTTGTATTTTCAGTTAAGATCAGTAGGTTATAAAGCTTCACATAAATTAAATTTTCAAAATTGACAACATTGAAAATGTCTCATCCTAAGGGGTCACTTTAAATGATAAATTCATGACCGAGTTATGTTTTCGCCAATACAGCCTTCAACTGAAGTATGGGGGAGAATTTATTAAAATTCCCCCCAAAATAGTCTTTTCAAATAAATTTGTATTGAATGTTTTCATAAATGTCCAAAATTAATAAATACAACTATGTGTACTAGCATATCATATATGAACATTTAAAAAGTTAAATAAATCGGCCACTCGGGACGCTTAGGCTAGTGCTTGTTAGGTTCCCTGAAATAAGGACAATGTAGAGCAAAGCTGGATCTAAGCAAGGCCTTTCATGCAGCTAACCATAGTATATTGCTGAATACATTATATAAAAATATGGCGTGAGATGTTTATAATATGAATGGTTTAAATAATATCTGTCTAACAGCAAACAATATGTAGCAGTATAGGTCGGTATTAATTTACATAAAATAAAAAAATCTATCAAAGTATTGCATCGTACAATACAATTTTCTCCAACATGTTGAGGTTGAGGGTTGGAACAAATTTAATGTTTTGCTACTCAATGCAGTATGATTAAAAAATATTACGATGATGAGAATAGGACATTGGTATTACGATAAACCATAAATATTTTACTTTATAAAAATAATAAGAATAAATACTGACGCAGGTTAGCTTTCATTTGTCATCTGATAATTTGTTGTTTAGTTATTTTTAATTCTTAATCGTCATCTTCCCTTTGGTGCGTCAGGGGTTAAGACGCGGTATTTATACAAAACCTGTATTTATTGCTGAGAGACAACAGGTGACATCCAGCTAACGCGGTACGTTGCCCCAATGCTGGGGTATTACTGGACCACAGTCTGTGACCTTAGCCAAACATTACACCAACATTGATTTAGCGTCTTGTGTCTGCTGAGAGGGGGGGGGGGGTACTATGTTAAGCGACATACTTTCAAATCTGTTAAACACAGTGAAAATAAGGTTTTACAACACCCCCTCCCCCATACTTCATTCTGTGAAACGCAGTGACGTCACTCGATGAAAACAAGGTTATATAAGAACCCTCCCCATACTTCATTGTATTAGCCAGCTCGGTGAAAACAAAGGAGGTCGAGGTTTCACAGAATACTACTACACTACAAACACGAGACGTTGACCCAATACTGGTTCTATGTTTGATCAACATCTATACCCGCCGTCAGATTAACTTGTATCGCATGTTTTTCGCCGATTTCTCAGTCAATTCTCAACCGATTGTCATGACATTTTGCTAGGACTATTGTCGGGGTCAGGCGGCGACTACCGTGACATTTTCATCGGGAAATATTGTATAGCTAAAAAGTCAGATCATCTGGCATGTAATGCAATTCAAGGCTAAAAACAACTTCAATTTAACCAGTTTAATGGGTTTATAGAGGGACGTCCTTTTGAACTATAACATATTTTTTGATAAAAAATAACGATAGTCGCCACGTGACTCGAAAATTGTCCTTGCAGAATGTAATTAAAATCGGTTGAGAATTGACTGAGAAATCGGCGAAAAACATGCGATACAAGTTAATTTAACGGCGGGTATATGTCGCTGGTCAAACGTGAAGCCAGCAGTGGTTCGACGTGTTTTGTTTGTTAGGTACCCGCTCATGTTCTGTGCCCAGATATTTGTGTACGTTGTACTCAACTTTTGTTATTGAAATAAGGACAGTTTAATTTAATATAAGAATGATCTATCTGTTATATTAGAGGTTAATTTCTTCTCAATAATTGCATGATATAGTCAAACTGGCAAACCTATATAGAAAAATATCATTGTATATTTGGCGGGTGGAGGGGTATAATTCTCACTTGTTTTTATTTACTTAACGAATCGTCTTCCCAAATCCCGTCAATAGGTGGCATCACTCCATAATGTATTACACGCATTTGAATGGTGAAATTTGAAAGTCTGTCGTCCTTTTGTACAAATCATTCGTATGAGGTTGTTGTCCAACAGAGTCCGTGCCAGTTTTTAAAACATAATTAGAATGTGAACAGCTAAAACGTTAAATGCATTGTGCAGTGTTTGTGTGTAGTTTGCGTGCACTCAACTAAAGTCACTTCACTGGGCCTGTAGATATAAATACTCATATAAGTTCACTTGCAGAATAATTGCATTATATAATTATAATCAAGGAAAGCAAGTAACAACATTTCAAACGTAATCAGTGCAATAGCTAGTTTTCCTATTGTTTGCGAGTTTTCTCCTTCAGTCACAGCTGGTACAAATGGTGGAGGCAGAACAAAATCTGAAAAGAGATAGATTAAAAACAATTATATTTCAAATAGTGTGTACAATATGCATTTACTATACATATATATGCAATAATACAGTTATATACAACTCAATGCACGATCATTTAAAATGTTAAAACCAACAACAGAGCGAAATAAATAAAAGGACAATAATAAACATATACTTTCACGAACAAATACGATGTGTGTCTCCTTAAATGTGATGTCACACCCCAAAATTTTGAAAATTGGTGTAATACTACATCAGTCACAGCCAAATTAAAATATATTTGCATTCCAAATTAAAAATGGCAAATTTTTGAAGTAATGTTTTCACCGAAATTGTATGATTTTGTTTAACTTTAAACAAGCCTTATTGTGGGATAAACAAAACATAACCCTGAAGATTAGCTAATGAGTGTATATATACTATGGATCTTTTAGTAGGCCTAGATTAATTATTTTCTATTCAGAAGAATAAGATGATAATTAAAGACCAAATAAACCAATATTGATGCAAATCCCGGTGACAGGTTTTTTTGTACAATAGTAGTTTTAAATATTTCTATACACAGATCCGAAACATTACACCTTTTCCCCTTTTCAGTTCCCCATCAAGTGATAACATAATTGCGCAGCCAAAACGTTTGAAAATTAAAAAGTGAACTCTTTATTAACGATAAAAACCTTTACCTGTACAGTCCGGAACTTGAGGTAGCCACTGTCCAGTGTGCTGACAACGGCTTATAAGGTGAGAGGCTCTGATGTTCTTAAGTCTTAAGCCTTTGCCGCAGGTAACGTTAATCACTGTTTTGTAGTGGGTGTCTGTGCTGTTTGTGATCAAGCCAGTCCATAACGGCAAAGCACGGCATCTCAGTGCTAAAGTCATATATAAAATATACCGTATTTTCTATCAATGACAATCTTTGAAATTATAATCAAATTTATTTTCGGATGTAATTGCAATAATGATATAATTTAGGACTTTATCTACGCTAGACTATTTGTATCTGTGGTGTATTGTGTATTATGAGATGTGCTTTATAAACTCACGTGTACATTCCAGAGGTAAGCTGGTCCATCTTCCAGACGCATCACATGTAGCTGTAGCAGTGAATACATTGACACTGAGCCAGAAGCCGTGTAAACATTCAATTGTTACTGTATCTTCATAAACAAACTGTTTGCTGCTATTTCTGTTTAGCTCCACCGCATTAAGTGTCGTTGGCACAGGCTCGCATTCAGTACCTGGTGACAGCACATTATCTGATTATATAAAAAGACAACCTAATATTGGCCTACAACAGGCAGCAAGAAAAGAACATACTATTGACCGGATTTTTTTTAAACCACAGGAACAGATCTTAGATAACACTGTTATTCTAAATTATAACTTAATAAAACTCAATTATGGTTTAACAATTTGACACTCGCCCACACTTGAAATGGACTGAACATGTCAAGGAATATTATATAGCATTTAACATGTTTAAATAGCTTAAGTTATTTCCATCAACCTAATAATCATCATATTTAACTCTAGCAAATCTACGATATAAACATAGGTGTGCGTGAAACAGAAATAATTTTTACATAAAGTAGATATTAATATTGGGCATGTTTGAACAGCTTAGTCAAGCATACACCCCATGACACATAGACACTGTATTAGATCAGTAATGTCGTGTGGGGGTGAATTGTAACAATTATAAACATCAATACATAGTGTACTAACAAAACAAAAACCTTTTAAGGGTTTCTTTATCTTCAAGTACAACTAGCATCAATTGATGAGCAATCGTGAGCTGACAACCCGTACTTTGTAATATGATTTGTCATGAGTCGCGACACCAACTTACGTTTACAGAAAGTAGGGCTTAAGCTCCAGGTTGCGTTCGCCTGACATGTAGTCTCTACCGAATAATTGCCAGCCATTGTGTAACCAGTATGACAACTGATGTTAACAGTTGTCGAGTAAACAGTGTCGTCTGTGTCAGTGTCTGCGTTGGGGAGATCGGTCAAGGCAGGGCAGTGTACAGCTATTTCAAGAAAATATATTTTATTTAATTTCTTTTTTGACAATCATTATACTGATGATCAGAAATTCTATTCTATGTCTGTTATTTAATGAACTTTGTGTCAGTGCTTTGATGTTGTGCGGTGATGTCAATCCATTCACTTGCTTTTCACATTGATACCTCGGATAAGATACATCAAATTTAGGAGTTGATGAGTTTGAAAATGTTAAAACTTTAGACATTTAACAGTAATTTGCAGCTGTGGGTGGCGGTAGTAAGACTGTTTCAAGTCGCTGACACTTTCACATAAAAAGCATATATTTAGGGGTCTATGCATATCTTTTTTCAGAGAATATAGGATTTGGAGGTTTTCTTCCAAGTGTTTATGTGTTGAACTAGCAGGATGAATAAGTTATGACACGTATAACAATTCTGGCCATTAGGAATTAGGCGCTGCATCACGTGACAACGTCAAGATATATGTTTGCAACTATTTTTTATACGATAAAAATATGTAAAAAACTGCAAATGTTTACGTTGGCATTCTCTTTGTCTATAATTCCATTTCTGATTTCCACATGAGATTGAGTAGGTCTTCAGATCATCATCAAATACATGACCTTCCCTGCATGTGTAGGTGACAGTGACACCGTCATCTGTGTTTGTAGTGTCTGGGAGGGCTTGTGTAAGCTTGGGTACTGGACTGCAACGGTTCTCTACAATAAATGTCTAATTCTTTGATGAAGTATTTGTAATGACAAGCAAACAAGTAACTATATATATTATACTTTGGTGCATTCGACTAGCACTTTTAAAATGAAATTTCGCTCTGAAATTAGATGATAGAAGAGCCTGCATAATTCGTCACTGACCATGCCTGCAATTGAAAAGTTCATTTAATATTTACCTTATCGATGTCATGTACAATTAAGCGGTACAAAGAAAATTTGGATAATGCTCATAGAGAGTTATGTGATAATATTTTATATTTATATTAATATTTCAGATGATTTAGCTTGAACTGAAATTGGACAGAATTTTTAGGATAACGCTTATACAGAGTGATAAGTTAAAATGTTATGTTCAAGATAAGATTACAGATGATTTACCATGTACTGATATTCGACAATATGGGATTTCTTCATAAAACACCCTTCCATCTCGATATAATATACAAACCGTGTTCATTTGCGTGCAATATGGGAAAACACAACATTCGTCCAATGAATGAGGTGTGAGCCTTTAGGCGAAACATCTTATTCATTGGCCATGTGCTGTATTTTCCATATTGCACAAAAAATGAACAACGTTTGTCTCACATGACATAATTGTCTTACATTGCAATTTTAACTACTGCGGTGCAATATAGTCTGATACCGATATACTTCTCATAGTGAAACTCACAGTACAGTGCGAAAATAGACGAATTATCCTCACAATATGAAGTATTATGGTATTACCTTGACAGGTGAATTTGTCGTTTGACCAGGTTTCGTCTTGCTGACAGGTGATAGATCTAGTTGGATATCCGTCATCAGTGAGTAGACCTGAGTCACACTGATACATCCACACAGACTGGTAATATACTGATGATCCATAGCGAGTGGCCCTCTCTACATAGGGTGGATCAGGACACTGGATTACTGGAATAAACAGTGATAATACTTGACAAAGCCACTCTCACCTACGATTAAACATCTATAATCAACCACATACTTGTACTTAAGTAAGACCTGGGATTGGAGGTTGACCAAAGGTCATATTTGATGCAATCGTAAAATTAAGTTATGATCTAAGCTGTTAAGTAACTTCTACATGAATATAATGATAATAACAATATAAGGCATTTGATATATCGCCATACATCAGCCTTTTCGGCCGTTCGGAGGCGCTCTGAACAGTAAAAAATTAAGGCATCAGCAATAGTCTCGATTAAAAAGATAAGTATTGACAGATTGTTTTAAAGT